>CAUJNA010003595.1:430000-502607 GCA_963377175.1 Effrenium voratum | reverse complement strand
GTTCGGGAAACTGAAGCGGTGCGCCTCGATGGCTGATGGAAAACAATGTGCGCTTTGTCGGTTGGCCGATGCAGCTTTTCAGTTTGTCCTTCAGATCGCTGTCTGCCATCTGACTGACCAGCCAGGCGGGACGCGGCCCCAGCTCGATTGTGTCTGCATGAAGTGCCGTTGGAAAAGCGATCAGGAAAGTACCGAAAACAATTGTCAGATGCCGCATTGGAGATCCGTATGATTTGTGGGATAGCGTTAGGTAGATAGGGCAGATCAGGCTGCTTGCCAGGAGATCCGAAGTTTTTCGGGGCCTCTCACAGACAGCCCGTGCTTGTATTTGACAGGTTCTTCGCACAGCTCGATCGTCTTGAACCGCTTCAACAGGGTCGAGAAAATGATATCCATGTCAAGCCGGGCCAGATGATTGCCCAGGCAGAAATGCGCGCCGCGCCCAAAAGCTATGTGCCAGTTGGGGGAACGCCCGACGTCGAACAGATCAGCGTCCGGAAACTGTTTGGGGTCCCTGTTGGCTGAACCATAAAGAACACCGAACTTCGTACCCCGTGGAAACAACTGGCCGGAGATCTCAACATCTTCCGTGCAGTAGCGGTGGAAGAAGGGCAGGGGAGATTCATAGCGGAACATCTCCTGGACGGCAGTTTTCATGAGACCGGGGTCCTCCCGCAGCCTTTGCATTTGAGTGGGGAACTTCAAAAGTGCATGCATGCCGCTCCCCAGAACGTCGATCGTTGACCCGTGGCCCGCCATCAGTATCAGCATCGCCGTTGAGAAGAATTCGTCGTGGTTCATGTGGCCCTGACGTTCCGCCTCGATCATCGTGGAGAGGAGGTCGTCACGCGGTTCCGTTTCCCGCTTTGCCTTTAGTTGAAGAAGATAGTGATAGAATTCTGTCGTGTTCCGTTCGGCAAGTTCCTTGCGCTCGTCGGAGCGGTCGATGTCGAAGAACTGGACGATGTTTTCTGACCAGACACGCAATTGCGGACAGTCCTCGTCGGGTACACCCAGAATGCGGCCAATAATGTGCCCGGGGACATGGGCGGCCAGATCCTCCACGAAATCGATGACCGGCCTGTCAGACAGGCCTTCTACAAGGTTTTCGACATAAGCCTGGATTTCACTGCGTAGCTTGTTGACCATCACGGGTGTGAACAGCTTGAAAACCTGCTTGCGCAGTCTGTCGTGGATTTCCCCGTCGCTGTCGAGCAGGGAAAATTGTACGAAGCGGGCATGATGCGGCATGTCGTGCCAATTGCCTGCCCGTTTCTGGATATCGATTTCTTCCGCGCTCGCAACTTGCTCCATGGAACGGACCATCTTGTCGTGCATGACGATTTGCGAAACGTCTTCGAACCGGGCTGCCAGCCAGACATCGAAATTTTCAAAATATGTCAGTCCCGGTTGCGCCCGCAATGCCGCGTAGAAGGGGTGCGGGTCTTGCGCGAATGAACCCGACAGGGGATTGAACGAAGGGGCTGTGGACTGGCTCATGAAGGGCTCGTTGCGGGACGTTGGTTCGTCTGGAATTGTGATTCCTGTCAGCGTCGAAGATTTACCGCGTCAAGCGCAAGGGGGACGGTGCGATAAATGGTCGGTTTCCTGCTTTTTTCTGCAATTTTCGAATTTTGGCTATGTTGAGTTGGGGATAGCGAGGAAAGGAGAAGAATGACGATACCCAAAGGAAACGGAAATCTCCGACGATGTCTTTAGGCGGCGCCGAGCGCTCCGCCGTGACGGAACGAACGGAGTCTACGAGGCGGGAATGCGGATACCAGAGGCTTACAGGAAGGAATACGAGATCTTTCTTCAGCAAACCGGGTTCGAAAATCCTGACCCGCAAAAACTGCTTATGGAACTTGCGTCCCTCAGCATGGAAGTCTACTTCAGGGAGATTGCCTGGCTGTCCGAATTCATTGGAAAAGTGAAACAGACAAGCGTTCGCGCCGCATAACGTTCTTCGTTTTGGCTGTCACACTTGTTGCGGCTTCTGACACCTGACGGTTTGAAGCGAAGGTCTGAACCGGCTTGCTTTCACCAGTAATTTCCCAGCAACGTTAAAAAGAACGAACGATGCGAACCAGTTACACTGATTGGTCGGTTAACCGTTCCGCTCAAATACATCCAAATATACAATCAAATATAGTATATTACAGGTTGAGAAGGTTGTGTAAGGCACATTTTTCAATCTGCGCACTCACCGGCGGCCATTTGTTCAAACTTTAATTAAAATTTTACTGGAATTGGTGGGGTTCTGTTATCCAGTTAAGCTCCAATTTATGGTAAATTGTACGATTTTTTCTAGGCAAAATAACTGATAGCGAATAATAGTGATCGCGTGGTGCCTGGAATAGCCAAATCGCCGGATTGATAGGTTTCAGGAGTTAGGGTTTCGCCGGTGACCGGTAGGAAGATCATCCAGTTCATTTCTCACTGACCGCATCTATTCGGACTTTCGACGTGGCGTAATGGGGGGTTCCTTGGGACCTGAAGACGTTTCTATTTTGTTCAATGCGTATTCCGCCTGTCGAACCAGGCTCTATGCGCTTGGGTGTTCTGTCCGTGTGCTGCGCGACTTCCGTGAAGTGGTTCCGACGCTGGAAGCCTGCGGCAAGGATGTGACCCCGTTTTTTCAGACAAGGTTTTTTGATTTCAACGGCCACAACGGTTTCTGCCACGTCGCGTTTGCGGGCGAGGAACCTGTTTCCTTCTATTGCAGTCAGCTCTTTGACACAGGTGGTATGAACTACCTTGAATACCACCGCCTGCAACTGTCAAGGATCTACGGGGACGCGTATAAGGTCGACCATTCCTGGGTCTGCCCGCCGATGGAAGAGATCCAGGGCAAGGTCATATACTCAGGCGACGCGCTGAATGTATCGGGCTTCGGGTCGGCGAAAGTGTCGCTTGAACGGCTTGCACTCATTGCCAGGATGAACCTTTACCTTGGTCTGGCAACCTGGAAGGATGCCGCGGTTTGCGTGGGACTGGCGCGGGCCGACAGGATTCGAAAATCGCTTGGAGATGTTTACGGCGCGTTTCACCGTTATCCTTATGCAACAAGATGGGTGAACCCGCCGGCCGACCGGAAGCAGGATGACATGTTCCTGTTCAATTGTCCGTCAGATGTGCTCTATCTAGCAAAAATAGATGCTCATGGAACTGGGCTGACGTTGGAAGAGTTAGATTGACCAGTACCGGTTGAGGCGTACCCAGCCAGAGCCGCTCAATCAGGCGGTAGTAGCTGACCGGGATATTCGTGAGTGCGCCTGGCGGTGTGACTTCCATTTCGACCAGTTCAAAGACACGGTCACCCTGGGCAGCCCTGGCGAAACCACCGGCGACTGCCTGATCGAACTGAGGGTCCTGATTTCGGATGGCGGAAGCGAAGTCGCTGCCGAACTGACCCTCCATCACTTCCTTGATATAGCTGTTTTTGCCGACGTAACCGATTTGCGGGATATGGTCGCCACTTGCCTTGATCGACGTAAAGACTACGCGATTGAATTGCGGCATGTCTGGACGGAACGTGCCGTCTGTCTGCCGCAGATATGCATCAAGTTCCTGTATGTGCTGACCAGCCAGTCCTGTCATGTTGGCTGGGTCAACGCGCTTGATGTGCATCTTCCTTCCTCATCCTTCTTCGGCCTGCCGCAGGAGTTCCACTATCCTGTGGCAGTTCAGAATAATCTCGCTACGTTCTTCGGGAGTAAACTCCCGCCAATCCGATTTCCCATCATATCCTTCTATGATCGATCGGATAAATCCCCTGATAACATATCCACCTTCGAACATGTCCGCATAGGCATCCGCCTCATTGTCCAGAAACGTTTGCAGATCGGTCAAACCTTCACGCCCCCCGGAGTGTTCGAAAGGCGCGCAAAACGACGAGCGTGTATACTTCCATCGAAAGCGTCTCGTTTCTGCTTTTCAACAGCGTATCGAGCTGCTTGCGCAGGTCGATCAGCAGGTCGTCGTCGCTGAAATATGCCTGCACCGTGTTCGCTATGCGCGCATATTTCCCGATCAGTTCATCACGCAGGTCTTCTATCGGTGACATATGTTTCCCGGTCCAGTTACAGTCTCGCCGCGCCGATTGCACGTAGCTTATGGTCGCGGCAATTAATGCATCAGGAAAACTAACAATTGTTTTCAAGGCGGTCACTGCAAATGCCCGTGCGGGAAGCTGCCTGTTGAAACACCGTTTCCATATTGTGGTGCAAGCTTGAAAAATTTCAAGTCACAGCTTGGAGTAGCTGCATGTCCTGGCGAAGATGATGGAATTTGAACGGCGGTGACGACACCCGGACACGAACATTGCCTGGGTTCCAACTGGCGGACGATGTGGGCCTCAGCCCTGGTTGTCCGTCGTCGTTCCTGACAATCGGCAAGGTCTTCCTGTATTAACCAGAACATTGGAAAGGCTGTCAGCCACGGTTAAGAATGCATGAACGCTATTGACACAATTGCAACGAACACGCTACCAGCAATGCGGACAACTGCTTCAATTAAGTTACGATAAAGATTGAGAAATTTGATGTTTGGATATGCACGCTCCACCCTGACGGCCACATTGTTCCTTGTGAGCACATTGGCTGTATCAGCTGCGCCCGTCACTCCTGATTGGGAAACAGTTGGCACAGGTGGCTTCGCTGATGGCTATGCCACGACGATCACCTACGACAAGAATGCGGCGCGCGGTACTTCAAACAATCGCGGCAATGCCTTGAACGCGCTCGGCGCTGCCGACGATAGTTTTTTCGAAATCGGTTTCGGTAGCTACATCGATCTTACTTTCGGCGCAGTGTTCGACACGAGCGTCAAATTGTTCGAAGTCACTTTCGGAACTGTTTCGAGCTGGCCGGAATCGGTGGAAGTATTCGTAGGTGATGGCATTGATTTCACTTCTATCGGTAGCATTTCCAACGCGGCTGCTCAGGGCGGCGGCATGGTTCCGATCGGACTTGCAGGGACATTCAATACCGTCCGTATTCTGGATACGTCTCCGACGCGGGGCAGGTCGACCGGCGGGTTTGACCTCGACGCCGTTCGTGTGACACCGGTGCCTGTTCCTGCGGCGCTCCCGCTGTTGGGCGCGGGTCTCGCGGTCCTCGGCTTCTTTGGATGGCGCCGACGCGAAGAAGCCTGACGCAACACTCTGAACCTGGTTTTGAGCCCGTCCGCTGCCAACGTTGCGGGCGGGTTTTCGGTTGTGTTGGATTTGCCGTTTATGGAGATGCTGCAGACCGTTTTCACCGACTGGCGGATCTGAGCGGCGAAAGTTGATTTTTTCTCAAGGTTGCATGAGGTGCTATATTTCGCGCAATAATCCGAAACCCATGCAAAGGGGCCAATTAATTG
This sequence comes from Effrenium voratum, assembly GCA_963377175.1. Taxonomy (NCBI): domain Eukaryota; class Dinophyceae; order Suessiales; family Symbiodiniaceae; genus Effrenium; species Effrenium voratum. The sequence goes on along the minus strand of CAUJNA010003595.1, from coordinate 497,240 downwards.
CGTCGAAATCGACCTGAAAGACACTTGTGCACAGATACTTGCATCGTGAAGCTCAAGTGAAGCGCCGCCTCGTGTCTACTGAAAACACTCGGGTTTGACTGGAAAAAAGAACCCTGTCACGAACGGTTGGATGTGGTTTGTTCGCATACTTTTTCCTTCCGTACCGGAATGCTCATCGCCGTCATTTACAGCTGTGTTCCCCTACGTTATGGAGGCGCATGGTTGCGTAGCCTTTGCAACCTGACTGGCCTCGCAAATCTATTGAAACCGGATTTGCGAGGCTTTCTTTTTTTGCCTTTCCGGGCACTTGGCTGGGCTCGAAAACATGGTCTTTGCCTTCAAATCCTGAAATTGTTGAAAAGCTGCGCTCTGTGCATTGTCTTTCTTCTCGGAAGGAAACACATGAACCGGTACATCGCACATTACCTGCTTGTTAAAGACGGGTTGGCGCATAACCGTCACCAGCTTCCTTGGCTTCGGCGGAAGCTGTATCGTTCATCTCGGGACGCGAACAAAAATCTGAAGAAAAGCAAAAAGATTTTCTGTCTGAAGGCATTGTTTTCGGAGTGACGGTCCGGCTGCTGACTTCATGACCTGAGTTCGAAGACGCTCACAGCTTTGTCGTAACCCTTGATCTTCGCTTCACCGACCGACCTGATGGAAAAGGCTCCTTCAACGCGTCTGGCGAGATCCGGGCTGATCAGGATGCTGGTTTTGGTTTGCCGGTTGTGTGCCTCAAGCCTGGAAGCAAGGTTGACCGTGTCGCCAAGCGCTGTGTAGTTCAATCGGTCCGAGCTGCCGACATTGCCAACAATGGCATCTCCTGTGTGCAAACCAATTCGGGTTCGCACCTGCGGCAGTCCTTCGCCGGACCAGGAGTCTGTTTCGGCCTTGCAGGCCTCGATAACGGCAAGCGCCGCCCGGCACGCCTTTGCCGGGTGGTCTTCGACGCTGTTCGGCGCGTTCCAGAACGCCATGACGGCATCGCCTATATACTTGTCGATGGTTGCGTCATGCGCCAGGAGGGTCTGCGTGACAATTTCAAAGTATCGGGACATGCGGTTCATGACTTCCTCTGGCTGAAGCCGGGAAGACATGGCGGTGAAGTTCTCCAGATCCATGAACAGAACCGTGATGTCACGCCTTTCGCCTCCTGGCTCCGGCGTTTCCTGGCGCTCGATCATCTGATGGACCAGGGCGTTCGGCACATATCTGCCGAAAGTCTGAAGCGACGTGCGCATCTGATCCAGCGCGGTTTCCAGCTTGAAGATTTCGTCAATGATCGAGGATCGCGGAAAAGGCTGATCGAGATCGAAGTTCCGGATCCGCTGCGTGCCCGCTGCAAGAACCTTGAGCGGACGTGACAGCGACCGGGAGACGAGCCAGACCAGCGGGATGCTGCAAAGCGCAATGAAGACGGACACTGCGATTGTACGCTGAGACGCGCGGGTGATGTCGCCGACAACCTCCCGGAGGGGAAGGGCGATCGCCAGATTTTCCTGCGTACCGGCACCGAGTTCGATGGCAGACAGGTGTGTGATCCAGGGATGACCGTTCACATCGATCGTCCTGACCTTGTCGTGGTCGGGGTTGAGAGCCTGCTTGCGAAGCGCTGACAGGGCCGCCTTTCGGTCATCTCCCGACATGCTGCCGTCGCCGATTGACGAGTTTGCCAGAAGTGTGCCGTCCTCGTTGATGATCGCAAGCACTCCTGCCTCCGCCTGGGGTTCGGAATCGAGAAACAGGTCGATGTCGGCAAGCGTGATGTCGACACCCACGACACCATTTGCGTGCCGCTTGCTCACCGTGAAACCGGGCTCCTTGGAGCCTGCGAAAATATAAACGTCGGTGCGCGCCACGTGCGGGCTTTCGAGCGCCAGTTGGTACCAGGGCCGTTCCCTTGGATCATATGAAATTTCGTGACTGGAATTTGACGACAGCGTGTCGCCGTATTCGTCCAGAAATCGCTCGATGCGGATGGGTCTCTTTCTGTCACCGCGCAGGATTATCTGTTCAAGAACGGACGTTTCCTGCGGTGCGCCTTTTCTTTCAGCTGGTCTTTGGACCGCGTGCGGGCCGCGCCGATCAGGTAGTTGCTGCCGTCATCGTAGCCGATATAGATATTCGCAATCTGCGGCATGGCGGACAGGAACGAGATCAGACGCTTGCGGGCGGGGTGGCCGCTGGCTTTTGGAACGGCTGTCACGTCCAGCCAGTCTCCGGAGTAGTGTGCGATGGCGTCGATCGGTGCGATCAGCGACCCGGTACGCAGGCGGACGACCTCGGCGGACCGTTCCATGAGCTCGCGCCCAGCCGTCAGGGCTGCGGTCCGGTTGGCAAAATGGGTATAGGATATGATTGTCGCAGCAAGGGCCAGGGCCACGCTCAACGTCACGGTGAACAGGCTGATTGTGATCGGAAATCTGGATTTTACTTTCATCGCCACCAAACATCGCCCCGCGGCGCGCGCTAAATTATTGTGCGCAAAGAAGAACCTATTGGCATGAGTGGTTTTTGGCAACCGCGGAAACGGCGGGCTCAGGTTTCGGAGCGATCTACCAAAAGACGTTTTGAAAAGCCGACGGAGCGACCGACCCCCTTGGGGTCGCCGAAGAATGGCATCCGCCAGACAGGTTGTTCGCTCACGGTAAGCTCATGGGCTGCATGGTTGAAAAACCGAAACCTGATCGTTGCGGATCCGGTCTTCAGAAGGGCGAACATACCTGTCTGATAGATGCCGCCCAGCCGTATTTGATCCAGAACCTTGCCGTCTGCGCCAAGGAGACAGAAATGCAGGGCCTCTTCATAAGGAATGTCTTCCGTTGTACTGACCAGACCCTCGCTTCCAAATGACCAGGCTCCCTCGAGAACAATGCCAGGGATCGTCCATGACGTTCCGCAACGGCTTATTGCCGAGCACGGCTGGTCGCCGGGCAGGGGTGTGAGAGTAAGATCGCTGATCGAAACGAGTGTCTTCAAGATCTCGCGGCTTTGTTCAGATCGCGGTCGAAGTACCGCAACAACACCTTACATCCTTCCAACAATGCGCTGCACGAAATAGTCGTTGCCTGCGATGCGGTGTGCGTCATTGTCATCGGTGACTGAGAATACCTTGGCAACCCAAAATATTGCGGTTGGCAGGGCAGGCGTTGGCGTTTAGCCGATATTTGTTGTTGGTGTCGAAATTGGATTTTCTCCCGCGAAACGCTGTAATCACGGGTTCCACATGCGCGGCATAAATGAAAAATTGCGTTTGACGAGCAGACTGGTGCTGTCAAAACCCGCTCTTCGCGAAAAAACGATGAGCGGGTTCCAAGGTCTTCATTTAGGCGCGTTAACTCCCGGATACCCGTTGTCGGCGCCATCCAACCAGGCCGAATAGCCCGACACCTGCGGCCAGCAGCGGCAGTCCGGCAGGGAGCGGAACGAGAGCGACGCGTTCAAGCGAAGTTATATGGGCTGTAAAGCCGTCCCTCTTGTCGAAATCTGTCTCTGACAAGAAGCCGCTAAAGGAAAAACCCGCAAAGTCTCTGTGACCTTCAAAATCCAAAAGGGACAAGTGCGCGGGAATGGATAATGATGTAAACGTTTCGGTGTTTGTTGCATTCCTGAAATATACGCCTACGGACGAGTAGCGGTACCCCAATCCTGTGCCGGCATCTCCAGCACCGGAACCAGACAGATCAAAACTATCGTAAGAGACAGGGGAATCGTTAGTTACCTGTATCAAGCTTCCTTTCTTTGACATCGTGATGCCCTCAACAGTCGCCAAGACAAATGCATTTGGAGAAAAGTAGAGACTTGAATCTGAAAAAATGGCGCTGGCTGTATCAGATGGATCGATCGCAAATTGACCGGTCACGACATCTCTGGTTTTGACGGCGTCGAAAAGACCAATGTCATCGGTAACGCTGAATATTTCAGCCGTGAACTGGTAAGTGATCGGCGCCGCCTGTGCTCCAAAAGCCATGATGGAAAGTGCAGCACCAATAACTAGTCCCTGTAAACGCATTTGCATTGCCCCTGTTCTTCAATCAGGGATTGATATTTTTAACATGCCAAACGTGTCAAGGAGAAACTTGCAGGATCAAGACTGCAGTATTCTTGGCCGGGCAGGCCGGGTTTGAAGGCGACATGGAAATTTCTGCGAAAACCGCATCACGTATGAAGAAACGCTGCTGGACAAAAGAGATGGTGCCAGAGGCGCCGACGACAGAAGAAATACCAGCGTTTGGCAAAAAAACGGTCCACCTACCCGTTAGTTTGGTCAAGGACTGGTGAAACTGTGGGAATTTGCATTGTTACTGGCACAAAATTCCAGGTAAGCCGGAATGGGTTCGTCTATGACTGACCGCGTAAAAGCATATGTAAGATTATTGAATGAAGAAATGGATGTATGGCGTCCTTGCTACGTCGAACAGTCCGATTATTCTGAGTCAATAGTTCTACCCGATGAGTACTTTTCCGCGGCATCAGGCGAAATCTGGGAATGTAGCCCTGGAGAAAAGGTCTCCGTCGAAGTAAGAAGTGGAAGAATGTATGTTGTACCACTATTGGACTAGGCTATTGGACCCTAACCAGTAGCAGACTATTGCGGCGCCGTCTTTCGGATCTTACATGTTTAAGCCTCGCTGAGTATCGGCCAGGCTCGCAAAAGCTGAGGTAGCCTTGGTTCAACATAGGCCTAGGTGACATTTCCAGAAACCTCCCGGAACCCTGGCGAAGCTCGTTTGGGAAAAGACACCTAGGCTTTCCGCCGCGGGGCAACAACAACAGCAACAGCAACAAATCTCAAAGGCTTCGGCGCGCCAAGGTCTGTCCATGCTGGGCAGCCGGGATCTGAGCGAGCCACAACCACGCGCTGCTTCATCAGGGAGACTGAACCATCTTCATCGTTCTTTTTTTGACGAGCGTCCACCCAGTGAAAGAAGTAGGTTGTGCTGTGATTCCCATTTCCAAGCTACCCGCGTGTGACATACATTTGGTCTATGAATGTACACATACCATGTATAGTGAGTTTCACGGTTATGTGTGACCTGATTAGGCATTCTGATATACTTCATTATGGATTGACTTTGCATGTGGTTTGCGGCGCGTTCATCAACGACAGGGCGTGGCAGAGCAGATCAGATCACACATGCAGCGCAGATGCAAAAGACACAGCAGCATCATGTTTATTTTGCTTTGTTTCACTACGGATTCGAGTGAGTGTGTAGAGAAGAGCCCGGTGCTGCCATTTGCGCATTCGCACTGGTAGCGGAGCGGTGCTCCGTGTTGGCGCCAGGCGCTGTTCGGGTATGGATCGCTGAAAATCAACGAAGAAGGAGGCGGACTTGGTCAAGAGGCAGACAGTTGCAATAAAGCTGATCCATGGTCTGCGCAGTGAAGTAGGAGAGCGGTGGAGCCCTTGGTTCTGGGTCCCGAGAACGACGGAAGGCGGACGGCCGCAAAGGGGCGCTGGGCGCGCTGCAGACCAGTGAGGCAATTGACTTTCTTTGAGAATGCGGTCAGAAGGGCCATCGACCAGTGGACCTCTGACCGAACCTGTGCGATGTGGATGAACCCCAGCTGTGAGTGACCATCTCTCGAGAGAAGATAGGCGGGCCAACAAGGACGATGACAGAAAGTGTTCCTTTCCATGCTTTGCATGAGTGCAAGAGGCATAGAGGCACACCTACGGTTCATTGCCGCGGCTACGCTGTGCACCACGAGGAAGCTGAAGGGGTCGATGAGGACTACGCCGGTTAGGACATGGACTAAGACGAGCCGGAGGATGACTTTTGGGAAATGGAGCGCCGTGCGCGTTTTGGAAGAGCCGCAGGATCAATCCGATCAAGGGTATCCCAAGATGCGGGCATCAGCGAGGCGTTGCCAGGATGCTTGGCTCAAACTACGCGAAGTTGAGAAGTGTTGGGCTTTTACAAGGCGCCACGCGCTGTTGATTCTCGGAAGGAGCTCATGGCAGGAGATGCGAAGTTGCTCTTGAGCGTGACATACTGCATGATGTGACGATGAGAGAAGGCCGCGGACGAGAAAGTGACATGCAGCAGCACGCCGGGCCTGGGTCCACACCACCACACCACTGAGACGTTCGGCGGCGGAGACGCAGGAGATCAGGAAAGCGCGGAGGTGAAGAGCTTGAAGGAGGTGAGGTATCTTAGACAGGCAGGTAGCCGTCGTGGTGTTGGGAAGGTGAATTTGACAGGCTTGTAGGGGGAAGGAACTTGACTTGACTTTGAGGGGAAGTTTGGGAGAGTTGCGTGTGTGTTTGACCAATGCCTCAAGGGCTCGCTTCAGAGGGGCTGGAGGCAGCTGGAGCATGGGTTTGGGCCGCGCGACATGGGTCTTGCACGGGCATTTGTAGGGCTGGGTTGGAGTCACTTCATTGTTTTAGAACATGGGAATGCACCGGCTCACCAAGGGCAACCTGCTTCTGGGGTGGCTGCGATGAAACAAATGAGCTTTCGAACACTTTGGAAAACCTCGGACGAGATGAGCTCGGGCCACGAAACGGCCAACCAATGCGAATCCCGAACAATTCCTTCCTGGCTTCGGCTTTGCTAACAACTGTTTTTTCCATGCACAAAAATTCCCAATACTGTCTCAAGAACAGTGGTTGCCGGATGCTGGAGGGGAAATCATTTTTTGGAACCTTCATCCTTCATCGCTTTGATGGGTTTATCAGTGTAGAGCTTTCCGTCACAAGTGGCGCACCTAGCATTGCCCTACCCCTCCCATCCACGTGGCCAGCGCACCTGAGTGAGAGGTCCTGGAGGACTATTTTCCTCTTAAAAGGACCTTTTGGTGGATTCCATGTAGTGGACAGGAGCGTAGCCCGGCTTTCAGTTGAACTGTTTTGACGTTTCATCCTTGTCCCTTTCAAGCAAACAAACTGCCACTCTTTGCGAGTCCACTTGTTTGGTCAAGTTAGGCGCCTTGTGAAGCGAAGGCTTGTAGATGTGCGTTTAAAGCACAAGATGAACGAACCACTGAGATAATAAAGATGAACATCATAGGAAAAATAAGGAGTACTGAATGAAATGAATCACCAGAGCCAAGCGTTGCGACATGCATCACACGGGAAATGAGAGCATCCACAGCACCGCACATGGGCCCCCAAAACTGATCGGTCGCTTTTGGGCTCCTTTAACTCACCCCCCCCCCAATTTGGGGATATGCCAAACAAGAACCCTATATCGGCAGGAAGCCACAAGAAGACTCGCACGCCGACACCCACACACACACACAAGCGATGTTCTGGACCTTTGTACTGTGTGCGTGTGCGTATGTGCATTTGAATATGTATGTATGTATGTGCCATGTGCATAAGATATTGCAAAGTACTTCCAGGCATGTGCCATGGAACGCCATAAAATGTGGCGTGATGATGATGATGATGATGATGATGATGATGATGATGATGATGATGATGATGATGATGATGATGATGATGATGATGATGATGATGATGAGGATGAGGATGATGATGAGGATGATGATGATGATGATGATGATGATGATGATGATGATGATGATGATGATGATGATGATGATGATGATGATGATGATGATGATGATGATGATGATGTGGTGTGACACAATGCCATCAAGCTGATATATGTATGTGTGCGAGGACTGTGTAAATGGACTGGAATGCGACTTTTTGCGTGCTGTTTTGAAGGCACATGACGCTTTTGCTGGTCGCTATGTGCGTTATTTGTACCAACCCCCTCCAAGGGCTGAATAAGCGCATGCTGGGTCAACGTTTGGCTTGACCACCATGATGAACACGACATATTTAACTCCGAGGGGTCAGAGTTGAACGTTGACCAAGTATTCGGTGGGAAACAGGGCCAAAGCCTTCACGGTTGGGGGTGGGGAAGCTTTCGGGGGGTTAGTAGCATGGTTGGGACATGTTTCTTGTGATGTCAAGGGAACACTCTTTAAAATGAGAACATTGTCCAGATGCTCGACTTTGGCACAGAAGGGGAGGAATGGGCAAGTTCTGGACCTCGATAGATAATGACCCCCCTTTGACTTTGAGAAAAGGTAAATGTATCTTTGTGGCGCTGGAGACTCTGGGCTCAGGCCTCACTGTCTTCCTGCTTGTCTTCCGTGAGCCCTTCGCGCATCGGTCCAATCGGTTCCTGGCCTGCCTTTTTAGGTCAGCAAGTTGTTTGGGTCTCTGCGACCAGAGGACAGTTGGATCGGGTTCCGGGAAGGGCTCGATGTTCAAATGGCCACTCAAACAAGATGCCAAGGTGGATGCTGATGGTCATATTTTTTCCCCCTCTGGGGTTTTTGAGAGGTGGCTCCAGGTTTTTCCTGAAGGGTTTCGGGGAATGCCAAAGCTTTGGGATGCCTGCTTGCACCTTTTCCAGCGGCGGGGCGGCAGCATGGAGCTGGCAAGTTCAGGTTTGTGCCACTTTGGACCTTTCACCATGGGAGAGTATCCAAAAAGGCTCCCCGTCTGGTAGATACTCTCAAAAGGAATGTCAAAGGAAACATTTTGGAAATATTCCCAAGATAGTAAACTTGGTGGCGGATGGGTGTGTATGAATCCATTCGTGTTTCCGGGTGTTGAAGCCGAGCGTTCGGGCCACCTCACGAGGATGGTTGCCATTTCAGGATGGAGCGTGACAGGACGCGGCCGATGGTCACCCGCTCACCTGGCCTTGGCGAAGCTCAGCCTGGCAGAGGCCAAGCACGATCGGTGGCCCGAAAGCTGTCGGCCCGGAGTCAGCTGGCCGCCGGCCTTCGGGAGCCGCCAGCCAGGAGGTTTCAAGGGGCGTGCGCTCGCCTGAAGCCATGGAGGCGCATCGATCTGGATCGCTAAAGTACCGGACATCGCTGGTAAGCTTCCTCCACCATGGGCCAATCAAGCACGTGCCCTCTGGCCATGTTGAGGTTATTTTCTCCTGTGAAGACGTGGGTGGTTTCGAATCTAACTCGGATGTCCCGAACTTGGCAGAACCTGGCAAGGGTGGGTCTCGTGAAAAAGGAGCCCAAGGGCTTTAACTGCCTGTGGTGCGTGGTGTCTTGCCTGGGAGGGATAAAGAAACTAACGTCAGGCTTTGCAACTGGAGTGATCCCCACAACTGGCTGTAAACAACCTTGGTCAGTTGCAGGGTGCTCATGCCTTCTTCGCTACTTGCCACACCTTGGTCAATATACACAAGAATTGTTGGCTCATGTAGGGGCATACTGTGGCTGGGTCGCCAGATGGATCACAATCCCGTACTTGTTCTTCCGGGTTTCGTGCCATGTCTTCGTTTTGATGTGTTTTTTTGCGCGAACCCGTTGGGATCACTGGGGATTCTTCGCCCGCCACAGAAATGTGCCAAGATGTCTCCCAACTGGCAAAGTAGACATGAGGTTTGATTAACACTAGCTGTCGTCTGTGGTATGGGGAACTCACTAAAATCTCCCACAAAGACCTGTGCTGTTTGGATGCTCGTGAGGCGCAGGAGCAAAGGCCACGGCCTGCGGGAATTCCTTCTGTTTGCTGGTTTTCCACTGTCCCAAGAACAGGCTGAACTCCCCGAACTGTCCTCCAAACTCCAAGCCGCCCTTTTTGAGGAGCTGATAACACAGCCTCACTCCCTGATTTGAACTGACTTTAGTCACTTTTTGGGGTTTGGGCCATTCTAGTGTTAAGCCCAAAAAGTTTGGCGAAGTTTACTGTAGTGAAGACTGAAGCCGATTTTAGCCACTTTAGGCCAATCCGCTGGTTCGGCAGTGACATCACAGTGAGCAGCCGATGTTCTGCTCAACCTCGGCCAGGTATGAACCAGTCCATGGCGCGGAACAACGAGGCCACCGAGCGCACGGACGAGATGTTCGGGGAGATGGACTTCTTGGCTCGGGACTGAGACTCTGAGACCTTCGCAGCCTTGGAACGGGTTTGGAGCTAATCGCCTTTTTGCTTGGGGGAAGTGGTTTCCAAGGATCGCCACACGAAGTGGGACAAGCCTCTCTGTTTTGGTTTGCAAAGACCAGTCCAAATCACATTCATTTGGGGGGGGACCATATCTTTGTTTCCAGATGTTTTCCAGCTCGGGCTGGTTTCCCAAACATTCCATATCATGAATTTAAGGGTTACCCTTTTTTTTTCAAGCCCAGACCTGCTTCCCCTCCCCCCTCGGAAAGTATGAGTAACATTAGTTGTTAAAACAAAGAACAAGCTTATGGGTTACAACTTTTTCGAAACCAAACCAACTGTCTTTTTGGTTTGTGGGCCCAAGATCCACGATTCAAAAATTCCGTAACCAAACACGGTGTGAGACCCCGGCTTGTTTGGGGCCTGGCCCGTAGGGCCTTTCCTTTGTCCAACATTGTTTGGATGTTTTTTTCAGTTTGATGAAGAAACATATTGCAGGGGGTCAACACACCTTTTTTCGGGAGGGCGTCTTTTTGTTTAAAAACAGCCATTTGGAGGGGGTGACCCGCTTTCGCAGCACCACAAAACGATCTCTTTAAAAGCAGCCTGGGCCTTTTTTGCGACACATGGCATTTTCATGGAAACTGCTAAAGGTCAGACCACCAACAAACAACTAACTTTCAAAGTTGGTCGAAGCCTGGCAAGTGTTACTTTGGATCAATCTGAAGCAACATGATCGTTTCCCCCCTATATATTGTTATAATCCCAGGACCCTCCCCCCCCCCTATCAATCAGCAATGTATGTTGGGAAACATTCTTATTCATAGGTTCTCAGGGGATCCTCAGGGGGTCCCAGGGGGTTCCGCTACGGTCCTCTTCCAAACGAGGTCCGCACTTTGCCAGCGCCATCACTGGTAAAATCGTAGTTTGCCAAGCAGGGCATTGTTATGTGGAATTGCTCAAAGCGATGGTTTTGCTTTTGCCAATTCAATTTTGAAAAGCCAAATTAACATTGCAATTTGCAATTTGCGTTGACAATTTCCGAAGTTTAGTATTGGTTTAGTATTGGGTCAAATAAACGCAAAAGGGGCAGAGTCTTTATTGAAATTGAAATTGAAACAAACATTTTAGGGGTGGATTTAATAGCAGGGGGAAGCGCTTTCGAATCAGTGATTCCCTTTCTGTGGGGAATTCAACGATTTTACAGGGGTTTCTCGAATTAACGTGATCCTTTGGATAAATCCATCCGCAGTTGACATTGCTTCGTGGCATCTTTTTTCCTGGACCCCAAACATACACCCCTTATGTGCCACATACTCCCAAGCTAAGGGGAACGTAAGGTAGTATCACAGTCAGGGCTCTATTCTTCTTACCTTGTTTGCATAAGATTTGTTTGTATTTCCCCTTGTTGGTGTCAAAGGAAATCTATCACTACTGGACATGTTTTTTTTGGTTTTTCCCCAGGGGGCTTTAGCAAATGGAAGTAAAGAGCTAACCTCTGATTTCCTTTAAAGGGAAGCCGAAATGATGTTGTTTAACGAACAATAGCGATTTGAACAGCAAGGTATGGAACAAGCTCAAGTTCCTAGTTCCACGGAAGCTCTCAAAGTTGTAGACTTCCTGATGCTACTCCGCTACCAAGATGGAACCCTCTTTTGACGAATCTTCTTCCGGAGGACCACTTCTTTGAGGTCCTTGCCACCTGGAAAACAAATTGCCACATGCGGGAGCCATTTGTCGGCGTTGCCCAGAGCCGACCTTAGTGCAGAGTCGACTTTCAGCGTGCCGTGCCGCACGAGTTGATGGAGATGTTGGTTCCTTCCCCAGTGGCCCGAGGTGCACTCCGTGTGTAACTTCCTCGCAGGCGGGCTGAGAGGGCTACGGTCGACTCAGTTCAGCACCCAAGTCCAAGCCCCTTGTTGTCGTTCATTTTAGGGACACGGTGAACGTGAAACGACCCCCCCGGAAGAAAAAGGAGAAAAAAAAGAAAGGAATCCACGTCTTTTTCTTTCTTTTTTTTGAGGGGGCTGCATGCAGTGTGCGGGGGTTGAGATATGGAGCACAGAAAGGGGGCCTTAGGGTTGCTTCAGGGACACAAACCCATGGCGAATCATTCGGGCCGCACCACTCAAACCAGGTAGCTCAGGGTAGGGCCAAAATTGGATCCCGCCGAAGTGGTTAGTTGGTCACGGTTGTTCTGGTCGCCTGGTATCAAACACTGTTTTTGTTATTTTTCTTCTCCAGTGCTACTTTTCCCCCTTTCGACTCAGAGCGATCGTGTCCAACTAGGGGTGGGCTGGGGTGTGGGGGTTGGGGTGGGGGGGATGATTACATTCGGTCCCTGCTTTTCTTTTCACGGCTTAGTAGGGATGTCTGCTGACCCTGGCCCAGTTGAGTCCTGGGAAGATGTACAGACCAATGGCTTATTGAATTGTGTCAGCAAACGTGGTGTTTCTGGCATGATGGCGCATCGTGTTGGCCAAAGGCAGCTCGCATCCTGAAAGTGAAAACTTTCATCAGGTGAGCCACCAACGAAAAGAATTCTGTAGACACTTAGACGATGTCAGAAGTTCCAAGTTGTCCAAGATTCATGGAACTCAATCGATGGATTGTGAATGGCATTGAAAGCTTTCTTACCTCCGCAGCTCCACCGCAAATGTTGGCGTGACAATAGTTTGGATGTTAATGTTCATTTGAAACAATGAACTTACCAACTCGTGTGGAGACGAAGTTGGGAACTGCTTCGCCTAATGCCTTGTTGGGGGCATTGGCGAAATTATTGCGCAGTTAGCCGAACAAAGTAGCTTTGCAGGTTGATGCCTGCCACGCTGCGAGCGAATTGAGCAAACACCCAACGTTTTTGACAGTGACTCCTCCGAAAACACCAGGCGACTAGCGCAACCGTGACCGGTTAGTTTCCCTCGACATAGATGCGCATGCGCAAACTTATATGGCCATGGTTCAAAACCAATGGTACCATTTTGGGATAGGTGCACCACCCATGTTAGTCTATTTTAGTGGGGATTGGGATGTTCACTGAGGGTACGGGGTTTTGACCCATGGCCATATGGCTATGTTTGGTTTGACCCTTTCAGAGGTTGGGCCTGCGGGCATGGGAAATCACAAGTTGCAAGGCGCCATGAACATTCTTCTTGGGTTGGTGAATGACAGCTTTGGCTGCCCAGTGCAGGACATGGGCTTCGGTGCTAGTTTTTTTTGAGCTGAGACGGTCTACTGTGGACGAAATCCGTTCGCAGCACCTAAGACACCCTGGATTGACGATTCCCCAGTAAATACCAACCAACGTTCTGGTTTCAACCATGGTTTCATGTCAAAGTTTGGACGAATTTTGCAACCATGCACAATATGACTTTGTGAAAGGGGCTTTCCGGTGCAAACAGTGGCCCTTTGGTTCGCAATGCATTTTCAGCAGGGTTTGCCTTTGACCCAAAGGCAAAGGCGGAACAGAAAGGTACATATGGGCCCCTCGAAGAAGAAGCGTCCCGATTCTAAGGCTAAGCATGTGTTATGTGCTGTTTTGAGGGTTCCTCACCCAAAGACACTCCTAGAGCGGGGAATTTGAGCCCCTTTACGAAACCTGTTTTCAGGTAAATCGTTTCCCTACCACACGTGCTTTTTGCATCCTCGCTCGAAATGAGTATCACCCATGCGCAAAAGGTTCTTGCATTGGATAGTAGACTTTCCACCAAACTGCTGCTATTCAAGCTTAGCCTTCTTGTTGACCGGCTAGATGGCTGGTGGGTTCGTGGGATGGCTTGTTGGTTATTACTTGTTTGCTGGCGTGCTGGTTTTCTTTTGTTTCTTCTTCCTTCCTTCCTTTACTCCTTTCCTCCTTCCTTCCCTCCCTCCCTCCCTGCTTCCTTTCTTTCCTTCCTTCCTTCCTTCCTTCCTTCTTCGTTGTTTCAGCTTGGATGGGCCTCTCTGTTTGTCGGCTTTTTTGCTTGCTGCCCTGCTTCCGCCCTCCGCCCTCCGCCCTCCGCTCGGCGCTCGCCGCCGTCGACTGAGGCGCCAAGGAGGACCACTTGGGGGATCTGGTCATGGGCCATCCGCCCCGCAGCGAGCAGGACCGGAGGAGAGGAAGGCCTTTCTCAAAAAAATCAACCGACTCTTCCACTCGCATGATTCAAAAGTCAGGACCAACTCGCAGGGGACAGGGGCCTTTGCCGAAACGGTGGCTAAGTGGCTTCCATTTGCTGAAATGAATACTTCTTGTTCTCCCCTGTTTTTCAAGGGAATCTATTACTGCTGGACTCTTTTTTTTGTAAGCAAAAATGTTGGGGGGGCTTAAGCAAATGGAAGGAATCAACAGGGGTGTTGGGATAATTTTACGCATGGATGAGGGAACCTTTCTGAATCAACAAGGAATCAAGCGGGGTTTTGGACTGGACATTTCACCAATGGATCCCGGTTTCATGGAAATTGTAAGGTTTTTGGAACGAAGGTGATTCCCTCATTGCGGACTGAGAGCCACGAAGAGAAGCATGGTTGATCTGTGCGGTGGTGAAAACTTGTTTTGGGGCCTGGGCTGGTCATGGATATATTTCAACGCGGAGGTTCTCTATTCAGCGAATGGCCATGGCTCACAGATCGTTTTCTTGTGATCATAGGCGATGTCAAGCCTCCTGAGCTGGTATCCATGCTACAAGGGGTGCTGCCTGAGCTTTTGGGAATTGGGCGAGCGACTCCCAGATCCGCAAGCTGGCCGGGAATGCAATGCACCGGGCATGTGTGGGTTGCTTAGCAGGCTTCCGCAAAATGCCCATCGCTCTCGACTGCGTTGATACTCGCAGGCTGGCTGCAAGCGGCTTTGTGTATGTCGATCGGGTAATGGTGACCTCATACCGGTCGCTGAGCCCAATTCGTTGGGTATTCTGCTGGCAAGAAAACGAATTCGCGAGGAAACAAAGTCGAGTCCAAGAGCTGGTTGAAGTGCATCCGGAACTTAACTTCACTCTTCTTAGCAAGTTGTTTGTTAAGTTTGGCTTGTGTGTTCTGTTCATTTTTTGGTTTTGGGGCCGCCCACAACACATGTTTGTTTTCTGCCACGCCAAGGGTTGTGTGGATGAATTCGGCAGTCTCCCGTCAACAGAGGCCAGCCTTTCGATCGAAGAAATTTGTCGAAGTGCTGTCGTGGAGTTGTTTGCATTGATGAGCTTGCGTCTATGAAGTTGTGTGGATGGGAAGGGTGGAGGCTCTCAGCGATTCTCGAGCCGAAGACCATGACCCACAGGAGCTTTCACCATGACATGAGCAACGAAGATGGTCTATTGTTCGTCACTGCAGATGTCTTGCGCGTTGCCGGTCAGAGGCTTGGCAGGTCATTTGCAAAGTTTTCCACTCGAGGCAACCCAGGATGAACAACTCACAGGTTGATCTCGGGGTGTCTGATGTTAGGCGCTAATTGGTCTGACAGGCTTATGAGTCCGGGGTCTTTTCCAACAAGAAGGGACACATGAAATTGGTGTTCCCTTTGCTTCCCTTACTCCCCCCAAAGACCCTCCCAATACTTGGCCCAACAAGATAAAGCCGCGTGGGAATAAGGGCAAAAGGTCGCAACAGTTGAGAATCTTTGGGTCTTTCCCTTTTGGACTATTGGACTTCATTGTTGGCCTAGGAATGTGTTCTTCCTAAAGTCTGTGAACTTACATGGTTGTTGGTCGGAGGGTCGCTCAAAATTGTGGGTTTCCTTCTGGTTTGCCTTTAAATTAAGCATCCCAAAAGTGGTACCCTCAACCCTTACTTGCCCACTAGCAAACTGTTGGGCTCTTAGGGACCAACGATGCGTCGTTCAGGATGCATCGCACGATCGTCGTATTCGTCAACCAGCTTTCGGGCCTTTCGTTGGCTTTACCCATGCGATTGTTGCACTGGCAGAATTCCTTTTGCAAAATTCCCCAGCACCGACATTGAGTCAACATTCAAATTGGTGTACCTGGTTGGGGGTATGGGTGTTGGTTGCCAAAAAGTTCACCGGGAAAGCGACTGGTGGTGGTCGGTCGGGGCGCGCCTTCCATCTGCTAAATCTCATTTCTTATGTTTCCTGGTTTTAAAGGGAATCGGTTCCAATTCAGGACTTCTTGTTTTGTTTTGCCAGGGAGCTACATAGCCTATGTTCTTCAGCTGCAAACTAAACGGGGGGTTGGATTTGTTTTTTACCTTTTTTTTGGACCCCCCTATTCAATCCCCAGTTGTGAGGTGGCTGGTTGGATAATTTTCGCGAAAATGCCTTTTTTGGACCCCCTATTCCATACCCAGTTTCCCAGTGAGTCTTGTCATTGAATCCAATCCCCACATGAGCCACAATCAAAGCCCGGGTAGATGAAGGTTAGGAAGAGACAATCCCCTTGCCATAAATATAGCTGCGGCGGCTTTCTTAATTCTTTACATGGTTCTAGGATTACGACCATGTTGATACCGGGTTTTGACTCTGACTCACCTGGCGGCGACTCGGCCCGGGTCGGTCCGCTGGAGGAGCTGCACCAAATGCGTCTCCACGGGGAGCTGGCCACGGCCATCCGCATCCACGTGGTGCGGCTGACCATCGCCTTCGGCGTGAGCTGGGGGGGCCAGACAGAGGGGTTGGTGGGGTGGGGTAGGTGGGGTGGGTGGTGGGTGGTGGGAGGTTTCTTATAAAGTCTGCCTATGTTATTGCGAGCTCACCCTGAGGGTGTAGCGAGGTGAACACCATGAGAAAGGCGAAAGGTCCTTGAGGAGATCCAGAACCTAAGTCAGCTTTTGGAAGTATAGTAAAATTTGTAGATGTGGTGGCCACCCCAAAAAACGGTGTACTTGTACATGTGGTTGGTTTCCCTTGAAATGCGTGCTTTCAACATGGTTGGGTTCCTTTTCGATCGCGGATTCGTCTTACTCCCTCAATTCCTGGACACTCTACTTTTTGGGAAGAATCATAAGCATAACCTTTGCAGAGGGAGCTTCACCTTCTGAGGGAACACACCGCTTATGAGTTATATCCGGGGTCTACATGATGGGGTGCTACAGACATGTTCTTCTCGAATTCTGTGACCCTCAGCAAAAAAGAGCGCGCCCAAAGCGCGCGTCGCCAGACCTTCCTCGGGAGGGGCGGGTGGGCCTCCTGCCAGACGAGTGGGTGGAGGCTTGGGAGCGGCCGAGGCGTTTTGTTGTACTTCCGCATTCTGACGGCGATGGCGGAATATCAGGGCATCCTCGAAGACGAGGCGGCTGGTTGCCCGGTTGTGGACATCGCGGGGGATTCAGGCCAGTTTCGGTAAGGTTCAGCAACGGACCTGGCTGCGGAAATCTATGAAGAGCCCAAACATACGGGGTTCTACCGTTTATAGGGCCCAAAAGGCTGACTTCCCTCAAAAAAAGCCATGGGACAGCTTGAAAACGCCCGGGGCCAGGACTTGGTGCAGGTTGTCTTCCTCCACAGCCGCCTTCAGGCGCTGCTCTACGAGGAGTCGACGAATCGTCGCACGAGCTGACGCCAAGCGATTTCGACGGTTTTGTGGGCTCCGGTAACATGGGCTTCTGGGGTCGGGGGAACAGATCAAGACTTTTTTGGTAGGTTCACTTGAAGGCGACCCACACCTTCAAGTGTGATGGTGTGCTTTTGCCTCAGGAGGAGATGGAGGTGGTGGATCAATATGTGGCCTGCTCAGTGCAAAATTGCCTTGGCGAGACCCAGTGGCGCAGCTGATTTTCCGCCGAAAGCCAAGCTTCTGCGCTTTTGGAAGGAAAGGCGGCAAAACATTTGAACTTTTATTTCCCAGTGATTTGGAGGGGCGGGGTAATAATCCCCGTTGTTTTACGGCGACCCTTTCTTTTTTGACCTTTCCTGGTCCTTGCGCGCGCAGCTTGAATCTTATTTGCACGTGGGCAAGGTTCTTGTGGCCCTCGGCAGACCGGTCAAAGACCTTTCTTCCCCACATCCCCATAGACTTCCCCGTAGACTTCCCCTAAGTGACGTGGAACATTCTGATTTTCAGCGTTCCACTTTCTGTGACCTCTAAGGAGACTATGTGATCTTTAATCTATTCGAGGAAGCGCCAACAACCGCCCGTCAGGATCCCCGAGACACAACCTGAGATGCGAACATTCTGCATCACTGAGCTCAAATCTGCAATCGAGGAATTTGAATCGAGTATGGGGGCGCGTCGTTTTTGAGGCTATGCTTTTTGGGGCGGTCTTGAAGGAAAAAGGAAAACCGAAGCCATTTTGGGGCTACCAAAAGACGAGCCATGGATGTGGCGCCAAGCTATCAGGTCCACTGATGTGGCCTTCCACGGACCTTCACGGTGCCATGAGTTGCCGCTTCATGGGGATTCACATGGAATCGCCATGAGCCTTTGTGGAGTTGGCCGGTCTTCAAGCAACAAGGGCTGGGATGTGGGCTGAGCAGCAGTGATTCGGAGACAGGCCACTCAATAGAAGGACTCGGTTCCGGCAACTTTGCTTACCGCTCTTCTTTTTTTCCCGCGGAGACTCTGGTTGGTGCGATGCTCACTCCCCAGAACGCGGAACCCGCGATTGGAGCGATCTCCTTGTGCTGTTCCATGTTAGAGATCCTTAGATCATACATCGACTTGCGACATTGCCATGGGGTTTGCAGCTTCCCTTTCAACCAGAAAGTGGACACTGTTTTTACAGGGTGCCCCAAGTTTAACAAGTTTGGGGGGATCCGCTCGTCTGGCCCATTGCCGGGCCCTTTTCGCTGTTTTGTCTCTCAGGATCTTAGGATTTTGACACCAGGTGGGTCAACTTATCTCTAAGCTGGTTTCACCCCACCGAATCTACCCCACAGCCACGAGACAAGCCACGGTTTTCCCTGTAGTGGCTTGGGGCTGCTGGTATGCGGCTCAGACAAAACATATTAGACAATCTCAAT
This sequence comes from Effrenium voratum, assembly GCA_963377175.1. Taxonomy (NCBI): domain Eukaryota; class Dinophyceae; order Suessiales; family Symbiodiniaceae; genus Effrenium; species Effrenium voratum. The sequence goes on along the minus strand of CAUJNA010003595.1, from coordinate 478,473 downwards.
CAAACTGGCTACTGAGATTCTCGCCAGAGAAACGCACACACCAAGCAACCACTCCATAGCATTTCCCGTGCTGTCTTTGAACCTAATTTGTGTCTTTTAGGGAATCCCCTAAATGGTTGATTTCCTTGTTTGCTTTGAACAGCACAAGAAAGGGGTACCCTCCAAAAGCAGATGCACCCATTTGCGTTTTTCCTTTTGCCTTCCCTTTGGTCAAGAGCACATGCGGAGCATGTCCTAAAGAATAGGGTCTAACCTCTGGGGTGGGCTTCCATTTGGTTTCTTTTTTGAGCACCATCTAGAAGAAGAGGGGGCTTGGCAATTTTCTTCTTTGAAAAGATGCCCCTTTAACAACAACCAACAAAACACGTGATTTTTTCCCCATGGAAACCCGGGCTGAGTTTGGATTCAGACCCCCTCTTTTTTGGAGTTCCACGTCCATTGCCCGATCCGAGTTGTGCATCACCCGGGAGATGGACAAAGGCGCGCCTGCGCAATTGCAGGGTCCGGATTGGATCTGTGTGTGTGTGTGTGTGTTCAGATTGGTTTAAGGGGACACCAAACAACTACCACACATTTATTTGGGGAAACACATATTTCTGGGTGCTGCTTTCAGTGAAGCCGACGGAGTTCGGGGGTTTGACTGCTAGCAACAAGCAATGTGTCCCCTCCAAATGCGAAGGATTGCCGCAAAAATCGGACCCCCTCTATTGATCAACCAGGGGTTTGTTAATTAGTGGTTCGCATTGCCCCACCTCCAGCAACATACCACCCAAAAAGGGTACCCGTATCTATTTCCTCTTGAAGGGATCCTTTGTCAGGTACGGAGGGTTTTTGGTTTCCGGGAAACCAACCGAATGGCTTGAACAGCGATCTAGACATGTTGCAACGAGGCTGAGCCCAAGACTAGATCTTCTCTCCTTGTTTGGTACCGAAGACGAACCTCATCTTAAAAAGGCAGCCTGGGTGTCCCTCCAAAGTTAGTGTATACTTGGTGGACGAAATATCAGACTCTAAAACCATTTGATTTTCTGCAGCGACCATGATACAGTTTAGCACAACGTCATCGATTTATATATATATATATATGTATATATATATATATGTATATATATATATATGTATGTATATACATGCATATATATATATATAGTTGAGGGGGGGTCACACACACATACACACCATGCCCTTTCTTTGATTATTTCTTTCTTTCTTTCTTTCTTTCTTTCTTTCTTTCTGTCCCGATGTTGACTTTTTGCGGGGACGACGCCCAGCGCTGTTTTCAGTTTTCCCCAAGCGGACTACTTTTGATCCAAGAGCACGCTTTCTTCAGCTGAACTGACTTAGTGAAAGCGGATTGCAGCCTGGTGACTACATTGCCAGACCTAGCTTACCTTTTCGACCTTTTGCCTTTTTGGTTTTCCTGTATTGTCGCTGTCAAGCAGCAGAACGTTCCGTAACGTTTTCCAGGCGGCCCAGTCCAACGCTGATTTGTGACTGATGGTGCCTGTTGGGGTCCATTGAGGACCATGACTCAGTATTGGGTTTATTTTCAGCTCCTGTGCTTGCACGTGACAACTCCTCAGCGATGTTTGGTCCACCATTTGCTGACTAGTCCGAAACTAACGTTGAAGCTTCCAAACTGTGGTTCGTGGCCGTTGTTAGGTCGATGTGTTGATTTAAGCTGCAAGCTTTCAGTCGATTTGATTTGAGACATGTGAACCTCCAACTCTATGACCCTGGAACAGGGGTGTCACTCCGAATTTCAAGTGTCCCCGGTGGAGGCAACTTGATTTCCTCAAGTCGATGAGACTGCAGGTTCCCTATTTGCTTTTGGACTCCAAGCATCAGGGTTGCCAAAGCGCCGGTGTCAGCCCGGAGGTCGAGTCGCCTAGATAAAGTTTCGGCACGTCTTGTAGGTTCGGTCAAAATGACTGGTAGTCTATGGTGAACTTGGAAGGCACATGAACCGCTCGCGGTCTGTTTTGCCAGCACACGAGCCATAATCTTTTGGCCGCTGTCGTAGTGGTCAGTCGGCCCGCAGCGACGCTCACTGCGCAGGCGAAGCGGAGTACAGGGTTGAGGCGCGGGCCGATTTCGGGGTTAGAGAGGAGGCCGCTGAATTGTCTCATAGGAGATCCAAAAGATTCCTCAAGGGGTCCAACTATTTGGGTCACACCCAGATGGCTGGGGTGAAATGCGCCCAGTTTCGGTGGTAGCCAAATTCCTGTTGGTGTCCCTTCTAAACGCCAGGGTTCATCATTTTGAGAAACACCCAGATGGCTGGTTGAAAATACACCCAGTTTGGTGGTACCCCTGTTGATAGGTAGCACCTTACGCAAATGCATGATGTTGGGGGTCCGTGCGATTTTTGTTAAGCATACTGGGCCCAGTAAAGTGACCAAATTCAACATTTCCCTCTAAACTCTAAAATGGCAGATACATTTGTGCCCACCCTCTATGCTTGGTGTGTAAATCCCCCTCCAGTGAAGGTATCCCTTTCAACTTCGGACGACCAAAGAAGGTCGCGGACAGGAGGTTCAGGGTTCCAATCAGGGAAAGGCCAAGAGGGAAAGGGCCTGATCAGCCTTGTGTTTCCTTGGTTCCCCATTCTGCAAGACAAAGTTTTAGCAACAGCGTCAACGTTTACCAAGGAAACTGGGCAGTCCTCAGATCCCTGCTACAAGTTTAACTTTCAATGGGTTAAGTGGGAACCCAACCACTCAACCAACTCAAAACCTAAAAACCCTAAGGAACCATGAACCAGCTGGCCAGTGTCTGGACGAATCGTGGCACAGGTTTGTGCGACCTCACCCATTGCTTTCAGGTTCTTTTGTTGGCCCGCCCTTCGTTTGCCGGGCGAACCGCTCCACTTAGAGACTTACTCCGCACCAGGGATGTCGAACCATAACCAAGTTGTGCAGTGTAAAGAACCATGGCGAAGTTGGTTGGAGGCTTCCGGAAAGTTAGGCTTTGCTTTGTTGACGGCCCAGGAGTATGCACAGGAAATCAATGATAGTTGGTGGTAGTGCCGAAGGAAGCGATCAGAGATGGTGTGATTTAGGAGTCATGAGTTGTGGAATGGCAAGACATATTGTGTTACATTTGAGAACCATCCAAACATCAATTGGAATTGTCAATAAGCTACAAATTGAATTATTGATTCAAAGTGCTTATAACGTTGAAACACTATTAAATGATACACATATGGCAACACACATATATATATATATATATATATATTGTTTTTGTTAACATGCTAATGACTCAACCATAATTTGTTTGGGTGTATACACTAAAGCATCTCAAGTTGAATATAAATAGTACTGTACACTTATGTTGCGTGTTCCTGGTCGATTTTTCTCTGCAGGAAGGCAAGCCTACCTGTAGTCCCAGGGATGCCCTACTTGGTACAAAGAGCCCATGCAATTTCCACAGGAGTTCCTAGCTTTGTTGTTGGACTTGTATTTGCTGGATGGTTTTCGAGCTGGTTGGTTTCCCCTTTGTATAGACTTCTTCGATGATTTCGGAAAGGTGTTTAAGGAAAGGTGTTTAATCTTTGAAGTAAGGGATCACCAAGTAAATAACCTTCATAGTGAGCTAGTTTTACCCTCAGGTGTGCTCACCATCGAATAGGTTGGCGGATTATGTGGAGTTGGATGACATGGATGAAGTCTCAGAGCCTCAAGGGAGGGTCCAGCTCCTATTTTGAGATCGACCATATCTTGAGATCGACCCATGTCTTGCATCTCATTTTCTGTTTTGTTGGTCCTTTCCACTCAACGTGCAGGTTGCGACGTGTTGCAGTCCTTCCAAGGCCACAGGACAGCGAGTGATCCTTTCGGATCAGGTTGAGCAGCCATCCCCTTTTCTCGCAGGTGGGACGTTTCCACATCGCCCGGCAAAAAGCGGGGCTTTTGTCCGGGGCCTCGGGAAGGGGTTCGGGGCCCAGGCTCCCTCGCGGAATTGGGCGTCTGATTCCCTACTTCCAGCCCGCTAGATCCGGCAGAGGGCTTTTTTGCCAATGAATTGACAAAACCGGTGTGTACAAGAGGTCGAAGCCCGCGGGTGGAGGATTGGCGGTTGTTGAACAAGTTTCAACAGGGGCGTTGGCCCAACCAACCACAAACTGAGCAAATGGGCAGGTTGGAGCTTGCAGGCAGCAACCAGGCGTGTACGTCGCTAGGGCTGTAGAGGATTCAGCGGGAATCCATTTCGACCCGCCCAAAGTGGCTGGCAGAGTTAAGCAGTTTGTGGTGGAACAGCAGTCCAGTCCAACCATGAACGCCTGGGGTATTCGCACCTGATATGTGCGTATAACAGAATATAAATCAACAAACATATCATACATAATAATACAATATCTAATGTAGTATGATAAATATTATCTATATCGATATTGATATCCCAAAAAACTATATCTATACCTACATCAATATCTTTATCTATATTTAAATCTATATCTATATATATGTTTCTCTCTATTATATATGTATATATACATATGTACAAGTATCTATGCACATTGCCCATATATGCCTATATAGACAAGCCAGGGATATGTGAGAGGAATATATCAGGGGTGCCCACTCTTGCTTTAACGCTTTGTTGGGGGGACGTGCCAGGGCGCAATAACAAGTCTGGGGGAGGCTATTTTCGTGATTTGTTCTTCAATCGATAGGTTTGTAGTTATTACATTTGTTAAGTTAAGCAAGCTTTTTGTTTATCCCAAATGAGGTTGAGGAATTTGTTCAATAAAATCACTTCCTATCTACGGTGACACACTTGTCTTACGTTGATGGGGAACGATGTCATACCAAATGAGTCATAGTGATGTTTTAGCTCTTTGTCCCCCAGAGTGTCCGCAGAGAGGGACATTTATTGACAATCACATATTGTTTCTTGTTGAAGTGTTTTATGGGTGTTTCTCAAAAAGAAGGGTTCCCTAAAATGGTTGGCTTCCTGTTGGTTCCTTTAAACACCAACTAGAAGGTGATCCACAGTTCTGAGAAACAGGTGGAGATTTACCCCACAGCCACTTGTTGATTCTCAGAATGGCGAGGAAGTGGTTGAAATTGACGGCAGGTTGGTTGACTTTTTGCCTTTAGCGGAAATAGTTTGAGCTATGGCGCAAGTAAGGCGCGCTTTGCTTGAATTGTTTTGGGACCGCATCCGGGTTGACTCAGCCTGCAAAGCCAGATTGTCTACCCTTTCATGCCGCTTTGCCCGCTACAAGGAGGTCCTGCCCTAAACCAGCCGGCCCAAAAAAAAGAAAAGCCAGGGTAGACAAACAGTCAAAGGGCAATCGCGCAAGCGAGACAAAGACCGTTTTTGGAGGGTGTACAAACTCAGCTACTCTAGTACCAACCCTAGCATCAACCTTGGTGCCAACCCTACCCAGTACTTCCAGTTACCTCTAGGGTGTTACCTCTGGGTGTTGCAACCCCTGGTTACCTAGAGCAACTATCATGATGTTTCCCCCTGGCCTACTATACTGGCTTGCCTGCAGGGGCTATGGAGTCAGCCCAGGATCCGGCCCCGCCTCGCGGGCGACAACTCGGAAGAGGCCGAAGTTCAATTCGTTCAGTCGAGTTGCCCAGTCGATGCTCGATATGGCTGTGGTTGTCAAAACCAATGGTGCCATTTTGGGGTAGGTGAATTCACCACCCATTTTAGAGCCTATTTGGGGATTGGGATGTTCACTGGGGGTACGATTTGGATTTTGACCCATGGCCATATGGGGCTTTGGGAGAAGTGGGACTTGGGAGATGGCGCCCGTCTAAATCCAGCGCGACCGGGGGGGTTTGACCAGAGGGCCATGGCCAGTGTAGGTAACAGCACGTTTTGGCCGTGGCGCGACTGACCTGCGAACTCACCAAATGAGACATGGGACTTGGCACTGGAAACAAACAGGATGAATTTGCTGGTGCCAAGTCGGAACTCTGGGAGATCCAAGAACCCTAAATTGCTTTTGGTTGTCAGGTAGCTGTGGTCCGTTCATGTACCCGTTTTGTGCATACATGTACAGTATGCATACATATTGTGGGCATTTTACGGAGATCACACAAAAAAGGCACTTACCCCAAAAGCACAGGGACATTACAACCCTTCAGGAGAATCTGTCTATAAGTTTCTCAGGCACCGAAGATCGCGCTGGTTTCCTCTGGGTTTCTTTGTGCTCTGCAAACTAGCTTGGAGTCCTCTTTGGGGGTACCAAATGGAGTTTCCGCAAATGTACACTGAGCGCAAAAAGCGGGTACGAAGATTCCGCTCCTAAACGATCTGAAAATTCGTGGAGCCCTGCGCGGGTGCTGAAAATTGGACTGTGCCTCTCCTGCAAACAGTGGGATGGTCTGGTAAAGCGAGTGACTAATGGTCCCTTGTCCAAGAACAAAACATCTTTGCAAAGTTGCCTCAATTTTCTGTACTGAGCACAGGGTGGAATGGGCAAAAGCTTCGCGCTACGCATAGCACTTGCTTCGGGTAAGCCTTAATTGGGGATTCATCACTTTAGGGGATCGCGGAATCCCCCCTTATCAATGGACTGGGGTTGATCAATCTGGGGTCAACATTGCTTCAGACAAGCCTCGATTGGTGGTTTGGATAGGTGGTTTGGATTTGGTTCTTGTAGAGGGTAGGGAAACCACCCCCCACCAAGCCACGGCTCCAAACCACCACTTAGAAGGAAGCTGATTTCTTTGTTTCGCAGATGTCAAGAGCTTGGCCATGTTGCTTGTGGAAGGGATGCGTCCATTTTGCCGTGGCCCTGAGCCTTCAGTGAACTGCCGGGGCTGCGTCGACATGATTTTTGACGCCGGCGTTTGGAGACGTGTCAAACCCATCCGACCGTCCCTTCACGCTTTCTGCTTCAGGACGAGGTTCGGCTCAGAGGGGCGTGGCTGTGGGAACCGACGTTTGGCTCGTGAAAAGTAGTTGGACTCTTCCATATGCTTCAAGGTGTCTCCGAGTCCTTTGGTATGGATGTTGATGCAATTTCCGGCTTTCCTATCGCCATGGGTCCCCAATAGCCGTGACACCCGAAAACAAGTGTTTAGTGCACAGCCAAACTGTTACGCTTTTTACATTTTTTTCTGGGTGGGTTTGGGACTCGCCAACAATGGAATCGACCAAGAGATGGAATGATGATAGGCATGAAGCAAGGGCCAGGAAGAACGTTTGATTAGTCGGCACACCTGCCTGATGGACATGCCAAACTGGGGTCTCGTCCAAACAGATTTCAAGAATAGGGTGAACTGAATCTGGAACAGAGTCAGAACTTGTTGATTCTGTGAGCCCCAGATGTCCGGTTACGAGAATTCTAAGCCTCGGCGAAGAGTCAGTATAGGGTCTGCGGGTTGGGTTGCACCTGGAAATCGAGGGAGATTTTGCCGGCCACCGGGAAGCCGGGAGAGTCAGAAATTGTAGGTTGCCCAGGGGAGAAACCTGTTTAATGGAAAAACATCCCCTAACCACCAATAATCCAAAGCACCAATTAGGGGAAACCTGATTCCTGGAATCCTGGAAGTCATCCTGTTTCAAGCAACCTTCGAACTGGACCGCACTTTCGGATGGGCGCGTGGGTCGCGGACGCCGTGGCGCCGCGATGTTTGACTTCGACTTCGCGCTTTTGGATGAGAGCCCTCGGGAGCGCTTCCATGCAGGCGCGAGTCTTCGGTTCGCTTCGGAAGATGCGTGTTATGTTCTTTGTTTTTTTTTTCCAGGAATCTATCAGCACCAATGCAACAAAAAATAGTTTTGCAAGGGGACTTCAGCAAATGTCGGCAATGATTTCAAAAGGGGATGTTTTATTTTCCAGACCCCGACTTAGCACCCCGCAAAGGGACTGGTTTGTGCCAAAAAAAGTAAGACTTACTCGTCTGCCGGAAGTGTGTCAACCAAAACTCGGGGGGGGATGCGCGACTGCAGGTGTGAAAGTTGTTTTTTCTTGCTTAAACCCCTGGCCCATAAACCATTCCCATAAACCCCACAACCCTAAACCATCCCCATAAACCATCCCTTGTGGTTTCCTTCAAGGGAGTCCCAAGATTTTGTTCCAGGGAGGCCAGCAGGAAACCGTTTGCATCTCCGAGCCTCTAGCGACCAACCCTGAATTCCTGATAATTTTGGGTTTTTGGGATTTAAACGTCGCACCCACTCACATGGAAGTGCACAGACCCTTATAGAAAGACTACTACTTTCCTCTTGGAAAGTGGCTTTGTGCACTTCCATGTTAGTTGGTGGGAGGGTAAACATCGCTTCCTGAGTTCCTGGGATTTGAACTTTTTGGGAAGAACGTTTCAAAAGGTAGACAAGAGAAAACTGGACTTTTTAGGCCCACTCAGGAAGTGAGGAGACATCACCCTTTGAGGTAATCTTAAGATGGAGCCTTTGTTGTCGTGTTTCAAAGGGGCAACCAAGAACCCCTCAAAGGGTTGAGGGTAATGTTGATCTTGGAGTCGTCCAGTGGATGTTGATGGGGATGCGCCTCAAAGTGAATCCCCTCTTACATGGGACGCCCTTCTACGGTCAGTTGAGCCATCAAAGAGCTGAAACTGGTCGCGGGTACCAAGAAGGACAAAGGAAGTCAGCAAACAGCAGGTTCGGTTGAAACTCCTGGCGTATGTTCAATTTGAGACAGGGACATCAGGAAGTTGTTCAAAATCAAGGGTAGTTGGCTTCACTTGGAGAGAAACCAAATTCTGTCTACCTCGATCCAAGTTTGTAGCGGTCCATTTCTTATCTCAGGCAAAGTCACCTTGAGATTTTCCTGCAGATTGGCGTGGAACAAAGATGCGATCCAATTTCTGAAATGGCTCTCCTTTTGAGGAATGGACCCCTTTTTGGGTTCCTTCCGTGAATGTCGTTAATTTGCAGGGGGAAACACATGTTGAACTCGCGTGTTTTTTGAGGATAGGCAATGGGCAACGATTATGCCTAAATGTCTTGCAGGGACCTGACGAGAAATGCCATTTGATGAGTCTACTCCCTGGAGATGAACACGCCACCCAAAACACCATCATTTTTAGCGACGAGATCATTTTGGGGTGCACCAAAAAGGGGTAGCACGTGATCTTGCGGGGGAGTTGCTGGTGGATCAAATGAGGGCCGTCGTAAAACCCCAGTCTTCGGCTTTAATTTTTGCCGAACGGGGAGAAGTAAAAATTGTCAAAAGCTGTGCGCGCGCAAGGAGCGCGCAAGTGCGGCCCAAGGGACGCGCAAGGTTACAGTTTTGACGGGTTTCGTGTACTGATGTTGCCTAGCTTCATGAAAGGAGGTGATATCTTCTTGCTGTACTTATGCTTTTCGAATGTTGCTTGGGTCATGTGTAGGTCACAAGCTTGTTTGCGAAGGTGCGGCATTTTCTTCAGTCAGACGCCAAACGAAGCCAAAGCTTCTGCGGTCAACAAGCAGCAACTGGCAGCTAACACGACAAAATCCGTGCAAGCCGCGCGCAAGCCGCGCGCAAGTTGCGCGCAAGCACGAGAAGCCCCAGCAAGACATCTAGCCATGCTGTCTCGGATGTCCTTAGCGGCGCGGTTCAAGCAATGGACAGGCAGCCGCAACATGCACTTTCCTTCTTTCAGGCTGTGTCCAAGCTGTGTGGCAGAGCCTGCTGTCCTTTCTGTTGGGTCAAGGGTATGTTGCTGGCCTAGAATTACCGGGGCCGACCTCAGCGGGAAGAGTCTTTGTGGGTTGCTGTGTGAACGACGAACACACTGATGAGAAAAGCTTGCGCGCAATCCACACGAAAACTTCGCAAACCGAGGTCAACGAAAACGAGTTTCTGCGCCACTGTGCACGCGCAAGTCCGCGCAAGTGACGCGCAAGTGCGGCCCAAGGGCCCAATCCCGGGCAAAGGAATATAAGACAACCCCCAAATGTGTGCGTGTGTGTCAAAATTCGGACTTGGACCTTGATTTCCCTTCAAAACAATATCAAAAGGGTACCAGAAAAGAAGCAGCCATCAAGAGCCAAAGGGAAATTGGTGTCCACCAGGATGACCTCAAAAATAGCGGACCCTGGAATCTGGCAACGGTCGGGTCTTGGCTTCCCTTTAAAACCAGGCAAAAGAGGGTCAACTTCCCTCAAATTCTCCCTGAAAGTGGGATATTGCCCTAACTTGTGGAGTGGTGGTTTGCCTTGTTTTTAGGGGGCCCCTGACTGAAAAGGGTCTCACTTAGCTCCCCCTTCACTTTTTCCGGGTTTCTAATTTGCGGGGGTTCCAATTGTTCCCCCCCCCCCGCGTGCGTGCAGCGCGCAGCCGGGCCACCCTTCCAGGGCAGCAGCTTATGGCGCGCAGCGAGGCGGTGATGCGGGAGGATGCGCCTGGAGCCCCAGGAAGTTCGGAAATCCGGAGCATCTTCCGTCGAGCTGACATGAGTTGACAGCCGGATTTTTGTTGGTCGAATTCAGCATGGGCTGCTGTTTTTGGAATCCAACTTTCTTGCTTTCTTTCTTTCTTGCTTTGTTGCTTTCTTGAATTCTTGCTTGCTTTGTTTCTTTATTGCTTGGTTGTTTTCTTGCTTTCTTGCTTTCTTTGCTTCTTTGTTGCTTGCTTTCATTATTTCTTTCGTTCTTTCTGGGGATCAAAGAGTCTGAGCTGTCTGATTGTGCAGCACCACAGATCTGCATGAAGGGTTGAATTCAACTTAGCTTTGCTTTATATTCAGATGAACTGTTTCAGTCTGGATATGATTTACTCATTTTGGGACTGGCCAAGGGAGTTTAAGGCGCCTGACGGAAAAACAGATGTTGCCTCATTCGAATCATTACGGCGCTTAGTACAGTTCCCTGCAGGGTTGAAACTACAGGTTTTGTGTTGCCTGGTATTTGCAATTTACAACTTCTTTGTAGGTTTGCATAGGTTTTCTATAGGATTGAAATTGTGGGTTTCCGGTTGTAAGACCCATCCCAGTTCAATACCACCTTGATGGGGACTCCAAAGTTGCTTAAGGGGAAACCTCCAAGATCATGTTTCCATTTGGTTCGCCCAGCCCACCCCACACAGGGTACTGACCGGCCACCCAAACATAGGATCCTAACCCCTCCCCGCCGTCAAGCCACCCTTTCCTCCAAGCTGGGTTTGTCTTAAATTCCTCTTGGTGTCTCTTCAGAATAAAGCAACCCCGCAAAGGGTACCCCCAAAAAAGACACAATCACACACAGGCACACTTCCGATGGGAAAAGCGCGAACGAACACCCATGAAGGTCCTTTACTTGGGGCAGCCAATGCTTATTTCAGTGAGGGTCAATGTAGAATCTGCAGATGGAATCGCAAGGTTGTCACCACAGAGGGTATCTCATGGGGCAACTCCCTTGCCCCTTCATGGGTCAGCCTGAATGCCAAAAAACATCAACGGAAAACAGCCAACAGAAAAGTAAAGCCAAGAATGCCGGAACAAAAAAAGTATTTTGCACATTGAAAGCAAGGACCAGTTGTAACAAGCAGTTCCACCCGAAATGTTCAATGATAATGTGGATGCGCATGTTCAATGATGTGGATGCGCAATCCCAGAAGCAGCCAAACCAAGAACAGACTTTCAAAACCCTCCAGGCCAAAGCCTTCGACGTTTCGATTTCTGCCGATCGAAGCCACGGGGCTCAATTCGGGCAACTCGTTGACTTCAATTCGGGGCGGAGGGTCCCTTTTTGGGGCCATGTCTTTGATCCCTAGCACAGTGGATGCGGTTCTCAAGCTTGCTTTAGGTTGGACCTTCGGATCCCAGATTCACTGGCTGGATTGCTCAGCCAGCACATGTGATATGTGCATATGGGTACCCTCAAAAAAAGACAGACCCATACATATATATATATATATGCTATATATATACATATACACATATATACAACAGATACATCCCTCGAGAGGTCCATACTTCCATACCTCCACTCCACACGCGCATACCTTTAAGAAGCAGGCCAAGCAGCCCGGGGGACGCGTGCATTGGTCGGGTCTCATGGATCTCATCCACGCAAAAAGGAGTTCCGACCAATCCAACCGAGGGGACAATTTGGTAGTGAAGGGAACCTCTCGGGGGATGGTCAACTTTACCACAGATTTCGGGTGATTCTCCAGAACGAGGGGAAAACCCTTTGCCGTGCTTGCAATGTTTGGGTAGCCAACCAGAGCGATGATGTGTCGTGCGTGGTGTGCCTCTCGTTGATCTTCAGTCTCGACTCTTACCTGGTTTCCACGGCCCCCAAGCTGCAGCTATCCTCGGCGGGGTTTTCGAGACATCCAATGGCCACTTTGCAGAATATATACACAGACATTGAGTATATATATATACCTGCGTACATATGTTTTCCCGATATATGCAAGCCCCTCTTTTCCTGGGGTAGTGTTGGTGGTTTGAGGGTGGTGGAAAGCATCCAGGGAGGAAATGTGTCTTGCTCGGCGCAAGGAGTCTCCAGAGCCAAGTGATCTGCACGTGGCTTGGTTGCAAGCCACGGGATTTGCGAGGGCCAGTGAAGTTCCCTTGGAGACGAAGGCTCTAGTGAATACTCTCACACCGTTTCGAAACATTTCGGAACCCTTGAAATGGGCGGGTTTCTCCATTTCCCTTTTTTGGAACCTCATAAGTGAGTTTCGAGGGAAACCACCAGAATAGTACAACTTTGGAAGGGGAAATCCAGCGACCCCTGTAAAATGGGTGGCTTCCCTTTGGTTCTCTTTTCAAGCCGAAAACAGAGCCAGTTGCAGCTTATCATCATTCGCATGGTCCATTCCTTGCTTTCCCCGGAGCCACTCTTGTCTTCAGACACCCATTCTGCCATTGTGCTTGCCAATTTTGAGAAGAGAAGGATCTCCTTGGCAGCTGGGAAACCTTGAGTTGAAGTTCATGCAGGTCAGTTGGACCAGCCCAGTTGGTTCTAGAAGGAAATTGCTAATAGCCATTGCAGCCCACTAGTGACTATCAGTGACTAGCAACCATTGCGACCATTCATGACCATTATATAAGGGTGATTTGTGAATGCTCAAAATTGAGGATCGTCTAGGTATGAGAGAGTGCGTCAGCCCATGAGGACCCGTCATTTTCAGTGACGCTGCGTTCTTGGGAAACCCGTCAATTGCTCGGAGAGGGACGTGGGTCCCGAACCAGAGGCCAGGAGACGAGCCCTGCGTCGGGGAAACGGGGCGTCGTCTGCTTCGCGCGTGAGGATTCCCACGGGCGGAGCTGCGGAGGTGCTGCTGACCATGGGCCGGCGGATGCTGGTGAGCCACAAGGGCCGAAGCGAGGGCTGGGTTAGCGCCGAAGCTCTGGACCGAGCGTTGGGCGGTTTTGTTGGGGGGGCTTTTGTAGGGGGGGGAGGGAGATTAATCCGCGGGTGGTGGTTTCTTTTAGGGGACCCCCCCCCCACCATATCTTTGGTGGCAACATGGCTCCGCCATATCTTTTGTGGCAACATTGGCCCCTACCATATCTTTTCTGCTTTTGTGGCAACATGGGTGTTTTTTCTTCAAGGGGACCCCAATGATGTTTCCCCGGCTGAAAGCTACGGGGTTGATAGGCCCAAAGAAGCTCTGGGGTGGGTTGTGGAGGGGTTCCACGAGATTCTCGGGCTGTTGGGGATGCCACCTGGCTTCTTTCTTTTTTTTAGATGCACCAAAAGAGGGGCACCATGAAAAAAAGACGATCCATGCGGCTAGCGGATTTGAATGCGGAACTGAGCCCCAAACGTGGACAAGTACTCTAAGGGGCAACTTGCATACGCTCAATTTACATTCCTCCAGATCTTGTTGTTATACATGGGTTCTAAACTGGGTACATACCCCAAAATCCATTCCTATATGAGGCCTATAGGTGGGGTATGTCCATTTGGGGTATGTATGTTGGCCCTTGGAAGCAGCAAGAGCAAGGGCTTTCTGCTGAAAATGTCCATGTTTCTTAGATTCAAATATCCTCACACCGGGTTCTGCGCAAAAAAAAAACAACAACGCCCATCTTCCAAGTCCACTTTGAGAACAGGTGTCGACCCCGTTGCCCCCCAATTCCAAAGTTGGATGTCACCCTTGTCAACGAAGCCGGACCCAGGCCCCATCTGGTTTCAGATGTCGCATCGCTCCTTGACAACATTGAAGTCGGGGGTCTGTGTGTGTGTGTGTGTGTGGGTGGGTGGGTGGGTGTGTGTGTGTGTGGGTGGGTGCGTGCGTGCGTGCGTCCGTGTGTGTGTGTGTGTGTGTGTGTGCGCATGTGGGGTTGGTTGGCTGGCTGGCTGGCTGGCTGGCTGGCTGGCTGGCTGGCTGGCTGGCTGGCTGGCTGGCTGGCTGGCTGGCTGGCTGGTTGGTTGGTTGGTTGGTTGGTTGAAGGGTGGATGGTTGGTTAGTTGGTTGGTCGGTTGGTCGGTTGGTCGGTCGGTTGGTTGGTTTGTGGGTGGGTGGTTGCGTTGGTTGGTTGGGTTGGTTCGGTTGGTTGGTTGGGTTGGTTGGGTTGGTTAGGTGAAGTTAGGTCACGAAAGCTAGCTCCTTGGAGCTAAGCTGGAGTTTTTGTTTACCTCAGCTCTGCTGAGAGGATTGGGTCGAAAAGTGGAGTTAAGCGTTTCGGCGTGATTTTTCACGGCGCTTTAGGGTCATGGGAGGGGGCCCCCCCCCCCCGAAATGCTGAATGATTCAGGCAACCCCCCCCCCTCCCGACCCTTTTAAGCTGGAATCGAGGGTCCGTTTGGGGGGGGGGGGGGGCTCGAATCCCGCCTGGCCCGCCTGCAGCGTGTCTGCGCGCCTCTGTTGCGGTTGCATGAGCGTGAGTATGAGCCAGAGAGTGTGCGTGTGTGTGTGCGTGTCTTCCAGGAAAAAACCCCTTGATTAATAACCGGGGGGGGTTTATTAATCAGGGGTCAACATCAATCAACCGAGATGTCCAACCTTGCGTTTATGGGAAGCTGAACCAATCTGGGAAGCTGTTCAACTCGGTTCCTTTGTTTCAGCCATTCATCCCCAGCCCGTTTTTTGGGCCAGGGAGCCCAAATCAGATGAATTCTTGGCTTCGAGCCTCGACGCCAATGTATTAGTTGGTTGCGCTTCAAAGGCGCAACCAAAACCACTACTCTGGTAACCATTAGTTGGTGCTTTGGCTTGTTTTAGGATTTGAACCCGTCCTATTGACACCAAAAGGGGAAGGTGCCCATCCAAACCAGCGGGCTTCAACCCACCAATTAGACTATTACAGGGAAGCTGAAGATACTAAGGGGTTGCGTTTTTTTGGCCGGGGAGCCCAAGTGAGATGAATTGTTGGCTTCGCGCCTCTGCTTGGTCCGTTTGTTTTTTGTTCCGCGAGTGGCCTGGCAGGAGGACACTTTTCGGCCCATCCACCAGTGATCGGCTTGGCGTTTCCCTTGGAAATCAAACGAGAGGTGTCCTTTGATTCGGCTGCAACCCTTTTTTCGGGTTCTCGCAAGCCCATGTCGACAGTGTCCTTGGAGCGTGACGTTTGACTCGTTGCAAGCTACCCTCGCTAAGATGCCTTTTGGCCCCACACTACCTGCTTTTGTTTGTCACGTGGATGGGAAGCTCACTCGCAACTCAAGGTTGGCCTTTTCAAAGGCCCAACAAGTGCTCGTTAAAGCCACCAACAACGGGACGTATCGGCTACTTGGGCGCCATGGCCCTGGACTTGCTGCCGCTTTGTGACCGGAGTTTCGCAGAGAGGCCGGGAACGAACCGAGCCAGGATCCATTTCCTCGCCTCACATACGGTGGCTGTCCTTGGCAGTTTGCAAGTCAACCAACCAGACACCACAAAACCATAGGCAGTTACGGGCAAATTAGGGGGCTTCCTTGTTCTACTTGACATATTTTGGGCATCCGTACCTTCCCCTTCTGGGGTCCATCTGGGTCAAGGTTTGGCATCTGACATGTTTGCCCGGGACGATGAGCAGAGACTTGTGTTCTGTGTTCCCAGTGGTTTCCATTTTTATTTTTCGGGCGCCTTTCGCCGCGACCGTTCTGCAGGTGATGCTCTACGTGTGCCAATATCGCCGCACCCGGTTTCGCTGTGAAGTCCCGGTGGCCGATGCTCGCATTCCACTCTTGTGCTTTATCCTCCGCCGATTCCCTGCAATAGCTTCCGAGTCTTTGTCGGAGCCGGAATTTGGCTACATTTGGCACGCACTTCAGCAGCATGTGTCTGGCCGCCTCGCCGTGCCTGTGTCCATGCTCATTCGCGGTTCTGTTCGTGGCATTCGTTTCCAGTGGTCCGTCTCGAGCCCTCAATACCTGGCCGCTTCTGTCCGCTCTCAGACATTTTTTGCAGAAGCTCGTGTCGCTGGGCCTGCCTGGTCTCTTTCCGAGGTGAGGACTCGCATGCGTGCAGTCAACTGGGAGCCAACACAGTTTGCCTCTTGATGCGCTGCCATTTCTGGCATGTCATGACACGCTTCTCTGCTTGGTGGATGATGAGTTCCCGGGCACCCTGCAGCATTGCTGGGCGTCGTGGGTAGAAGTGGCGAGGCAGTCCCCCGCTCCTGCTGCTGTTCCGCTCGATGTTTCATATCGAGGCCGATCTCTATGCGTTCTTCAGGTGCCTGCCTGCTTTCTCCAGGCCAGGCAAGAAGTTCACCATCCGGGCCAACGTTGACATTGCTCATTTTACGTTGGCATCCGCATTCACCTTTCTGTCCCAATTCTATGTGCTACCGAGTGACATTTTCACGAGCAGATCATCCAAGCGTGCATGGCAACTTTGCCAGACGTCCCTGGACTTGCTTCAGATGGGGCAGGCTTCTCGGCTTATGCGCCCGCACCTCGAGATGACCACGTCATTGACGATCGTGACTGCCCCTCACCGACATCGTGGAGCGGGACCTTCAGCCGTCGGTATGGCGCTTGGTGCCAGAGAAGGCCGGCGCAAGTGGCTGCTGAATGCCTGCAGGAGCTCGCGACGCTGCAGCCTTGCCCGGCAGTTCGCGTCTCGGCACTCATTCGGCCTTCCCAAGTTGAGGACAAGTGGATGAGCCTTTTCTTGCAGCCCTTAAGGAAGATAAAGGGTCGATAAGTCAATCTTCTTCGTTCTTCCGTAGCTCAAGGTGTCTCTATTTTGGTTTCCTGCTGCGCTGCGTTCCGTGAAAATTCTTCTACCACGGGGAGGGCCCACTCTGACTGGTCGAACGTTTTCCTGCGACCCTTAACGGCCCTTAAGGGTCGCTTTCCGCTAACTGGATGAGCATTTTCCTGCAACCCTTCAGGAACTTAAGGGCCCATAAATCAAACTTGTTGGTTGTTGCGTAGCTCAAGGTGTTTCTTTTTTTCCGGATTCAGATGCGTTCCATGGACATTCTTCTGCCACCAAGAGGGTCGACTGTGAGTGGAGAAACGTTTTGCTGCAGCCCTTAAGCACGCTTACGGGTCGCTTTTCGCTACGCGGATGAGCATTTTCTTGCAACCCTTAAGGAAGCTAAAGGGTCGATAAGTCCAACTTGTTGGTTGTTGCGTAGCTCAAGGTGTTTCTACTTTTGTTTCGTATTGATATGCGTTTCGTGGACATTCTTCAGGATCGACTATGAGTGGACGAACGTTTTGCTGCAACCCTTAAGGAAGCTTGAGGGTCGCTTTTCGCTGAGTGCATGCGCATTTTGTTGCAACCCTTAAGGAAGCTTAAGGGTCGATAAGTCCATCTTCTTCGTTCTTCCGTAGCTCAAGGTGTCTCTATTTTGGTTTCCTGTTGCGCTGCGTTCCGTGGAAATTCTTCTACCACGGGGAGGGCCCACTCTGAGTGGACGAACGTTTTCCTGCGACCCTTAACGGCCCTTAAGGGTCGCTTTCCGCTAACTGGATGAGCATTTTCCTGCAACCCTTCAGGAACTTAAGGGCCCATAAATCAAACTTGTTGGTTGTTGCGTAGCTCAAGGTGTTTCTTTTTTTCCGGATTCAGATGCGTTCCATGGACATTCTTCTGCCACCAAGAGGGTCGACTGTGAGTGGAGAAATGTTTTGCTGCAGCCCTTAAGCACGCTTACGGGTCGCTTTTCGCTACGCGGATGAGCATTTTCTTGCAACCCTTAAGGAAGCTAAAGGGTCGATAAGTCCAACTTGTTGGTTGTTGCGTAGCTCAAGGTGTTTCTACTTTTGTTTCGTCTTGATATGCGTTTCGTGGACATTCTTCAGGATCGACTATGAGTGGACGAACGTTTTGCTGCAACCCTTAAGGAAGCTTGAGGGTCGCTTTTCGCTGAGTGCATGCGCATTTTGTTGCAACCCTTAAGGAAGCTTAAGGGTCGATAAGTCCATCTTCTTCGTTCTTCCGTAGCTCAAGGTGTCTCTATTTTGGTTTCCTGTTGCGCTGCGTTCCGTGGAAATTCTTCTACCACGGGGAGGGCCCACTCTGACTGGTCGAACGTTTTCCTGCGACCCTTAACGGCCCTTACGGGTCGCTTTCCGCTAAGTGGATGAGCATTTTTCTGCAACCCTTCAGGAACTTAAGGGCCCCTAAATCAAACTTGTTGGTTGTTGCGTAGCTCCAGGTCTTTTTATTTTTCCCTTTTCAGATGCGTTCCATGGACATTCTTCTGCCACCAAGAGGGTCGACTGTGAGTGGACGAACGTTTTGCCTTCAGCCAAGGAAAAGTCGCGCAACAGCTTCGAGACGCAAGGGTGGTGATCACAAGCTCTTGCAAATCGTGGCAGTGCGCCGCGAACTTCTGTCTTCTTCGCCGGTCCAACTGGGTGGCGGCGCAGCGCCCGCATTTGTGTTCTTTGGTTGAGGGCGCTCTAGCTTCTTGCCCGCAGAGTCAGGATTTTCGTTCTCAGTATTGGTTTCCCATGAATTCCCCACATTGTCCCATGAATTCCTTGTCTTCTTGTTGCACAGCACGGCTACCGTTTCTGACTTGCCTCAACTTGACCTCAGCTCGCGTGCCGCCACGTTCGATGACCCAAAACACAAAACCCAGAAAGCCTGCGAAAATACTGCCAACCAACAAGAACACGTAAGCCGCTCCCTCTACAGCCCGCTCGCCCCCATCAGGTCAGGCGCAGTACATCACGAGGAAGACCATGCTGTCAGGAAGCTGAATCACAGTGCCGAGGCAGCAAAGCATCGCGCGGATGTTTGGCTGTAGAGTTCCAGATTCCTTTCTTCATATAATGTTCGTCAGCCACAGACTAGCTGGTCCTGAGCCATTAACCCGTCTCCCCCAACCCGCATTTTGTTGCGACCCTTACGGAAGCTTACGGGTCGACACGTCAAACTTGTTGGCTCTTGCGTAGCTCAAGGTGTTTGTGTTTTTGTTTCGTGCTCACATGCGTTCCGTGGGGTCCACTCTGCGTGGACGAACGTTTTGCAGAACCCTTAAGGATGCTTACGGGTCGCTTTTCGCGAAGTGGATGAGCATTTCATGCCATTTCCTCCACCCAGCCGTGTGTTTTCTTGCATTCCTTCTGGGTGCGACTCGGTCTGTGTGACCGACGTTGTCATCGTGCATTGGCGCGCCACAGCCCGCGTGTGATGTTCGTAACCCAAGCGGTACATAATGCAGGGCCATGCCCCCCTTAGAGCCAATTTCCGTTTTTTTTTGCATTCGCCACTCGGAAACCGGACATTCGTATAAATCATCAAGACAGCCTTGCGTGTTGTTATATGTGCTTTGGGTGCGACCGACAACAAAACATGAGCCGCTCCCTGCACAGCCCACTCGCCGACGCGAGGTCGTGTGCAGCACATCACGAGGAAGACCGTGCTGTCATGAAGCTCAATCAAGGTGCTGAGGCAGCAACGCGTCGCGCGGATTCTTTTTTTTGACCTGAGCAAGCCCCCATTTCGTGGGCCGCCTCGAGTGGGCCTATGACATCGTGCCAGCCACTGCATGTCACAATATCCCCGTCGTAAAAACGAAACGTCCCATTAAACAGATATCTATGTTCCGTTTGCGCCGCTCTGCGCAGGCGAAGACCTTGCGGACTTTGCGCTAGTCGATCCTGCCAGAAAAAAGCGCTAGCTTTCGTGGCCTTCTCTGAAGTTGCTTAGGTTGGTTGGGTTGGTTTGGTTGCTTGGGTTGGTTGGGTTGGTTGGTTTGGCTGGTTTGGCTGGTTGGGGGGTTGGTTGGTTTGGTTGGTTTGGTGGGTCGGTCGGTCGGACGGTATGACGGTTGGTGGGTTGGTTTGGTTTTGTTTGGTTTGGTTTCCTTTGGTTTGATTGTGCGGGGAAGACAGTTGGGCGAGAGCAGACTCTGGCGCTTTTTTCGCAGAACCAAGGGAGCAGGTCCTCGAAAGAGGCCGTCGGTTCCGATCCCCGGCGCAGGACGGCACTGTGCTGTGGGCTGAGAGAGATGCGAAGGCTCCAGCTGCTGACGCCAGCGCGGAAGTCAGGCATGGCGCTCGGGTTGTTATCGGAAGAGATGATTCGGGTATGTGTAAGCATAGGCAGACTCGAAAAATGGCGGTTTTCCTTTTGGTTTCCCGTTTAACCAAGGTGAGCACTCAAAACCAACGCCAATTTGTTTTGGAAAGGCTGATGTAACTTGCTTGTTCTTAGTGGGGAATAGCGTTCCCCACAAGAGCCCAATGGTGTTTGGGACAGGGTGGCTCTTCCTTTTGGAAACAAACCAAGCAAACATGTACTTGGTGGTGGGGCTTTGGTTGGGTTCTCTTGGATTGAATGAGGGACCTAGGTGTCGGTCTTCTGCTTTCCTGTGAAGACAAGCCCCAAAGGTTGACCCCTCCAAGAGACACCATGCAGGGTGGGGCAAAACTTGATTCGGTTAAACTATAGTGACCTCGATGATTTGGTTTGCGATCCCACCCATGACTCGTGACAAACTTGTCTGGTGAATCTGTTGAGTGGTTACAAGTCGGGTAATTGTAGTTCACCCCGATGTGAGTGTTGTCATTGCTCACCCCGAGTGCAGAACATGGAGTCTGGTGTCCGTTCCCCAGCCACCAACAAGACTCGTCCGTAGCTACCTGGAACCCTCCTTGGTTTTTTTGTTGTTCTTTTGTGTTATGTTTTTGGCATCAAACAAGCTCCTCAACTTGCAATTGTTTGCCCCGGTCACTTTTTGGTTCATGGACCCCTTAGAAGTGTGTAGACATCATTAACCTTTTGGAACATCTCACGCCTTTTCCCTGTAGATCTGAATGTTGACCAAGTAGGAGGGTTGTCATTCAGATTGACCCGGCTACGAACAGGCCCCTCGGGATTCCTCTTTCAACCAGAGTGTCATTCCTATCCTCATCTATCTCTTCTCAGCTGATTGCCTGCCGATGAGGATAGACGTGTTGGAAGCTACATCTTGTTCACATCATAAGCTTACCAATCTGCTTACATTCTATTATTTGGGGTTTAATGGCTTCTAGAAGTAGACAATGGTAATGGCTTTTACGGGAGATTCTGTGAGTTAACACTATGCCCAAGAAGTAGATACTAAGAAGGACAGTGTTAGAATATCCCATCTTAGAATGATCTTGTCAGGTGAGACTCTTGAAAGAACAGTCATGGCTGGGAGACAGCTAGCTGAGTATAAGGTCTACCAGCTGAAGCGTTTAATGGTAAGAGATAACTTATGATCAACCTATTCCTTCCTGCCAGCTCCAGGTGGGTCTGCTGGTTGCCAAGGGGAGTCAACATTAGGGATTGTTCGAACGATCCCAAAAGCCCCTCCCATTTGTGGACTGGAGCAAACACATGCTTAGCCACCCAAGCAATACACAATGGTGCAGTTGGAATTCCCAAATCCCCAAGGAGGGTGTCGGAATCCCACTGGCAACATGGTAACACATGAAAGTTTTCCATGGGTCATATGTTTCCTGGTAGGTCGGGGATGGTCTTCCAAGACTGCATGTAGCCAGGAAACCCTAGCGGGGGGGGGGGGAACAAATGTGCTGCTTGGATGACTTCCACTCTCGCCACCTTCAACCTTGTTTGTGTGTGTTTTGTTTTTGTTTTTAATGATTTTTTCCCACCAACCTGCAAAAAGTACTTTTGGGGCACGGGGCAATAGCCACCGAGCTACAAAACGAGGCGTTTGATCCATCCCCCTGCTCCGCAAGCGCGCAGAGGCCGTTCCGAGAGCTAGACCGTGCCTGGCTGCAGCACCTGGATCGAAACAAATTGACAGCGGACGTGGAACCGCAAATACTCACTTCCTGAGTTCCTGGACTTTAGTCACTTTCTCGGAAGACGGTTTTAGTGGTAGACAAAAGGTTTGGACTTTGTTTGGCCCACCCACTCAGAAAGTGAGAACAAGGGCTGCGAAGAAAGGTGGGGGTTTTCTAAAAATGGACCCTGTGTTTGTTTGTTTTTGGATAAAAAACCAGGACACATTGGCATGTTCGGGCAATTTGAGAACCCAGGTCGACTTTCCTCGAGGGTTGACCCATGGGATCTGCTGAGTAGGAGACCTATTGATGTCTCGAAGAATCCAGGTGTCCAGTGGCTGTGCGTCCTTTTCAAGGAACGGGAGCCTCTCATGGGAAACTGGTTGCTCATTGAAAGACTTTGCCTTTTGCCCACAAGAAAATATGCCCCCTTCCAACAACGGCTGTGCATCGAAGGACTTGACACTTAAAGGTCCACTGTCGAAATGTCTGATTGTAGAAAGAGGGCAACGCAGGGGTTTTCATTTTGACCGCTTCAAGCAGAGCATTCGGCGGGAAATACACCGCCCTCCTAAAAAGGGTTTCTGCACTCGTCCAACAAACGGCCTGGCATCTCTATAAGGGTTTCAGTCGTTCGCTAGCAATTCTGCTGACTTCAGCATCCAACTTTGTTGCAAGGCATTCAGGGGTTTCGATCATCAATTTGGGATCTGCGCGACTATGGTCGTCGTCCCGTTTGCTAGATGTGGGCCTTCAGTTTTTGGAACGCCGGTCTCAAGATCATGGATCGTTTTGCTTTTCGGTTGAGGGTTTCAAAGGGAGCCCGCGAGAACCAACCGATTCAAAAGTGCTTCCCAGGTCGAATTGCGGCCGATCTTTTGAAGGACCCGAAGCAAGTATGAGCTGGGCACAACATGTGCGTGCCAAGCAGGAGCGTCTTTTTGCCCCTCCTTGGCCATACGCCAAAATGCGTATAACGTGAGATTTTGCATATCTTTATGTGCATGAATTCAGACTTGTACGTTGAATTTTAAAAGTAGTGTAGCTGTTTATTTGAGGATGAGGGTGTTACCATGGCTTCTAGGCCTTCAAAGGGATCTGCATGAAGCGCGGCTAGCTTGACCATGAGTCATGGAGGCGTTCTCCAACAAATGAATCGGCGGGTGCCCTTCTTCATGTTGGGTTAAAGGAACACGAAAAGGACAACCCGGCATCTCCATTGACCAATGTTGACCCTCTTTGATGAGTCAAGGCAACTTCTCGACCGCATCCCTGAAAAGAAAGATTCGCTTGTTCTCTTGAGCTGCCAGAGCCTTGAAGAAATCCAGTCTGCGGTGGACATTTGATGGATGGTCTTGACGTTTGCCATTTGGTAGGCTGTGCCACCCATGCTGATTGTCCCCCTTTTCGAAGACCCCAATGCAAAGCTTCCACCACATTATCCCCTGTGACCATTTTGGGCTCTAGAGGTACAAAAGAGCAACCCGGGCAACTCATGGATTCTGCCTCTGATCGGCTGGGCTTTGTGCATGGACCATGCCCCGGCGATCCGGGCTTAATGTTAGCTTCAGAATCCGCAGGACCGAGCCCTCTAAAATAGATATCACTGTTTCTGGCGGCAAACAAGCAAACGTGCAGACGGTGAAAGCAGATGGCAGCATGACCATTGGAGGTCAATATGAGCCAACCTAAATGGATCTGGTTTTTTGGTGGGCCCCGCGCGTCCGTCTGAGGCTCATCGAGACCCAAGCCTTCGGCACCAAAGAGCAGTGCCTCGCCCCTCGGACGTCGGTTTGGAGCCCGGTGCTTTGGTGGCCAGGGGTCCATGTACCATCTACAAGACGGGCCCGAAATCCCCAAGGTATTTGTGGGTTTTGTGGGGATCTGGGAACCCTGAGGTTTTCAGGTTTTTAGGGGCCATTGAAAGAACTGTCCTCTTAGGTTTAGGGCCGCTAAAAGTTAGACTTGATTTGAAACTTAGGTTTGGCTTTAGGATTTTAGGGTCATTAAATGCCCTCTCAGGTTTGGTTTCTTGCTGGTTCGATAGGCAAGGAATCAGAGCTGGAATGACCGCGAGAAGCACAATCGCCTCTGGTTTCCTTTCAGGGTTTTTTAGGGCCACTAAAGATTAGACTTGCAGGTCTGGGAACAGCCCAGTATGGTTTCCAATACAGAGTCCGTGGGTCGTACAAACCGAAGCTACCCTCCGGGGAGACGGGATTCAATCACCCTGCAGCTTTGTGGCTATATGGTGGTGGCATAGTCCATTACCCCCCCCAGAAACTGGCTTGGTTTGGGGGTGGGAAGCATCTTAAATGGGACTACCTTCCTTTCGGACTGCAGGCAACTGTGCACATGGGGAAATTCGATATGGTGTCTCCAAGGGGATCGAACCAATAATGGGCACACACCTGGACTCAATCCGAATCCTAGTGCATTCAACTACGGATTTTCACACTTTATCTCTTCATTTCTTTATATCGTTGCAGAAAAGTGATGCCTGACATGTCCAATGACGGGTCTCTCAAGGGCAAAGGATTCCGGAACGTATCCTGTGGCATGACTCCCAGTGGAATCAACTCAAGGGCCATACTCCACGTGTTCTGACTGGCCAGTCTTTGGGTCCAATTCTGGGTTCCAGTTTGCGGATTCATGTTGACCCCAGATGAATGTCAACCCCTGTTTATTTGTAGGGGGTGTCCCTGGATATAGTGGGGAAACATCATTTTTAGAGGGGAACACCCCCATATTCATCAACTATTGGTTGAATAATATGTGGTCAACATTACCCAGGTAGACTTATGCCCAGAAGCTCTCGTTTGGGGGAAATGCGCCACCCCCTTGAGGAATTCTCAAATTGCAGCAAAGTGGACCCTTCGGGGGACCACCGCTGCATTTGGTCCTGGAGAGCGCCCTTAGTTGAAAGGTCAAAGGACCTTCGCTTCCGCCGCGCCAACGCGCGGGCTCTGGTAAGCGGAGTGACCGTCTCGGGTCAGGCGATCAGCGCCTTCATCACCAAGCAGGTCGCCTGCAGGGGCCGAGCCAGGCAGCTGCAGCTGCTGCTGCCTGCCTGGGCAACCCTGCACGCAGGCTTGCCGCAGCCTACTCCGAAAACCTTTTGGATTCGGGTGGAGAAAGACGGCTATGGCGTGCCACCATTGGATGGAGAGGTGGGGTTCGAGGAGTTTGAAGAGCGATGCTGGGATAAGGTCAGCCACACCAAGTTCCACACGAAGAATAGTGGAGACTCCGGTTCCGATCAACACGATGTTCCTGAAGTACTTCTACTCGCCCAACGTGTCGCCGCCCAGCACATCGTCCTGAAGGAGTCGGAGTCATTCGTCGCAAAGAGGCCAGTCCAGAGACCTAGCTACAACCTGAAGTGCTGCTCGGCCTGCAGCAGAGCGTTCTCACCTCCGCGAACAAGGTGGATCCAGTTCCCGGAGATCGTCTCTCGGGGCAGAAGGGCTTTGGAAAGACCCGCCACATGATGGCCATCGAGGAGGACACCGAGCGTCGAGGCTTTCAGCAGCGCAAGAACAGGAAGAGCTTCCGCGAAGTGGCCTGCCAGGAACGTGGACATTGGGTTGGAGACCAGTGTCCGAGGTCAAAAGGAACAACGTCGCGAACATTGTCTATGAGCAGCCAACGAGCATCTGGGTCTACGGCATTCATTTGGCAAGAGGAGCTGCCAGCGTTTCCCGAACTGGCTCCGAAGAACCTACTGCAGCTGATCATTGCCACATCACAAGCGGCCCTCTGGCGGGCTACAACTACACCCAGCCCCTTGCACAGCAACGACATCACGGTTGACTCGGAACGCCGATGTTGCCGGAAGTGCAGGATCGCCTTCTACCTCTGTGGAAGCCCCAACTGAACCACACCCGAGTGTCTTCTCGCACTAAGGAAGCGCCGTCCCAAGAGGCGAACCGATCGCTCCCGTTTCAAGCTTTGGCAACGGTCGGATCGCCGGGCCAGGTCTACTTTGATGTGTTGCTGCAGAGCACGTGGCTTGCCACAGCGTGCGGCTAGACAACCCTTGTGCAATTTTTGATACAAGCTCGGTACCTGTTTTGGCTGGTTTTGAAAAGATGGGGGGTCCGATTCTCATGAGACAGCTCACTTCCCGAGTTCCTGGACTTTAGTCCCTTGTTGGGTTTGGACCATGTTTGTTGTACATCAAAAGTTTGAGCAAACTTTTTTGGCCCTTCACTCGGGAAGTGAGACACCCATTTGAGAATGTTGCGGATGGTTTTCCAGGGACGCCAAAAGAAAACCACCCGTTTCCGTTTCGGGGGGTCGATTCCCACTACCGCAACTCTGGGCGTCGATTTTGGCCGAAGGAGCTTTGGCTGCAGGATGCGCGGGCGTCTGGGGCGCGCACTCACGTGGAGGTAGCGCAAGGCGAATCGAAGCACCCAAAACTCGCTTCTTCTGATAGGCAGGGAATGAGACATGGAATGGTCCCGAGAAAAGCCATCCCCGATTTGGTTTCCTTTATTCGGGAATCCCTTGTTCATTCTCTCATTTCTTGCTGAGCGCCATCAAGAAAATGGGCGTGTTTTTTGGGATCCAAGTCGGATTCCAATGTGTTTTTTGAAGTGGGCGGCCAGATCTCATTGCGACTGCTGTCGCTGCGGTCGCCTATGAGTTGCCCCGTCATGAGGATGGATCCAAACGTTTTTCAGTATTCCAGTGCTTTGGTCCACATTGTAAGTCTTAAGGATTTTTGATCAACTGCCAGAGGTGCGCCTTCTGTTTAGGGGGAACCCCCAGGGTCGTCCATTCGGAAAAAACCCACCGGAAAGGGGTTGCCCCGCAAAAGGGGACAGCGAATTTTCAGGTGCCCCGGGTGCCTGGTGATTTGCGGGTTTTCCAGTCTGAAGTTTAGCCCAGTTTTCATAGGGATTCATCCCTCCCAGTACAGGATTTTGGACATCCGCGGTAGCAACTTCAGAAATAGGTGGTTGCGGCCTCATGACAAAGGTTCCTTTCATCGAGATCCGTTTTTGTTAGATTGGCGAATCATCGTATTTCACCGGCGAGTTATGGCACACGGAAGCTCTTCATGGAAGCAATCGGGTCGGGTGCCCTTAAGAGGGAAACCAAGGCAAGATGAATGCGCTGGACTCGAGTGGGGGGATCTTGTTCTGTCGTGATGCCTGGTTTTGTGGTTGAGTATGGTTGGTTTGTTTGCAATATTCAAGGCATCCGTACTTCACAAACTACAGTGGTTGAAACGTACTCGTTGAACCGCTTGCGGAACTTCGAAGCTGTGTATGGCGGTTTGGTAATTAACTTGTCTGCTTCAGAGCAAAATCAAGCTTCAGAAATGGTTTCGTTCCACTTAAAGTCTAATCTTCTCGGCAGAGAACCTTCCCATCTCCGAGCAACCCACCTGAAGATGGCCCCGACTGGGTTCAATATTTTGACCTGTTTCGGGTTGTTTCGCTTTAGCCTACCAGTTCATGGAAACCAGGTACAGCAAGTGTGCCTCAAATACTCCCTCAGGCTCTGGAAATGGACCCAAAAGTCCTCCGTTTCGGATCCTTGCGAGCTTCCAGGTTTGTCTGAGGGAGCGTGAACCATAACCATCGTTGGTCGAAAGGTGCGTGATACATAGGGTGACCATCAGAGAACCACTGAATGGGAAAAGTTAGCCATGGTCATACACACCCACACCTCCATTTTTAAAAAAATAGGAACCACCTCACAAGTGGCTGGTGGACAAATTCATCCCCACCTACATGATGTCCACCAAAGGGTCCCTGATGAAAAAAGACACCCACACTCTGGATGGTTGAAATCCGTTCGCACCACGAAATGAAACCATGGTTGAAGCCATTGTTTGTGACATGGTTGGTATTTGTGGGGGGAATCATTCATTCTGTTGGGTTTCTGAACGGTGCGCTGGGACTTCGCAACCGTCCACACAGTATGGCCCTATGGCCTTGTTTTTTTCATCAGGGACATCATTTTTGTGGACATCAGAACTCGGTGGGGATGAGTTTGTCCACCAGCCACTCGTGAGGTGGTTCCCTATAAAACTTCATGGCCATACTGTGGATGGACGAAATCCTGCACCACTTCGAAACCAAGGGAAACCATGGTTTGTTTGTATTTACAGGCCAATTATCATTCGAGGGTTTCTTAGGTGGTGCGAAATGGATTTTGTCCATCCACAGTATGGCCATTATTTTTTTAAATAGGGAACCACCTCACAAGTGGCTGGTGGACAAACTCACCGAATTCTGATGTCCACCAGCCACTTGTGAGGTGGTCCCCCCCCCAAAAACAACAACAACTCATGGCCATACGGGTGGTCAAACATATGGAGCCTGTGGAGCTCGGACTCGTCACTCGCCTCGCGAGGCGACGGGGGCCGGGTGCTGGGGTACTGCGCCTGGCGCCTCGAGGGAGCTCTGCAGTGGGGGGCCTCAGCAATTCAGCGCCCACATCTTCCTATGGCTTAAGAGCACGTTACTTGGTGTCTCCCAGCCATCCGGTTCCTTAGCCTTTTAGATCCTTTTAGTGTTTAGTGGTGGTTTCCATTTAGCCCACTAAAAGTAAACTTTTAGCGGGGGATCTGAGGGCAGCCCAGGTTATATTTTCTTCTGCTGGTTTTAGATACGTGATATTTTCTTCTGCTGGTTTTAAAGGGAACAAATATCACTACCAGGGTTGTGGGATCATTCGGGGTTTGACCCCACTTCTGTGATACAAGGGAATCTCATCTGTATATGGGGGTCAGTCTTTGGGAAGCCCCCCCCCCCAGCCTTTGGGATTCCAGAAATGTCCTTCATGGTTGTTTCCCCCTTCTACCACCTTTCTCACGGGTGCAAAAAAAAGAGTTTTGTCCGGTGAACAAAAACTTCTGACTGTTTTGGGCCAATCCACTCAACTTGGTGGCCTGTCCCTCCCAAACACAAAGACGGACCCCAGCAAAGGGCCCGAGGAAAATGATCCATCGGATTTGGCAGGTTCCATGTGAGCCACATTCAAAACCCAGATTAGAATTGGTACGGGATAGTCCCAATCAAAAATGGGTGCCGTTGCCGCCTTGTTAATCTTGAAGCATGGTTCTGGGATTACGACCATTTTGATACAGCTCGGTCTTGATCATGGCTCAATTGGCCCTTGGGTCATTTTGAAAAAAAAACATGTGCCAAGGTCAACACTTCCTCCCCTAAACTTGGGCTTAGAGACGGCCATGGGCCCCTAGCCTTTTAGACAAGGGTATGGACTTGACCCGAGGAGGTTTTACCAGGACACACTTTGGGTTTTCTTTTGGGGCCGGGGCCGGGGTAAAAAAGAACAACAACAGATGAACCAAAGCCCAACTCATATGAGCCACAATCAAAACCCGGGTAGATGAAGGTTAGTAAGGGACAATCCCAACCAGAAATAGCCGCAGCCGCCTTCTTAATTTTTTACATGGCTCTGGGTAGACCATTTTAATACCGGGTTTTGATTATGACTCATATGGTTTTCAGTTTCCCCTGTTTGGTTTCAATCTACTACTGGAGATGTGTTCTCAATGTTTTCTAGACCCCCAACGGTGCATGGTTTTGAGCAAGTGACGCATGTCACGCCCCGCGGGGAATTTGTTCGTCGCTCAGCTCGCCCTCGCTGCACGTGCTGGGCCTGGCGGTGGAGGGCCGACAGCGCCGGCGCGGCACGGGGAAGGCGCTGCTGCTGCGGGCGCTGAGTTGCGCGGAGGGAGCGAGAAGCCGTCGGATGGATGGATGGTTGGATGGTTGGTTGGATGGATGGATGCGGCTCTATAGGTCCAAACCAATGGGATCCCATTTTGGGGTAGGTGAAGTGACCCATTTTGGAACCGATTTTGGTGGTTGGTCTGAATCGGATGTTCACTAAGGCTACGATTTGGATTTTGACCCTGATCAAAAGGTCCGTGAGACATGGGGTTTCCGTTAGGAAAGCCACTCAAAACAATTTGAGCTGCACGGAATGGGAAATGTGCCCCATGGTTGTTTTAGCCAAGTGGGCAAATAAATGAGGGAGAAACCACGGGAAAAAACCAAGGGGCCAAGTAGTCAAAAGAGAGGGTTTTGGACCTAGGTAGACTATGGAATTGACTTAAGTGGGGAAGGCAGCTTGGGACGTGGTTGCCAGGAAGCCGCACTTGGAGCACCCAGGGCCAGGGGGTGCCCCTAGTTTGACCCTCAGAAATACAAAGGGGGGGGAAGAAGAACCACCCGGTGTCCAAAGACAATGCATCTGGTCGTGGAAGGAAGCAGGAAAGCTTGAAGAATTCCGCTCAGAAAACTGGATTCCTTCTCCTTTCAAAGCACCGGAGACGGGGGGTACCCAAAAAGGACGCGCCAAACAGCAAAGTAGCACTGGAGCGTTGCTGGGGTCTCCTCCAAAACCACTTCATATTGGCGGGTTAAATATGAGCAGAATCTGAATCCTCATGGTTTTCTCTTAGCAACCCCTTTTTGGCGGGTTGCTTGCCAATTGGTTCAAGTCAGTCTCCTTCCAGCGAGGTTTTTGTTCAGGAGAGACGCCGGGATCATCCGGTCGGCGGTCTCAGGCTTCGGCGAGGCCGCGGGCGCCGCGTTGGCCATGCTGCACGTCAGGGCACGGGCTTCAGAGCTTCGGACAGGGACGACTCTAGGGATACCTTCCAACCATTCGGAACCCAGGGATCCGAATCTTTCTGGAAAACCTCCGGAAACCCATGAAAAACGGATCCCGTTTTTGAAAAGAGCGATGGTTGAAAAGAATGGGGCATCAACCCCTAGAACAACCCCCTCTTGCCCTTCGCATAGAAGTTGCGCTTCGGCATCTGGCTCCAGAGCAGGCCATCAACTCGCACCTTCTGAACAGCTTGTCCTGATTCGGAAAACAATTTCTCGACTCATTGCTTTCAGCAGAGCAGGCCCAAAATGCAGAATTGATTAGCTAACACACCGGTGAGGTGGACAGTTTTCGTACCTGGCTTGACTTCTTAGAATGTGTGTTTTGTTTCTATTGAACTGCTCAGCTTGATGGACTTTGTGTTTTGAAGAGCCACCAGTTATATAGCTCGTCCCAGTTGGGGTCTTTTGCTAAACCAGCATGAACAGGAGGCGCACAACCGCATGAGGTGCTTAATGTGGCTGTGCGCGAACCAGGAGAAACAGCCAGCCTGGGTTGTGTTCAAAGGAAATCCAATGGACATCCAATTGTTTGGCCCTGGCTAATATAAGATTTCACAGACGTGGCCGAACCAGCATAAGCCAACCTTTTGAGCAACCCTGGGCGTCGCACCGGTAGGGGTGACAATTTTAAGGGTGGATTACCCAGTACAGGTTAAGATTGTTTTTCCGTTTTGACGAGACATGGACATGGCTTAAAGCAATCAATCATTTGATCAGTGAACCATCATAAACCAACGCAAACCTACAAGAGTCGACAGAAAGCAGCGCAAACCAACACAAAACAACATAAACCAACACTAACCACCGTTCATCAACGTAAACCAAGGTGAACCAACATAACAACACCAACATGTGTGCTCCATACGGGTGCGGTGCGTCGGATCAGGCTGACAACCAACCGGCGCAGCGCTTGTACAGGCGCTTAGGCGGGGGAGTGAAAGCGATACAGTGACAAAGCCATACGTGCATAGGTGTTCTTTTTAGGTTAGTTTGATCAAAAGTAGTGGCACTGGTTTAGGTGGGGTGTCTTGCATTTACCAGGGCCATCTATTTTTCCAATGGCCACCTATGCATACGCGTGTTGTGGGAGGGTGTTCCAATATTGATTCCGAGACACAAGGCGAGCGACTAGTGACTAGGAGTGACTATCTCACTTCCTGAGCTCACGGACTTTCTACTTTTTGGATGGACCATTTAGTGGTAAACAAACAGTCTAGACTTTTTGTGGCCAATCCACTCAGGAAGTAAGCTATTAGTGACTAATCAGGACCGCTAGGGCCATGGCTCTCAATCAGTAGATGTTTCAAGGATCGTTTTACAGGAATATCTCTGAGATGGTGTGTTCGCTGGGGCCTGTTCACCTAGTTTCCATGGAGCCTATGATGTAGCTCAAGCCTTTGAACGTGTTTTGTTTTGTAATATATATATATGTTACTATTAGTTTCTATTTCTACTATTCTTATGTGGGGCTCCAGGTAACATCACATTGTCTGGCAGACAGCCATGGTTATCAGTGGCCCCCAAAAGGAACCCTATTAGCCCCTAGTAGGCTTTAGTAGTCGCTAATAGCCGCTGTTGGGATTAGAAGCCAGAAACCGACCCCATGTTCAGGAATGGACTTGCCGCCTCGAATGCGCGAAGCCTATCCTTCCATTTACTTAAGAACATGCTCTTCTTTTCCCGTCTTGGTAAAAGAGAAAACGAATCCAGTTCGCTACTGGACATATTTGCTCATGTTCTCCAGGGGGCTTATATGAGCAAATGTGTTCTATGACGTCCGGCGCCCGCCTGCGTAGGCTTCCTGCGGGTGGCGCGGGTGCTGGGCTACTACGGCGATTCGGATGCGTGGGAGCTGCTGAGGCAACTTTGGGCGTGAGGGGTCAGAGGCTGTGGTTCCTCCACTTCCTCAGCCGCACTCCGAGTTGCACTTCTTGGGTTTGGGCCCCCAGCAATTGGCGCTCTTTCCTCACAACTTGTTTTTGGTTGGGAGGGTTTTTCTAAAATAGACCACAGAAAAAAGTTGGTACCCTTTCTCTACTGGAGTTTGGGATTGGGCCAATTCAGTGGCAATCAAGAAGTTTGGACCTTTGATGGACCATCAACTCAGCATGTGAGTGGGGGACCGGGGCGTTTGGCTTCCCGGTAGACCAACCTAAGGGCAGCAACTCACTACCTGAGCTGAGCTTTCCCAGAATCCATGCATGTCATACCAACATGCCTTGCCTCGGCAACATTTAGATGTGCCTCTCAGGACAGGATGCCAAGGGATTCCTCCCGATTTGAAGGGTGAAATGGCCCTTCTTTCGGAGCCATGTTTCTTGGTCCTGGTTTTCAGCTGGTTTAGTGGTTGGGGCGTTCCATCTATCCCGCAACCTAAACCTTTAGCAGGGGATCAGATTGGCAGCCCAGGTTGGTGTTGAGGGGATTCTTGCTGAACGGTAAATAGATGTGGCTCTTTGCATGGGAAAAGTGGGGCACACTCTTTAGAATCGTGGTTTTGTCCCAAGGGGGGGGGACTGTACCCCGGTTGGACCTGACAGCGCCCAGAAAACGAAAGCTGCATTTGTGTGGAAGAACTAAGACCTTCCATTGTACTTGACGTGTCCAAAATTCTAACCAGTTTTAGAACTGTTGTACCCATACGCCCATAGATTTTGAATCAAGCTTTCAAGATAATGGGATTTGGAAAACAGCATTTCAGGTGACACACAGCTAGATCCAGAGCTTCTGGAATCGGGGGGCTGCTGCTGCTTCGTTTAGAAAAAATCCCAGGGAACGAACTTCCACCGCCCTCCGCCCAACCCCTCCCCCAAACGAACCACCTTGCCATAGGCTTTCCCATAGTTCCTCGTTTGACAGGTTTTGAGCACGGGTGTTTTCTCAGGATCGCAGTGTTTTTTCTTCCGACCTTTCGGAAAGGCTAGTTTCTAGGGACAGGCTGCGCGGTGGCGCTGTCTGTTGTCTTTGTTTAGTAACGGTTGGACCCCAACGACTCCCCTGTTGCTGTAAGAATAAAGAAGAGTTTGCGCAGACCACGACGCACAACAGCAGAAAAGCGAGCACTGTTCCCTTCAAAGAATGCAGAAAGTCAAACAACTTGAAGAGCGCAAACACACAAGACATAGTCTTGGGTTCTGTCCTCTATATGTTTAAGGAAGACCAAGTACGAACCAGAATCTGCACAAGTTCTGTCCGGTTTACCCAGATATGGCCCAAAACAAGCGCAGAATCCGGCGAGCGCTCAACCGCTCGACCGCTCGAAAAGAGTTCTCAGGGAGCTGCCAGCCATGGAGAAGCGGGACGTGGACCAAAAGCTGGTGCCATCTCGATGGGAAGTGGGGGAGGGGGGCTGATCCATTCATGGACCCTAGCGGCCACCGGGGGGGGGGGGGGGCTATCCCGGGATAAGCCTAGAATAAGCCAAGAACAAGCCCTGAATAAGGCCTTATCAAGGCTTAAAGGGGTTGATCAGGGATAGCCCCCCGTTTCCATAGCCCCCCAAGGTGCGTGAGCCCTGCAACTCCATTTACACTGTGGATGGACGAAATCCAGTTCGCACCACCTAAGAATTTGTACAATATCAACAATGGTGTCCCACGGTTTCAAAGTGGTGCAGGATTTCGTCCATTCACAGTAGTTCCATTTTTCTTCTTTGGTTGGGAAGGCTGCAAAAATGGACTTGGTTGCATTGTTCAGACGGCAAGGCCCTTGTGGTGTCCCTTTACTTTGGTGGAAAAAGCCATGCTTCAAATGGGCAAAATGTATCTTTTAAGGAGCCCTGTTCAAAGAGACGCAATTGATCTGCCTGAAAGGACTGCAAGGCAATGTTCAGGTGTACAATGCAAGGATTTTTGTTGAACTAGTGACTGAGTGGTTTAAGCATGTCTAGGCAAGGCCTTGGGGAGTCCAAAAAGGTCAACACATGTAACCCAAAGAAAAGGGGACGGGGGGCAGGGGGGTGATATCGCAAGAGGGCGGACGGCGTTTTTCAGATTCCTGGGGGCTGCCTTTGTTTCCTTTGATGGGACTCGCTCCATTTGATTGGACTCGCTCCTTATTCAATTCTTTTGTAGTTTTTAGTTCGAATTTAGGTTGAACCTGATACATACACTAAGTAGAATTCATAAGAAATAACTTCGAGGTCCCAAAGTTGTTAAATACATGTTGTTTGAGTGTCTACTGATTTTTCAATCCGATTCTATGGGAAAGGAATTCCTGTGTAGCATTTATTTTGACATAGAATCGTGATTAATTAAATTATAATTCAAACAAAGGTTGGATGCTGTCCTTATTAAATGCCATTCAATGTGAGATAAACAAAAAAAAAAGGAAAAATATAACTTGATAAGTATGTTACGTAGCTATCATAAGGAAATCAATTCTCGGTCCCGAAAATGTTGAATACATGTTCCCGTGTAACATTGTTTAAGTATAATAATCAATATTCAAATTCTACTTTAACATAGAAATTCTGATTGGAGTCTGTCCTTATAAACTTCTACTTCACTTCAATCAGACATTTGATAAAGCTATTACGTCAGAAGGAAAGAATTCAGAGGTCCCGAAATCGTGCTTATTTGCTTAATTACTAGCCGCAGCGCTACCATGGTCAGAAAACACCGTGAAGCACAGTGTTTTGTAGCGGTTTTCGTACTCAAATTTGAAAAGGATTTAATTGGGACTCAATAAGGAAATACTTGGTCAGAATCCTACAGCGATTTGCATCTTATATTTAGACTCTAGACGGAGATCCTTTCCCAATAGAACTTTACAGTTAAATTAGAGTTTAAACATAATTTGATAAAGAATGAATCCAATCACTGAGAAGAAATGAATACAATCACAACTTTTTTGCTTGAATATAATTTTAATTAGCATGACTGTGTAAAAAAGAACATGATTCTATCCAACCCCAGGTCTCGAACGAGCAGATGAAGATGACGGGCTTGTTTTTTGTTCTAGAGAAACAACATCACATTATATTGTTTTGTTTTGTTTTTGTTTTTAGCCTCTCAAAAACGGGAGAAACAACAAAAAGAAAACAAAACACAAAACAAACATAAAACACACCCCAGGTCTCGAACAAGCAGATGAAGGGCTTGTTTTTTGTTCGTTGTTGTTCTCTGTGTTTTTTGTTTTTTGTCTGGGGGGGAGGGGTTGGCTCCCCGCCGAAAAGAAAGCAAAAAACAGGCCTCGAACGAGCAGATGAAGATGATGGGCTTGGCTTTTTGTTTCTTTTGTTTTCCTTTCTCTTTTTTTTTTTGGGGGGGGGGTATTTTTTGTTGTTGTTTTTTTGGTGGGTGTTTGATGAACGACGCAGCCCCCAGCAATCTGAAAAACGCGCCTTCTGTATCGCAAAATATCCCATGATTGGTGAAAGGATGGTTGTTGCAAGCCCCAGCAACAAGTAAACCAGAAAAGGGTTATGAATCCCCAAAGGGAACCCAACAAAGAGGGAAGCAACAAAGAAGGGCTGACAAAATGGTCATATTTCCGATGTTTTCGTCTAGTCTAGTCTGCCAAGCAATCATCATGTCCTCGTCCAACGATTAAAACACACCAACCAAAATTGCTTTAGTTGTTTCGTGGATTTCGGAGTTCTAAGTCTTAAGGACGCAAACCCCTCGGCTTCGGCTCTGAGCGTTCATGCTTTTTTGGTTTGAGATGCTCACGACACCTTCTCGGCGTTCCACCCAGCGGTGGTTGTGAGCTGTGAGAGTCCTGAGTTTTTGGGTTCAATTGACGGGGCGTCCTTTCATGCCTTGGATTGGGGTGTCCCTCAATACCCTGAGGTTTCAGCCAGCACGGAGCCAGCCAGGCCCCATCCAGAGTTTGGTTGGACACGGAAGGTTTGTGCATGGTATTTGAATGGGAAATGGGCGTGGTTCTAACCTTCCCACATGTGTACAGGGAATGTCCCTTTACGTCCCTCTGATCTGTTTGGAGGGATATGGTTTGTTATTCCCTGGCGATTGTTTTGTTCCCCGGTGATTGTCTGAGTTTCCCCAGTTTGTTTGCTTGTGTGTTGATTCTGCGTGGTTTGTCCATTCTTCATTGTTGGTTTTCAAATGTAGGGTTTGCCTTGTGCACGCTCTTCATGGGCTGTGTGCCGCAGGTGCTTCAGCTGCGCGCGGAAGGCGGCCCGGCTTGCAAATGGGACGTCTAAGTGCTGTTGGACGGTGCTTGAAGAAGCCATGGACATACATTCACACACACACACACCGAAGCACATACTGCATTTTGCATATGCACATATATATATATATACACCGATGCGGTCGTGGATTCTTCCTGAAAGCAACAAGAAGGTGCGGAGCCCTTGCCAACACAAAACCTCGGGAGGAATCACAAAGTGGCTAGTTTATTTCCAGTCAACCCCTTTTGGAACCCTAGCTTCACTGTTCTTGGCAAGTGTTTTTTTGTAGTTCCATACAAAGGGTTGTGAAGCTAGCAAGTAGGGTTCGCTGTGTAGTGACCATCCCCAGTGCATCAACATGGGTGTGGCTCCAAATTGAGCAGCTGGGGCTACGTAGGTTTTAGCCTTGTCTCCATATGCCAAGGTGCCCCGTTTTGGGCTCCATTTTTGGCAGCCACAGCTATAGATCCTCCGCATGAGAAAAAGTCGCTCGTGCTCGCGTGCTTGCGCGAGCGACGAGGCGTTTCGAGGCGCGCGGCGGAGCGGGCGCTGCGGTGGGCGGGGAATTTGGAGGATGCGCGAGCCGCCTGGCTGATCGACCCCATTTAAACAGCAGGTTTCGTTTTGGGTTTCGGTTGGTTTCGGTTGGTGGGTTCTTTGGTTTTCTCTTGTTTCGGGCGAGTCTTATTGTAAAAAGGTCAAACAGCCAAGAAAGGCGGTCCCAGTTGCCCCACTGTTCCTGGATCACCCCCACCAATTTCCACTAGTTTCGAGGATCGATCGGAAGACCCAAGCAAGAAGGACAACAAAGTCAGTCAGTTTTCGCCACCAGTCCAGTGGGTTTAGCTACTTGGATGGCATAGCTTCCTTTCTGGAGGCGGTCCGACAAATTGCAAGCCATCTACGCCCGAATGACATCTTGCCGGCCCCCCAAACCACCCACAAATATCCAAATTTACGTGGCTACCTTGCTTCCAGCCCTTGGGATCAGCCGGGACCAACACGCCCTTTGGCGGGACTGCAGCTTTGCTAAGGAGCTCGCGGCCGGGCGGGTGCTCACTGTCCTCCGGAAGGAGTCGGCGAACTGGGGCTGGATACTTAATATGTGGTGCGTACCCTGGGTGCTAAATAGTAAGCATATTTTAATATTCCCACCAACCGGGGATGTGTGTTTTCTGATTTTTCCAGACCCCCAATGCCCTAATTAGTTAGCACCAAGGATGGACAGGAAGCATGCAATATACAAGATCCCAGGAAACCTAGAAAAGCTTGAAGGCTTACAACTTGGGTCTTGCACAAACTAAACTACTCCCTGTACGAAAAATGACACGTGCTTCGTGGGATCATGAGAAAGCTGTAGGCTTGGTCTACAAGCTCGAGGGTTTACAACCTGCAAGCTATGGTCTTCCGCCCCCAACAAAACTGGGGCACCGAAAGAGCCTTTTGAGAGATCCCCCAAGGCGGTTTTAGGTCTTGTTTCGGGGAGCAGGTCGAGCACTTGCTGGTGTGAGAGAAACTCCATTGAGACACAGCCCAAGAAGCTGTCAGCGCACTGGCCGTTTGGCACAACAAACCCGAGCGGTCCCCGGAAACAGAAGCGGTGATTGGCAAGATTTTTGGGTAAAGGCATTGTGCGACTGGCAGTCAGCCATCTGGCCAACCCCTAGAAAGCCAATCAGCCACATGCAAACCGTGCATGAGTAAATCCAATCAGCCAATTGGGAAAACCAACCCCTAGAAAGCCACAGAGCTGTGCAAAGAGGACCCTTGGCCGCGCCGCTGTTCGAGGCTTTCCAGGGAAGATCTCTAAATGGAGGGTCAGGGTCGGGGTATTTAATTGGTGAGTACCTTCCTACGACCCTTTTGGGGGACTTACAACCAGGGTGAGGGGGGGGGCTATGGCTGCCAACCAGTTACAAAGTACCCTGCCCCTTCAAGTTCAAGTGCGGTTTCTGAGAAAGGTGGACCCCCTTTTGGGTGATACTTAGGGGGGAACCAAAAGCAAACGGGCCATTGCAGTCCGGTTCCTATTTTGAGAACCCCAAGGTTGTTATTGGAATTGGGGGAAGGAGGTTGCCTTTGGGCGGATTTGTTCTGAAGATCCACTGTCTGTTGCGTGCAGGAGCTGCAGCAGAGCACTGTGCTGAAGGTCGACCTTGTGAGCAGGAAAAAGGACACAACTTGCTGCGCAGGTACAGTTGGCTGAAGCAAATGGGGAATCGAACACCTCATCCGATGAAGTGTCCTTTCTCGGGGCTGCATTTCTGAGTTCAGGTTGGTGAGTCATATATCTTCTGGCTGTGCATTGTATAGGAGCCACCTCGAATGCGGTTGGTGGATATGAATCTCCCGCAATTCATGTCCACCAAAGGGTCCCACAGTCAGATTCATGCCCGTATTCCCAGACCTTTGATTCGCTTATGTGGTTGAACATGCAAGGGGGCCTGCCGATTTTTAAGAGAAGCCGCGTTTTAGGAGTGTCCCTTCAAGTACGGGAAGGCAGGCAAGTACGACCAGGTAATTTTGGGGTACCGCGCAAGTCGGTTCCAACACGTCCAGCATGCGCCCAACCATGTATCTGCATGTATTTGGGGGGTGCTGGGTGGACCCCCTTCGGGATGGTAGAGGCAGCAAACATCAGAGGTTTCTAAGCACCGGCCAGTCTGAAAGTAACAATTACTAGTTGTTCAATTGGTGTTAGCCTCTTTCCCTTTTTGTTTGGTGACTTCCCCATTCAAACGTTATCGCTTTTTGCTCCCCTCCCCCCGCCCTCCTCGCTCCGCGCAAAAAAATGCCTGCCAGGGCTGTCAGTTCGTGCAGCAGACCAGCGACATCGCGTCTCGGCAGCTGGATTTGGCTTAGGGCTGGCAGATGCAGAAGGATGCCCCAATACTGTGGATGGACGAAATCCGATCGCACCACCTAAGAAACCCTAGGTTGATGCTTCCCCTATATATACCAACCAATGGTTTCAAGCAGTGGTTTGAAAGTGGTGCAGGGTTGTGTCCACAGCATGGCAAGTAAATAAAGCAATGAGAGGGTTTCCTTGTTCGCTTACTTGCAATACTGAGGGTCTGCACCATCAGGGGTTTCGGATTTTTGTTGAAGCCCAACCCGTTGTTCGGGCCCCCAAACCAAAAGGTAAAACTCACTCATGGGGTTCATGGGGGCTTTGTACTTGTTTTGGGAGGACCATCTTAGAGCTGGAAGCTTGGGCGTTTCTTTTTTGCGCACTCCGAGAAAGTAAAAAAAACGTGTTGGGCTGACCAAGCTTTGAGATCAGCGCGGTTGCAACTGGTCGAGTCCCTGGCTGCTTTTCGGTTTCTTGTTTCGAACACCTAAATCACGGGATTCTCGTGTGCAATGGGTTTTTCGAGTGACCAAATACTGATGTCCAATTTGATGTCTTCTTGAGATCTATGATATCTATGTTTTGCTGAAGAATTCCGCATGGAGATATGGTACCGGCGCCCAGCTTGCCGCATCCCAAGCATGCACCCTGTGGCCTTTACGCCGCGTCAGCCGATTCGCCTCCGCACAAGCTGCCTGTCAAGTTTGAGAAGCCGGATAGGCCCGCTTCGCGAGAGGAGCTGGCATACTCGGCGGGAGTTGTTTTGATGGAGATGGGTGTGTAGTTTCGACATCGGGTTTGAGTCGCAGCCTGCAAGTGAGGCAATCTGTAAGAGGTGCGTTTGTGGCACGGTTTGGTCACAGATTTGGAGGAAGCTTGCGCGAGTGGTGCAAGAGCTGCTGCCGAGCAACTGGTTACGGTCTGCTACAATTATCAAGTTTGAGCAGCATGGAATGGAGAGTGTCTTCTACAGAGCCTCCAAATTTCAGACGCTGCTGGAGCTACTTCATAGGGCTCTTTGACGCAGAGGGGTCCATCTCTGCAGACCTACTTGCAAGTCGCCTCTCCTTGTTGTGCCTAAACCGTTTGACGGCATCCTCCACTTGATCTCCGCATTTCTTGGATCGGGACTTTCATGTCAGATCCCTGTGCAAGCAGTTCAGGGAGTCAGCCGAGCTCAGTGTTTTCGCTTTGACATCTCCAAACACTTTCTGCGCATGCCAAGGCAACAACCGCCAGGAAAATACATTGCTCGGCGAGCCACGCTGACATATGGTCAGCTCCAATCGGCGGATGCCAGAGAAGCCGGCGCACAAAGACAAAGCTGGATAACTTGCCAGGAGGTTGAAAGCCCAATAAGCAAGTGGTGTCGGAACTTTGGATTGGCAAATAGTGCACAGCAACAAGCATCCTTCATTTCGTGAAGTGGGCGAAGAAGATCCGTTCAGACATCAGTTTGCATTTGGAGTAGCATAATTTCAGCTGAGTCATCTGCAGAGTGCGATGGGTTTTTAGATGCTTGATCGTGTTTTCGCGGCTGCAAGAAGCGAAGTTGTTTGGGGTTGGAAAGCGATGTGGATGTGCTGCCAACGTAATGTCGCCCCGGCGTTGGACACTTGGGCTCCGGCATGCCCCAAATTTGGAGCGCGACCCGGCCTCATCTCAGTACCGCCTAAGTCAGAAGCAGTGCGAGTTCTAAGAGGCGGCATCTCAGCCTCAGCAGTCTTTGGGGCAGCTGCGTTGCAACTCTTCTGCTGTGCAAGTGCTGAGACAAGATGTGGACGAGATCTGTGCAGTTTCATCGCGTCCTTCCAAAGGAGGCGTCCAACAGCTCGGAGCAGCTCGGTGCTGACTAGCAGGCTGTTCTGTCGCGGAATGACCTCCGGTTTCCCTGTTCCGAGCTCTTGTATCTGACAGCCAGAGTGGTTCAGTGGCACCCTTTTCCCATTTTTTCTGGGTTCTCCACAGAAAAATGGCAAAGAAACTGGTCCCCGTTGTCCTCCGGTTGCCAGTGGGTGTACTCGGTTGCCCACTCCGAGGCGCCGCCACTTCCAAAGGCACGGGCCCTGGGCACCGTGGTCGCCGGAAAAGGAGCCGTGGCCCGGTCAATATTCCCTGGAAGCCAGCCCGATATTCCGCCCAGATGGTTGTTTTGGGGGTTCCAGGGGCATTTGCTGGGATACCAAGAAATGTTCTTCTCAAGCAGTGACACAGCCGTCATGGCAACAGAGTGATCATGGCGACAGTGGTCATGGCAACAAAGGTGTGAATGGAGCTGGCAACCTCCGCGGTTTACCTTTAACTTCTTTTGATCGAACACAACATGAGAAAGGGACCCCCCATTTCAGGCGCAGGAGCC
The DNA here is from genome assembly GCA_963377175.1 of Effrenium voratum. Classification (NCBI taxonomy): domain Eukaryota; class Dinophyceae; order Suessiales; family Symbiodiniaceae; genus Effrenium; species Effrenium voratum. The sequence continues at coordinate 436,438 of CAUJNA010003595.1, read as the reverse complement.
CATTTGAAGATCCTTTTTTTCCATGCCGCGAGCATGCCAGCTGCGGCATGAAGGTTCCTTGAATCAGAGGAACCCCAACATGTTCATTGTTTGATCTCTTTGTAGAGTGCACGGCTGTACAAAAGGACCGTAGACTGCTGGATATGCGTTTAATCGTACAATATGATCATCGTTTATATTATATAGGTCATGTTTCGTTTTATATGGGCTCTGCTTAGAACAATATTTGTCATTGTCTATTTTATCTATCGTAGGTCATGTGTTGTCTTATATGGCCATGCTGTATCTTATGTCATGTTTTATCGATGGAACCTCATGTTGACTGGCCGTCTTTCAGCAAATGAGCCAGAAACGAATTCCCATTTTACAACAAACCAAGGAGACAATGAGCACGTTTGAAAGATTTATACGCCTCAGTTGGCTTCTCTCGACTCAGGTGATTGCGGGCAAACATTGTTTGAACATCCAACCCTTGGTCCCAAAACAGAACAGCCCAAGCAAGCAGGTACAGTTGAGTGTGTCTCTTTTTCGAGGGTACCTTTTTTTGCTGGTTTTAAAGGGACACCAGAAAGGACTTCGGGGGGGTCCTCTCAAAAAAGACTCCCAGTTTGAATATGCTTCTGCTCCTGCCAGGTGATTTTGGGCATGCTTATGGAGGTCTGCCACCTGCCCCTGGCGCAGAAGTGGGGCTACCCCGAGCGCGCCCGGGCTCCCGGGCGCCCGTCCCGCCCGTCCCGCCCGTCCCGCCCGTCCGCGAGTGCGCCTGGCGAGCGCCAGTGGTGGGGGGGGGCAACCGGAGAACTCTCCAGAGGCTTTGACAAGGGGATGTGCGGCATGCGTGAGGAAAGCTTGCTTCTTTTGGGGGGTTCTCACCCTCCAGGTGAAGTTGTGATGGCCCCACCAAATGCATCTCGAGGGCCCCTGTAAGGTACCCCAAGATCCAACTCCCGCGACGCGGCGTCGGAGACTGGGACCCAGCGTGCTGAGGCCCTCAACACAGGAGGTTCGGGAGGTTCCGCTGGAAGGTTTCGGTGGGGGTCTTCCTTCGGGGCTTATTTTCTGAAAGAAACGGTTGGTATGTTTGAGTAGCACCGCCTTCCTAGGGCCCTCCGAAAATAGAATAGGTGGGGAACACCAGGTAGGTGAAACAAGGTTTCCAGCGTCGTCTAAATTCAATATAAGTTCTCCCCATTAGTCCTTTTTATGAGACCACATCCAAAGGACTCGTTTTCGGAGGGGCTGTGTGCAACTCTGAAACCTTTGAACTGGCGCAATGTCCAGCCCTCTTTCAGGGCCGCATCCTTGGCATCCCAAGGTCTTGAACCTGATTGCGGGCATCTCTGCCGTGGCGGCCTCAATTGAGCCGCAGATGCGATGTCAAGGTCCATGCGCGGTTTCATGTGTCGTGTGTTTCAGGGTTTCGTGGTTGATCCACTTCGCCTTTTGACCCTGGGGAAGCAAAGGTGAGTTCTGGAGAAGCTGAATGTTTGCTTTGGAGCCCCAATGCTGTGCCGACCGATTTCCGGGAAAAGACCGGGACGGGTTGTTGCCCACCAAGAATAAGGTGAGCCCTAGAAACAAAGGTCAGTTTTTGGTGTGACCCCAAAGGCCCCTCTGCCCTTTTGGAAACAAATGGGTTTTCCATGAAACCTACAAATGGCCGTGGGTCAACACCAATGGTACCATTTTGAGGTAGGTGCACTACCCATGTTAGTCTATTTTAGTGGGGATTGGGATGTTCACTGGGACAAGATGTGATCGCTTTTGTGCTCAGGGGATAAGGCATCCCAAGAAAGATCTCCTGCTGTTTTCTATCAGGGTCACTGGGCGGCTGTGAGATCATCTCCAGACTTGTGACCCTCTCGACTAAGATGAAACCCAACTACCAGATGTCAGGAGATGCGGTTGGCGCTGTGGTCCCTGGACACCAATTCGGTATTTTGGGCGTTGGTCATCGAACGAAACATTGGGGGTCTTTCGACAACGATTCCAAGAGTTACTACGGCAACCACGACAACATGATCGACATTCTTGGAATTCTGACCATGTCACATATGTGGAGGGGGTCGTCTTGTTTGAGGGGCAGCCTCTTTAGAGGGTTTGGAAGGAAAACTGAACGAAGAACCCGTAGGACTTCAATCCACTTTGGAGACAAGCCCGACTGTTTTGACCTTGGCTCGCTGACTCCTGAGGATGCCTTGGACCAGCTGACACACCTCTCGGGCCTGATCATGCGCCCTGTGTCGTTGGCCTACTACCAGCGCCGTGGCTTAGCTTCCGGGGATGGGTCGCACGGGGTGAGGTAAACGAGGGTGTCTTTTTCGAGGGTGCCTTTGTTTGAGTTGTTGTTAAGGGAATAGGGAATCACCCGTTTTGCAGGTGCTTCCATTTTTCAATATTAACCGGACCGAAACCAGGCACCATCTATGCGCCGACCGAATCCTAAAAAGCCGCCAATGGTTGGTGTTTGGCTGTTTGGGGATGTATGAAGCCGTGTCCACATCAAGGGGTTATGAAGGGGTCCATATCGGCCTCGTGGTTTCCAGATTGGGGATTCCAAATCAAATGGAATATAATTCAGGGGGCATCCAGGCATCCACAAACGGGGGCGAGCCTCTGAACTTGTCGCCTACCATGGGTCCAATGCAAGGAGGGGAACAAGGAAACCCGCTTGTTTACCGTCATGTAGCATTGCTTTTCTGGTTAGACGTGGTTGGTTTATTTTTCAACAATCAGTTCATCCACTAGCCAAAAAGTGACATTCATTGGATCCGTGGTGCAACGGGCTGAATTTCTGAAGGCAGCACCGACTTTGGGTGGGAATTCGCCGGACAACCAGGCTAAAACCAGCGGTTTAGCCCCTGAAGATTTACTTCGTAGTCTTCCCTCTCCCTGGCTTTTTCTTTGGTTTCATGTATCCAGTGGTCGGACACCACAGCTGCCGACAGAGTCCTGTGCAAGACTGCCGTCCATGCTGCGGAGGAAGCCAAGAAAGGTCCAGGCAAAGAGCTCATCGGCGGCCGCAGCCACATGCACCGGATTTTCTCGACAGTCGCTGGAGGCAGTCAGGCATATACCCTAAAGAACGGGACATCAATTCAGGATGCCGGAAAACATATGCTTTCTTCAAGAGTGATATGGCTGTGGTTGTCAAAACCAATGGTACCATTTTGGTTGGTAGATGAATTCACCCATTTCAGAACCTATTTTGGTGGTTGGATTGAATCGGACGTTCACTGGGGGATAACCGATTTGGGTTTTGACCCATGGCCATTTGAGAGTCCAGGGACTTCCAGGACCATCACGGCGTGTCGACCTGACCTTTCTGATACTTCGCCTTCGTATTCTGCAGGGCTCACAAAGAAGCAGGTCCTGCTCCAGGTGCCTTTCTCATCTCTCGACTTTCAATGGGAAGTCCGGGGTGGCAAACAACAAGTTTGGACTCCGTTCGGCCACCAAGATTTGGAAGTGAGTTTACCTGCAGGTCCAAGCTATTCCAGATTTATCATCTAGCAGTCTAGCAAGAGTCAAGCTGAAGTTGCGAGGCTTGGGTCCACATATTCCTCTCCCCCAGAAAGTGCCATTTGGTTTGCCCATACCTCAAGCGGGCTTCTGCCTTTGCCTTAGTAAGGCCTACTTGCCGGGGATTCAAGCCTTTTTGTCCCATACTCCAGGAATAGTCCACCCCAGTTGATGAATCGGGTGGGTGCTCCATTTGACTTGCTGGTGCTTAGCAGGGAATGAGGGAATGACCCCTTTAAACAATCCAACTGGTGGTTTCCTTGAAGGGAAACCCCTTCCGGTTCATTCCCAAAACCCGGTCTCGGTCATTCCCTACTGAGCACAGGCAAGTAATCCACCTGACTGAAGAAAAATGGCTGCAATCATTTTAGTGGTTGGATTGGGATGTTCACTGGGGGTACGGGGTTTTGACCCACAGACATATAAGCGCCTGTGTCTGAGGCACTGCCGGGTCATCGTGGCGACTCGGCGTGGAGGAGGGAGTTTGGGCTACCGCTTGCCGGGCATGACTTTGGGATCCTGAAACCGCGTGAGGGGCACGGCGGCTGGAAATTAGGGTGCTACACATTGTCACTTCCTGTGATACCAGAAATCATGGAAAGTGACAGAGTATCAAGCTTGAAAGTGGCAAAGTAATCAAAGGGATGGGGATCTTATTGTGTTGTCACAGAAAGGATTCTTTTCTGGGTTCTATTTAATTTTCTTCCAGGGGTAATCGTTCATTGTTTCCAGACTCCCCATTTAACACCGAGTTGTCCAACCACCGTGCATTTTGGCTGAGAGTCATCCTGGGCTTAAAGTGAAGGTCGCCGAGCCTGATCCAACTTTTGTTAGCAAGGGTTGGTTTTCTTGTGTGTGGCGAAACTGGTTTAAACACTGAAAGGGAACCAAAAAGAAGTTGAAGGGGCCGGCCTCCTGTTTGCCCACCCTTTGCTTTCAAACAAAGTTAGAGCTCCCTTAGAAGCCCTTTGCTGATACATTATGGCATGGGCATGTTCTCACTTTCTGAGTATTCACTTTGTACTTTTTAGGAAGATCATTTTGGTGGTAAACAACAAGTTTAGACTTATGCTGACCAATCCATTCAGGAAGTACGTGTTCGCCGATTGATTAAGAACACTTTGGACCCCGTAGAAATAAACCCAGTCGACAGGCCACCCTGTTTCAGTTGTTGATTGAAGGGTTTCCCACCAAGAATCCTCGAACCGGTTGCAACTGGGAAGCACACATAACGAATATATTTGTGCGTGTGGATCTTAAAATGCGGTAAGCCTTAACATGGGGGTCTTCCCTTCGAATGCAAGCTCCCCCCGGAAAAAGACCGGGGTACCTCAACAAAGCTCCCAGATGTAAACCTTACTAACCAACGAATCCTCTACAGGCATGCGTGGATTTGCTCGGGTAGATTCTTTAATTTAACTTGTCAAGTTCCACTGTAGACTGAGTGGCGGACTTAGCTGCTTCCTGCTCAGACTTGGAAGATCCTGGGCAAACTGTACTGACGTGGGTGAGAGATTGCTGAAGTACACAAAAACAGACACATATTTGCCCGCATGGTAAAAATGCACCCTTTGTTTGAACGACCTTTGGTTCTTAACTAAGTCCCTTGTACCCTTTTTTGGGGGAGGGTTCCCCTACTAAAATAGACTACAGAAAAAAGGGTACCCTTATTCTGACCTCTCTACTGGAGGACCTAGTTCAGGCGCAACTTTGTCTGATCGCTTCAAGCCCATTCAGGCTTGCGGTTTTCCGCGGTTCCGCGCGTCTGCGTCTCAGGTGATCTTCAGCCTCATGTGGCCTCTGGTCACCGAAGTCGGCCTGGGGGTCTGAGATCAGAACCCCTACTTGGTGTGGCCTTGTCCACTTGGGCGTGGGTCAACATTAAACCCCCAGACAACCGCAGATTTTAGTCCTTGGTTCCAATTACAAGGGTTCTATTTTGGGTGCCCATCTTGGAGCCGCAGCCATTTGAGTGTGTCTTTTTGAGGCTACCCCCTTTTTAGGCTGCTTTAAAAGGAGACTAAAAGGAAAATCCACCATTTCGGAGGTAAAAACAAGACACACCCATTTGGTGGTTGCCACATGGTTTCTTCAACACATTCGAATGCTTCAACATACCTCTTTAAGCGGGTCTCCCCCAAACATATTTCATGTTCTAAGGTAGACCCAAATTTTAATGTTTCATTTTTGGGCGAACCCCAGATGTGGGCCACGTTGTGAGCATACCCTGGACCCATTATCATGGGAGGGTTGGTAGGCTCAAAAGGTATGGAGCAGTCTTGGAATCTCATGCCATGACCTGCACTTGTACGCAAGAATGGCACACTATGATTGATGGAAAGGTCACCAGCATTCGACCATAAAAGCGCCATACTCCGTTAGGGTCCAGCGGTCTATTTTTCCTGTTGTACACTCACCGGCATGGGGGACACAGTCTGATCCAGGAGGTTGTGGTGCAATTCTTTGGTACTGTAAAGGTGCTTGACCATGCGTGCCAGTCGGTGGTGGGAATGATATGGGTCAATCAATGTTCTGTGATTTTGTCGGAGTATCATGCTTCTCCAACGCTTTTGGATGCTACAAACATGTTTGCCTTTTGATGCCAGCGATCGGACACCATTTGCTAGAGCTAGCGCGTTCAGCCCTCCGTTTTATCTTTTTGTTTATGGGTCCCAAAACAAAAACATGGGGTTCGGGCGAGCGAAGGGAAGGGAGCAAGGGAGCCCAGAGGGTCTGCGCAGGTTCCACTTTTCCAGTTTCCCAAAGTGGAAAATGGGATGCAATATTTGGCCAAGCGAATTCCAGGCTTCGAAATCCCTCTCCATGCACCAGGGCCAAACACATCCGAAAGGAACATAGTGGTTTGCACCCAACGGGTTGGGTGGAAAAGCGAAGCACTGCCATCTCCGGCCATTT
>CAUJNA010003595.1:382500-422500 GCA_963377175.1 Effrenium voratum | reverse complement strand
CCCAAGTAAAGATGCTATCGCAAACATTCCCGTCGGAGTTCAACGAACAAGGCCTCATGGGCGTCCAAGGCAACTACTCCTTGTGAGTCACTTATGGCCGTGGTCACTAATTAAGTGGCTTGCACGCGAGCGGAACCAAAGCCTATGTGGGAATATGTCGGGATCCTTGGACTACACCCATTGTTACAGGCGGCGCAACAGAGTTTGGTTGACTTGTGATCATAGTCATAAGCTACATACGAAGTACCCGGTGTCTCCAAGACCCCTAAAAACTACGGGGCCTCCCCAAAATTCTGGGTACACTGTGGGGTACCCTCGGCCATTCGATAGCTTGGAAGCCGCCCGGTTTAGCCGACACCAGTCGTTCGCCCCCAGTCCGGCCCGCTCGATTAGATCCCCCATAGGTTCTATGGCGGGGACGTCTTCTGGCTGAATCTTGCATTCCGTGAACCCCCAAAAGCGGTGTTTACATGTGAGCAACGGTCTGTATTTACCATCATCTACTGTGGTAAACAGGGTGACATTGACATTACGCTCACCAAGTTAGCGATAGGAAATGGAGGTTTCTCACCGAATTCCCATGTCACCATGAACATTGACCATGGCTCATGTGATTTTCCGTTATACAAATCCAGCAAAAGAGCACACAAGGAACCTCACTTTAAGTACAAGCTTATGTTCAACTGCCACCTTTTCTTTTTCTGCCCGATTTTTACTACCCCTCCTTGATTTCGAAAAAACACAACAGGTTGTCAACTTCTGGCCGGGCTTCCCAAAACAAGCCCACCACCGCCGCTTCGATTTCCAGAAACACAATTTGTCCACTTTTAACGGGGCCTCCCCCAAAAAAAAGACAAGACGCCCAAACCACCCACACAAAACCATCGCCACCCCCCCCCGGAAAACACCCACCACTGGCTGCGCGCATAGGTGTCCTTTTTGGTTGTTTTGGTAGAAAAATCGATGGCCCTGGTGGTTTATCATCTACCAGGGAAACCCATCTATTTGCCCTAAAAGGACACCTATGGCTGCGCGCCCACCCGCCCCCCCTAAAAAACCCCACCACCGGCCGGGGGCTGGGGCGGCGTTGCACTCGACGAGGCCTGGACGCCACCTTGGCCCTGGCGGAGCTGGGCTTCCGGGTCTACGCGGGGGTCCGGTCGGAGCAGGACGCCGCCAAGGTGCGGGGCAGCGGCGGGAGCTTGGGCCCGCGCCCGGTGCGCCGCGGCCGAAGGGAACGAAGAACCATTCGCGGTCAGGCTTCTTGTTTCTTTTTTTTTTTTTGGTTTGGGGGGGGGGGGCAGGTACATTTGTGGATTTCTATATTTATATCTATATCATCTATATTTACATCTATATCTATATCTATCCATCCATCAATCTATGTATCTTGCTATCTATCCATATCTCTATGTTTACGTCTATCTCTATCTAAGCTGGTTGGGTCATTTAAATAATTGAACATTTTTTGATGTTGGACTAGATATTAAACTCGCGATTCTTTTCAACCATATTTTACTTAGAATTTTGAAAGAAACCAGTCAGGTAAGGCGAGCTGTTTTTCCTTCTAACTGGCTTAATTAGGATTCTAGTGTTGATTTGGAATGTGACCAGGATGTCCTTTCCAAGTAAGTTTTGTGTCTTTTAGAACTCAAATAGAGCCTAATAACGAAAGACACGCCGGTCGCTTCTTCTTATTTTGTTTGCTCCTGAAAGGAGTGAACATCCAAATGGAATCCAGGGAAAAACACAATTCCAGTTCTATTGGCTTGCAAGTTTAGATGTTCAGGCTTCAAGTTCCGGCAGGACTTTCACGATATTTCAATTGAACACAGTGTTTTGTTTTAAAATAGGAAGTCCTTTCCAAGCAAGACTATAACTAGATTCAATTTGAATATTATTAACATCTAGGGAGGAAACACAAGCTGGTTGTTTGGAAGTTCGTTTGAACCGACTAGCCCAGGTTCATCGACGTGACACGCGAGGACACCGTCGAGCAGGCACGGCTGCGCATCAAGGAGGAGCGTGTGCTGAGAAGGAAAACCAACTAGCACTCAGTTGTTCAGTGGCACCCTTTTTCAATTTTTCTTGGGTGGCTGCCCCACTAAAAATGGTCTTCCCAAAAAAGGGTTCCCTTTTTTTCCAGGGTCACTGAACAACTGAGAGCAGGGATACAGGGGGAGCCAGTTGGATACGGAAGGATTCCCCCGTTTGATGCACCTCGACTCAGTTTGATATTGGCGCCAAGGGACTCCCCCCGTATCCCCGCTCCCTCCGTATCCCCGCTTGTTGGTTTGTCCAAGAAAGGCTTCAGGAATCGAGCAGCGCACGTTTCACTCAAGGACTGCTGGTTCTACCAAGAGGGTTGTAAAGGTTAGGACAGCAATAGACGTTGCTATACACCCCCCAATAAAGTCAGGTAGCAAAACATTCTATTAAAATGTCCAATCGGGTTTTGGACGCTCAATTGGGTTTCGGGCCTGTGATATCAAAGGGATCTCCTTTTCTGGGGTCTCTTTTTTAAAGACACAATATGAAGCAGAACCTGAAGTGAAGTAGTTGGAGTAGTGAAGTAGTTGGAGTCAACACTTTGGTACCACGTTGCGCACATTTTGATTTCAAGCACGAAAGGCTTGTACAAAGCGTCCAATCTCCCTATTTTGATTGCGAGGGATTCCACCGATTCGGGGGTAAAACGGGCACGCTTCCATGCAGGTCCGGCACGTGATCCTTCATTTCAGGCTTTGGAATTGACATGGCAGATCCAATTTGCGGACAGCTTCGACCACCCCCCCCATTTCAGGACATACCATGTCACCTTTTACCCAGCAGTACTCAGCTGGGAAGCGCACCCAACAGGGGGAACCCATTCCATTTGGAGATAGGAACACCCATTTGTATACGGAAGATTAAGGGGCAAACACAAATTGGATACCACCGGTTGCAAACCCAAAAAAAGGGATCAACCCAAAACGGGGACCACCATGATACATTTTGCCATTCCACATATGTGGAAACAATGTTGCAACACCGCCCACTTGGAGACGAAGGGACAAATCAGTCGTTTGGGGACTCAGTTGGAGCACCCGCTCGATTTGGGAAGGGACATACCGCTGATTTGGAGGCCCATCCCCAATTTGTGCAAGGATGTTTTGCACCATGCGAAAAATACCAAGGAACCAACCACCCGTGTGAAGACATAAAGGGGCACACCCATCTGTAAATGCCTTTTTCTCCGCATCGGCCATTTTAGAAGGTTTGAATAAGCATTAGAGTTAGGCCTAGATCAATTTCTATAACCATCTTAGCACCAACAGTGCGTGGGAAAACAGGGTCTCCCACTCACATCTCCGGGGTCTTGTCAACGCTTTTTTTTTGGTGTTCGACGTGGGCTGTCGAGGAGCTCGACAGCGAGGGCCTGGAGTTTGTGGCTTTGGTGAACTGCGCCGGGGTCACCCGGCGTCTGCCGATTGAGCTCGAGGAAATTGAGGAGCCTTTGGGGCGGGGGGGGGGGGGGATTTTGACCTCGGAAGTTCCGTTGGTTTTGTTGTCTAGGTCCCCCAGTAGTACCCTTCTTAACCCCTTTTTGGGGAGGGTTCCCCTACTAAAAAAAACTCCAGAAACATGTTGGTACCCTTATTCTAACCTCTCTACTGGAGGACCTAGTTGTTTTTCCTGTGGGTATACCCTTTTCAACACGTGAGTATGGGTCAAAATTAAGCCACCAGGGGACCGCAGGTTTTTAGTCCATGTTTCCATTTATCAGGGTTCCATTTTGGGCACCTATTTTTGACCCACAGCCGCTTGAAGGGAAAACGCATAAAGGAGAAACAGGCACAGGGGAGAAGAGGACAAACTCAGAATTGCATGGAGGACACGCCCAATTCCATTGATCTGGGCGAATCACAGCGACGTCACGCTTCCGGGTTTTGCGAGGTCCATGATAAAGCGCTCGTTTTCCCGAACAGGGTATTTAGTCCGTCGAACACACCACACAATGCTGGGGCTTGTTGGTTCGTTTGAGCATCGCCGTTTGGACCAATGTGAACCAATTTAATGCTTTACAGTAGGTGGGGTGATCTTTGGTATGATCAATAATGGAACTTTTTCAACATAACTGTTTCCTTCGAACTATCAAGCAGCTTGAGTTTACCCAAGAACAACCCAGACCCCCATGGGAGTCAAATGGCCCTCAAAGCAGCCCCCACCGGATGTCACTGAACAAACCATTTGGGGGGGTGGTAGAATTCCGCTTGACCTGTCACCGCCTAGGGTAAACCTTGAATCTTTGGTATGGGTTCGCTAATCCAAAAGTTTCGCTTCACCACCTTCCATTTACTTAACAAAGCAATTGTTTATGTTGCCCCTTTTGGTTGTAGAGGGACTCGATTTCCCTGGACAAATTATATGTTCTCACACTTTTTCAGGGGACTCTACGAAGCAGCTGGAAGGGCGCTCGCCACCCTCGTTCGGTTTTCTCTCGCGTCAGGCGGTGAGGCAGCTCTACGAGGTGAACGTCTTCGGGGTGCTGAGGGTGACCCAAGCCTTCGTGGACTTGCTGCGCCAGTCGGAGGGCCGCATCGCTGCTCGCCCGCCCGCGACACCGCGTTTCGCGGCGCGTTTTGCGCTTTTGGCGCGTCAGTTGGTCGTATCGCGGGTCTGCGAGATGGGTGGCTCAGTCTTTTTGGTTGGACCCCCCTCTCAAAAACGAAATAACAAATAAATAAAAACTTTTCTGTTATATCTTGGGTTGACGAAATTAACACCAAAAGGTTGATTTAATTTTGACCCATACCCATATGATGTTTGGTGTATTCTGAGGTTGGGCCTCGAGCAGGGTTGGTTTGGTGGGCTTAGGGTTTCTCTTTGGGCGGTTGGTGGGGAGTTGCGGAGGGGGGGAGGTTGGGCGGGAGTTGGGGAGTGGCTTGCGGGCCGGGGAAGCTGGGGACACAGAGGTGAGGCGATGTGGGGTTTCCGGTTAAGCGAGTTAGGCAAGGCCCGTTAGTGTTGGGGCAGGTTGGTGGACAAAAGTCAATCCCACGTCGTGGTCCTAAAGGCTTGGCGGAAAGGGTCACGTTTAAATGGGCTTCCAGGGTTGGTTCAGACCTTCAATGCCTGAAAAAAGAGAGACCAACAAGGAGCTGGCCCGCTTTGGGTATGTTTCTCCTGGTACCTGGGCCTGTCTTCTCTAAGGGTATCCTAGGTTTGATTGCTTCAAAGGGACACCGAAAGGACCACCACCATTTTGGTCCCCTAAAAACACACACACACACACACCCAGAGAAATACACATATATTCCCGGTTGTTTCCAGTCAGCTGTGCCAATTCCCATTCTCTTGAGGAAAGGTCCTCTTCAGAAAGCCGGCTTGGAGCCGGGAAAGTCTTGGCAGTTCTGACTGTAAGGATGGTTGAAGGCAGAAGAGAAAGGGGAATTAGTATCTTGAAAAGAGTCGGATGCGATTTTTCTGGATTTCACTTGTTCTTCCCCCTGTTGGTTCTTGTTTTGTAACCCTTTAGTACTCTTTTAATATCCTACATGGGGTGGATCCACAAAAGTCACATCCAAACCGTTTCCTAGAGGGTAGTGGCTGGCTGTGCTCGCAAAGTTTGTTGCCAGACCAAGCAAAGGGTCCCACCCTTTGGCCCCGGCGTGCGCGGGAATTGTCACATGAGCACCCGACAAGTGGTGGCTTCCGGGCTCAAGAAGCCAGCAAAGGGCTCCCTCAAAAACTTTGACACACCTGGTTCGGGTAGGTGTCTAGGTCCCCCAGTAGTGCCCTTTTACCCTTTGTTGGGGGATGGTTCCCCTACCAAAATAGACTACAGAAAAAGTCGGGTACCCTTATTCTATCCTCTCTACTGGAGGACCTAGCTATTCTCCTAGGCTCCCTTAAATGCAGCGAGGTGAACATCGGCTCGATTGCGGCGCTGCTGCCCCACAAGGGTAGCAGCAGCTATAGCGGCTCTAAGGCGCGTTTCGGGGGCGGGGGGTGGGGGCGCAGAGCTGCCCCAGGTGTTATTTTTGTTTGCTGGGTTCAATGAACCCATTAGTTAGTGTTGCTGTTTTGACCCAGTTGAATGGACATCGGAGGTTTACTTGAAAACAACTTCTCAATTTAGATACACATCTTGTGCGGGTGCATTTTGACCAACCCGGTTCTCAATATGACTTGTCTTTTTTCTTTTTCCTTTGAACCACCGCGTCGAGGGGAATCTTGAGGACGTCACTTTAGTGGACCCAGTTTTGCTCATCTCCCCCCGGTGTGGACCAAGGTTGCGCCATTCTCCATTTTCACGATCGGGGCAAAGGGCGTCTGTTTCGGACAACCACAACGTGCTAACCAGCCCATGTGCTTCTTGCTTTTCCGAAAGAATAACCAGGGATGGGGTTTGAGGTTTTTCCAGAAAAACATCCATAAAAACAGGCTGAGTTCGGAGTTTGCGGTGTTTCTGGGGTTTCGGGACCTGCCTTGCATGGAAGGCATCTGGAGAATCCTCAAGGTGAGGTTTGCTTCCAAAGTGGAGTTGCTTGAGGTTCGGCCAGAGTTCTAAATATCAACAAGAAAAGCCTGGCACAAGCCCTCAATTTCCAATGTCTTCTTGGGCAAGCATTCGTAATCTTGATCATGGCTCACACGGGAAAAATAGGCAATCAGGAGGTATATAAATGTGTGTTATTTTTTTGAGGGTAGCATGCTTGGTGCTGGTTTAAGGGAAAGCCGAAAGGAAACACCACTATTTTGGGGGGGTCCACATGATGTTGTAAAAGCTACCCTTTCCCAAAGCCCCGGCCTTCTCCAAAACTCTTTTATAGGATGGACTAAATATGAAACAGAATCTGAAGACATGGGTAAAGGGAAGCCCCACCCCTTTTCCCAGGGTACCCTCTAAACATATGTATATATATATGCTAAGCCCCCCTTCCAAAACCTACCTGTTCTCCATCAAACACAACCCAAAATCTCATTGTTGGTTGTTGGGGGCCTACCCTGTCTATATGTATATATATGTATATATATATATATATATATATGTATATATATGTATATATATATATATATGTATATATATATATATGTATATATATATGTGTATATATATATATATATCTGTATATATATATATATTGTTAGGCATAAACCACTGGACAAAAACACAGGTCAAACGCTTATTTACTTTTATCTTCATCTTATTTTACTTTATGAGAAGTCTCTCTTTTTCATTATATTTTATAATATTTACATCTAGTAGATTTAATGGTTTTTATCTGTGCTTTTGGTTTCTGAATATGTTTTTCTTATATTTGGATAGGTGGTCAATTTCCTGTAGACAACTTTCTATCTTATGGTCGTATCTTGACATGTAATTATTATTATATTCTTCTCTGTATCGTATTAATTTGTTATCTTTTTATATCTCCAGTTTGTATCTTTTCAACCTTCCAAGATAAGAAGAGAACCCACAATTAATACTATAAATAATAAAGACACCAACTATAATTCCAGAAAATACAGTAGAAATAGATACGTGACTGGAATTAGATTGGCGGGGGGGTTCCATACATACATATCACCGATGGCCGTCGCTGGAGCCGGTCCCTCGGTGAGGCGGCCTTGGATTCCATCACGGACTCGTTGCGCATGGAGCTCTCCCCGTGGAATATCTCGGTGAGCGCCGCGGCGTGCGAGGTCCGTTGGCTGGGAACGCCTCAAAACCGAAACAAACAATGGGAAGATGGGACACCCCCCAAATTCGGATGGATTTGTTTTCTCGTTGTCCGAGTTACTGAACATTCCCTGGGTGGTGATGTGATTTAAAGAATGTTGAGGGTAGGTGGAGGGCACAGGGTTGAGGATAATTTGGCTTTTCCAAAAGGAAACCCAAAGGGAATGGCTGCCTTTGATTTTGCCAGACATTAGACTCACGAGCCGCTGGATCGCCTTTGCCTTACTTGTCGAGGCCCTAGAGCTTGACAAGCTTTTTGGGCATCCTATGTTACCGCAGATGTCGGGGCCAAACGGATTCACTTCCTGAGTTTATTAACTTTTTGGGAAGACCAAGTGGGAATCAAACAGTTCATATACTTTTTGGGCCAGTCCACCCGCCGTCGAAGGGGTTCTAATCAACGACGCCCGAGTGCTGCACCCAAGGACAATCATGTATGTAGCATCCCCATTTGTTAGAACTCGTTTAGGGTCACCCAAATGGATTCCGTTTCAAGGCATGCCAAACTTCTTCCAACACAACCCTGACTGTACTGGCCCTACTATGTCTTTGGCCTCCGGTTTCATCAGAAAGTACCTTAGGTTCCATGATGTTGGTGGGGCCCAGATCATTTTCGCGCTCCCCGAGTTCCTGGGCTCTACTGGGGAAAGAAATATAATGGGGTTGTGTGGAAGACTTTGGATTCCGAGGCCGCTGATTCCACAGGTCGGATTTTCCTTCCCGGAAGTTTGGTGACTGGAGGCCAATCCGCAGAACTGATTTTGATGGCTTTCTTGGTTGGGATCCTGTCCAGGGCACTTTTTCCCCGGATCGACACTTGGAGGTCATTGATGCGGGTCCATGCAGGCAGGGAGTGTCCCCTTTCTGTTTGATCAACACCTGGCTAGCTCCGGTTAAGGGCAGAGTCCGACCATATCCGCCATTTTAATTCTTTACATGGATTTGGGGACAGGTGTCGATTATGAGTCCCTTGCGGCATTTTTGGGTGGTATTTATTTGTCACAGGTCTCTCGGGTTGGTCTCAGGGCCCCACAAGATTTGTGGTATCCCGTTTGATTTCCCTTTGCATTATTCCCCAAACGTCACCAAGCCGCAAACAAGCCGACACACCCAGCGGTTCCGGAGCCGGAAGCAGGAGCGATCAAAAACGATCTACCTCGCTGAAGGGTCATTTCAACCAGACACCCTCCAAAAATGACACTCCATGTAGTGCAAGCCCTCCCCCCCCCAAAGTGCCCCAAAAAATCGACCCGCCCATGTTTCCAGTCAATCCAGCTGGCGTGGTTAGTTGCGCTTCCAGGCATGATCCAGCCCGGGTACGTGAGGACGCCCTTCGCGGAAAAGCAGCTGGAGGCGACCAGCGAAGCATGGAGAAGGGCCGATCCCGCCACCAGGGCGAAGTATCAGGAGATTGGGCGAAAATCCCGTGCTCCCAATATGTCCATCTTCGCTGGGTTTCTATATATATATATGTATATATATATTGATATGAACAGAAAGATCACCTGTTGGGCCCAGAAAATGAGTTTTCCTTGGGGACATCCAGCCGGCTGCTCCGAAAGGGACGGAGGTAATGAGCCGGGGAGCAAATTATTCACGGGGTTATGTATGTTCCCAAAAGGCAGCCAGCAAACAAGCAAACGAGAGGTTTCCCAAAATACGTTCCTGGTCTTCAACCGGTGATGGTGATGGGGTCCTTTTGTTCATCATTTCCTGCTGAATCCAGAGTGATCCCTGGATTACTTGTACTCGTATTTTCCTGCAGGGTTCCCCTACAGGACATGGGAAAATAAATCAAGCCCCTGGTGTTTGCAGAAATTTAGTGAGTCCACAGCGACTAGTCACTATTTTGACCTTCCAGTGTCCTCTTGAACATTTATCAGGCATATCACGAGTTAATTTTGTTCATCAGGCATAGGATAAAGACATAGCCAAAAACATAACTATCAAGGGATAGCATGCATCTTGGGGTGTTCCAAACCTTTGTTCTCTTTGCTTTGTGGTTTTCTGGAAAGGACCCCTCACACACACAACCGGGGGATGTGAACCAGGAACAAAGAAGCCACAAAACTTTGGGAAGAACTCGAGTTCTCCAAGCAACACCAAAACCACGCCAACAAAACAGAACGAAGACAACCTCCCAAACAACAGCTACGCCAACAAGTACCAGGCCCTCGAATGCCAATGTCCCCCCCAACAAAGCCCAAAGCAGCAAATTTAACACGCTGTCGGGGGTTCCTGGTACAGTGGATGCCCTGTTGCAAGTGAGGGAAGGGACCCCCCAATGTTGCATAAAGCCATGACATTGCGATGTGTGCTTAGCCTATTTGCAATACAGGGGCATGGTATGGTTGGCCCTTTGGCCGGTTCCGCACTGTTAGGCCGGGAGCCCAACATCAGTCAACTCGAGGGGTTGTATTCCCATATATATATATATAGATACATATATACATATATATATATACTTGACACGTACATCCGGATATTGCCTCAAAACTAGCTCTGGGGTGAATTTCCCCCATGTACAAGCTCAGTTTTGCGCGTTTCTGGGGGTTGTTCCCCACGTTTCGAGGGCCGTGTTTCGTTTTTTTCTGCTGGGCTTCTCCAGCCTGAAACTTCTGGGGGGAGAAACGGCTCGGGGAAACGGCTTGGGGGGGCGGCTCGTTTCACGGGAGGACACGATGAGCGGCTGGGCGGCGGGGCGCATGGAGGCCCACGAGCTGGCGGACGGCCCGGACCTCGTGACCCAGGCGGGAGCCGACCGCTCGCGGAGCCGATCGCCGGGACCGGGTTCCGCCCCGCCGAAGCGGAGGGCGGGGAGGGAAGCGGAGAGGTGGACGTGGGGAGTTTTGTTGGTTTTGGGTGCGAGGCATGGAGAATCCAGGAGGTTGGGAGGGAAAGAGCCAAGGTCTCCAAGGTTGTTTTTTGGGGGGAGCCGAACTCGGAGCTACTAGGAGTTCTGGAAGGAGATGGTAGTAGAAACTGTGTAGTTTATCCAAGAACGAAGGGGCAACCATCAGGAGACCGCATAGTTTTTTTTGGTTGAAACACTTACCCAACATGAAGGCACAACGGGAGGGGTAACTTCTTTGGTCTTCTCCAGACCTTTTGCTCACCCAGATTATAAGCGGGGGTGGGGCAGGGGGTTTGACAATGGGGTTGGCTCACACTTCTGTACCACGGGGACCCCCGTTTCAAGATATGGAACATGCGTCAATTGGAAGGCGTGATGTCCATGGTCAGTGGTTATGTGTTTTGTCTTCCGCATTTTCAGGGCCGGTGGTTGTGAGATCAATCCCTGGAATAGAGTGGCGGGGATGGGAATGCATCGCTGATGTGTTTTTTTTCTCCAACAGCAACCCGGTTGTCGGCCAAGCGGCATGGCAGGGCTTGCACAAGGTTTGAGTCGCTGAAATATTCGCTTTCGGAAGCGGCATGAGGGTAGAATGAAATTGGGGCTGAGATGGACCCTTTTGTGACAGGAAAAGCCCATGAGGGTCATATCATAGTCATAGTCATGGGCTGAGATGCGCCAGCCTTAGAGAGCTCTTGGGGATTTTGGAGCCGAAGTTCGGAGCACTTCCTTCGTGAAACGGGCCACAGGGGCCCTCCGGCCAAAGTTCAAGTCGGGAGTTTGGCCTTCGAGACAGCGTTGCTGGATCTGCCTCCATTTCCTTTTTGGGATATTTGGCTTGCTTTTCCTTGGCTTCAAAGGGAATCGACTTCACCGCTGGAACCACTGTGGTCGTTTTCTGCTGGCGACAAAGCAAATGGACGTCTTTGATAGCAAAGTGATCGACTTTTCTTTGGTATCCCTTAGGGTTTGCATTTTGTCACTTTTGCCCGGGGGATTTCGGAGCACGTTTTTGTTGTCGGTTGGTCGTTCCCATCTGGTTCCGCCTTAGGCGATCCTCGATGCGCTCATGAACCCCCACCCCAAGACGCGGCTTCCTGGCTGGGGTTGGGCCATGCGGCACAGACTCACCCTGAAACATACTGTGGATGGTTGAGAAATCTATTCGCACCACGGTTCATGAAACCATGGTTGAAGCATTGGTTTGTTGGTATTTACAGGGGAATCATGCATTCCAGGGTTTCTTTGGCGGTGCGAAATGGATTTTGTCCATCCACAGTAGGACACCCCATGTGAGTCACTTGGTGAAAACCCGAGTGATTGGAGGGTGGTACGGGACAATCCCAGCTATAAACGGGTGCGGATATATCCGTCCTTTTAAAGTTCTTGAAGCATGGTTCTGGGATTACGACCGTTTTAATGCCGGTCGGTTTGGATTGTGGCTCATGTTGCGACAAAGTTTTAGAGTTTTGCCGGGTCGCGCGGGAAATGGGATAGGAACCCCAAACCCCGAGTTGGGTCGATTGATGGGTTTGACGCTGGAGAACCGACGGTTCAGGGCTTTCCTTTTTTTTTGGTCTTCTTTTTTTTTCTCTGCAATATGTATAGGGCATCCACCGTACGTCCTTCAGGTGTTGGAATTATTCAAATCGCAGATGGCTTTATAGAGTTACCAAGAGATTAACGATTTGAAAAGCTCTGAAGTCTTTTCAAGTTTTTGTATCATCGAGGGCCACAATAATTTGAATCTTTCATTGCCGGTCGACCCAGTACCTCAGCAAGTCACAAGCCAATACTACGCACTAACCCACCTGGAAGCAAATGAGCTAGTCGTTAGTGGGGTCAAAGACTGTTTTTTACAATTGATTTTGTTCTTCCATCCAAGATTGCTGGACAATAAATGTAAAGTAATAATATTTGAGATTAATATAAGATGTCCATCCACTTCCTTTCCTATCTGTTCACCTTCCTTCTTGTCTAGATTCTTTATCATATTATTTGTTTCTATATGTTGCAATGACAGCTGTAAGACCCTTGAAAAGTAGGTAATAAGAGAAGTCTCAGCGCTCCCATTCTCGCTTTCTATTTCCTCTTTTTGGTTTCTTCGTCATCCGGCCTCCGTTCAGAGTTGCTAAATGTTGAATAGCACATTTACCTGCTTATGTGGAGGACCCTGACCTTCGTGAACTAGGTGATGTTTGGACGTATTTTTTGGGGAAGCCTGTTTGTCCGGTTCCATTGACTTTTCCTAGAACTTCTTTAAGAACCATTTCTCAACATGTTCCTTAAAAAGCAAGAAAAACGCGAATTGTTGGAACAAGCGCTTATTTACCCCGAAAACGCAAATTCCGGTTCGACTTCTCCATGGTTGCTTGCCAGCCACTGCTTGGCCCTCATCAATTCCATGGTCAATCCAAGCCGCCGAACTCTCGACCCTTTCAACCTGTGGACCGTCATCAAAACTACCATGTTGAGTACCATTCCTCACTAGCTGTTCATGAGAGCCACGTAGCAGGCCTGGTGCCCAATCTGCAACTTGTTCAAGCGACACTGGCAAGTTGTAAGAAAGTGTTTTTTGGCCTTTCCACGGAATTCCGCCGATTTCCGCGTATTTCCCGCCGATTTCCGCGTATTTTCCGCCGATTGCGCTCCCTATTTTGCTCCCTTTAGGACAGATCGTAGGGCCCACAAAACTTAGTAAAGCGATTTGTGTCGAGCCAGCTTGCCAATTTTCTCCTCGCAGACCTGTCGTGTCGGTGTTGCCTTAGTCGAGCACTAGGCGGGACATTTGCAGGGGAAACAACATCTTGTCAAGGACACACTTCTCAAGGGAATCCTCCTTCAATGAAATCACTACTCCGGCAAGGACCCAGTGCACATTGCTTTAGCCGTGAAGTTTTTAATCAGACCATACCCGTGGTTTTTGGGCAGATTCTAGCGACCTCACTGGGCATGTGCGGCCTCACCCATGATGAAGGTTCCCGGAGTGCATTTCCTAGGTTGGCATGTGGTTCTCCGACTTGTTCGGCTGGTCCGTTTGCCTTGGTGTTTGGGTTCCCGACTACACATAAGAAAGATCGGAGTCAACATGGGGGAAGTAGCAAAGGAAGGGCTACTACCCTCTTTTAGAAGAAACGTAGAAGTGGACGGGCCTTCGGGACTGAAGCAAGTCCCAACTATTCCAATCCAACTAAGCAAAACGGCAACACCCCCCCTTTTCAGGCCCCTTTTTAACGTGCTTCATATATTTTGTCCTGCATGCGAATCCCCCGCATTCCTCCCAGGTATCAGGTGACCAACGTCCAGGGCTATCCCACATGGGTGCTGGCCCTTTTGGGCTGGTTCTTCCCAGATCGAGTCAAAGATTCCATCGTGGCCGGCTTTTGACACTCCAACTCTTTTCCCCGTTTGGTGGTTTTAAACATCACACTTTGGTGGTTCTGAAGATCACCAATATTGGTTGCCAAGAAAAAAACGAGTGTCCATTTTTTTGGGTGTTCAAAGGGGAAATGTCGAAATGTCCAGAGCCCTGTTTCAGCACTTCGCCACTGAAGAAAAAGCGTGAACTGTGCGAATGCTGCCGGGTGCTTGCAGTCGACTGAAAGACCGTTTCGCGGTTCGGATTGTCAAGGATTTCACCCAAAGGTTCCTTTTCCCGAGATCCTTTTCGAACATTTCGGTTGGTGAAATGTTTTGAAACTTGCCCAGTTGAAGACTTGTTTGGGTTCCCGTCAAGCCAATTCACGGGTTGGAAAGTACTGTATTTGTGGTCTTGCCTTGTCATTCAGGCAATTTCATGTTTGTCCTTCGTTCACGCAACAACAATCATCGGTTTTCCCTTTGGTTTCCTGTTAAACGTTTAACCCGTGGGAACCAGCAGGGACAAATTCTTGACCGCAACATGGGAAACCAGCCCGTTGGGTTTCAAATGGATTGTCATGGGCTCATAGATGTGCGCCCATGCAAGCATGTTTGGTCACTCCCTTACAATAACAAGCTTACTCGGTGAATAGATCAAGTTTCATGATTGGAGCTTGGGTGCTTTTCAAGGCCTTTCAATGCCTCTTCTCAACATCACCCCAGCACAAACCAACAATCAACATTGGCCCAAAAGGCAAGCTTTAACTCGGCCAAAACGGGACAGGTGGAACCAACATGGAATTGCCGGGGTGACCCAGCAATTCAGGCTTGAAGGGGGCAGCTTCAAAGGCTCGGTGCTTTGCGGCTTGTTTGGGCTGGTAGAACTGGCGCCTCTGGAAAAACAACAAAATTCGAAACGTGTTGCTAGTTCCAACACAGTGAACGCAGATGTCTCAGGTCTCTGTGTGGGTAAGGGGGGCGACTAAACTCAAATGAGGCAATTCTGACATCTACTTTCACCCAAGTGTAGTTCGAAACCTTTGCGATTTTCCAAATCGTTTATTGTCAGCTTCGGATTTGGACCACGGAAAGCCCTTAGTGCCTTAATGCAATTCAGGGGGAGTCCTGTGGTTAGTTCTTTCTTGAATTAGCTGCACTCTCGGTTTCATAAGCCAAGTTGAAGGCGCAACATATTTTGCTCCCGTCTCTGAAGTGGATACCTTGTCTTTCAGGACTCCATTTTGCGAATTGCCACCCTTAGGTTCGCCAGAGATGCTTTTTCTGCGTTTCAAAGAGCACCCTGTGCACAAGCCCTTGTCAACCGAACAAAGTTCAACCACTTGGTTCGCATGTTTTGTTCCGTCCTTAGTTGGAGATGAGTGGTGTTTCTCTTATTTGATTCATTTGGATTATTGTCAATCTCACATTCACTGCACAATTTTCGTGGGAGGGAAACCCTGGACAAGTTCTTGGAAAAGTGCGTTGAACCCCAGTTGAGCAGTGACCAGAACCCCTCTTAGCCGTGTCATTAGTTGGTTCTACTTACTAGCTGGTTTCATGGGGGGCGTAGTAAGGCTGATGCAAGCATGTTGGTACCACCAACTGTCAATTGGTTTTGGGCGCTGCTCAAGTGGGGTCTTAGGGTCTTGTGGTCTGAGGCGAGGACGAGGTAGGAAGCGTCTTTGCAGCTCGGATGCAGCGATAGAAAGGAAGATGGGAAGATGCGTCTGTGCGGGGCAGATGCAGGTGTAAAATGTCTGCGTTTGCATCAAAACCCGCTACCCTTGACGGTCTTAAGAGGAACCACAAAAGGAGCCGATTGGAAGAGTCCCTTGCTCTAGGTTGTGTTGTTTCCCAACAAAGCTCCGTCGAGTGATTTTTTAGTGGATCGTAGCAGGGTACGCAGCAAGATAGGAAAACACACACACACACGCATACACACAAATAGCTATATATGCACATACATGCCTACACATACACAGACATAGAGACATCCTGCACACAACATACACAGATACAGACATACAGACGCACCAACATACAAAAAGTCGCACACATGTACACAGTAGAGATATACACACGCACACACTGACGCACACAGACACGCACACCCACACACAATGCCACAGACACACACACACACAGACACACCCACACATAGACACACACACAGACACACACACACAGACACACAGACACACATGCACAGGCACCCACACACACAGACAAGCACACGGACAAACACACACACAAACACAAACACAAACAGAAACACAAACGCAAACACAAACACAAACACAAACGCAAACCCAAACCCAAACCCGAATCCAAACCCAAACCCAAACCCAAACACAAACACAAACACAAACACACACACACACACACAAAAACACAAAACACACAAAACACACAAACAATACACAAAAACACACACCAAAAAACACACAAACACACAAACACACACACACAAACACACCAACACACGAACACACAAACACACAAACACACAAACACACAAGCACACAAACACACAAACAGACAAACACACAAACACACAAACAGACAAACAGACAAACAGACAAACACACAAACACACAAACAGACAAACACACAAACACACAAACACACAAACAGACACACAGACAAACAGACAAACAGACAAACAAACGAACAGACAAACTGACAAACAGACAAACAGACAAACAGACAAACAGACAAACAGACAAGCAGACACGGACACACACACACACACACACACACACACACGCACACACACTGACACACACACACACACTGACACACACACACACACAGACACACGCACACACGCTGACACACAAACACACACACACACACACACGCTGACACACACACACACATAATGACACAGACACACACACACGCAGAAACACACACACACACACAGACACGCACACACACACACACACACATACAGACACACACACACACACGCGGACACACACACACACACACATACAGACACACACACACACAGACACACACACACACATACAAAGACACAGACACACACACAGAGAGACACACACACAAACAGACACACACACACGGACACACGCCCGGACACACACCCTGACACACAAGCACACACACACACACACACACGCACGCACGCACGCACGCACGCACGCACGCACGCACGCACGCACGCACGCACGCACGCACGCACGCACGCACGCACGCACGCACGCACGCACGCACGCACGCACGCACGCACGCACGCACGCACGCACGCACGCACGCACGCACGCACGCACGCACGCACGCACGCACGCACGCACGCACGCACGCACGCACGCACGCACGCACGCACGCACGCACGCACGCACGCACGCACGCACGCACGCACGCACGCACGCACGCACGCACGCACGCACGCACGCACGCACGCACGCACGCACGCACGCACGCACGCACGCACGCACGCACGCACGCACGCACGCACGCACGCACGCACGCACGCACGCACGCACGCACGCACGCACGCACGCACGCACGCACGCACGCACGCACGCACGCACGCACGCACGCACGCACGCACGCACGCACGCACGCACGCACGCACGCACGCACGCACGCACGCACGCACGCACGCACGCACGCACGCACGCACGCACGCACGCACGCACGCACGCACGCACGCACGCACGCACGCACGCACGCACGCACGCACGCACGCACGCACGCACGCACGCACGCACGCACGCACGCACGCACGCACGCACGCACGCACGCACGCACGCACGCACGCACGCACGCACGCACGCACGCACGCACGCACGCACGCACGCACGCACGCACGCACGCACGCACGCACGCACGCACGCACGCACGCACGCACGCACGCACTAACTAAGTTAATAACTACTAACTAACTAACTAACTAACTAACTAACTAACTAACTAACTAACTAACACACACTGACACACACACACACACACTGGCACAGACACACAGAGACGCAGACACACAGGCACACAGACACACAGACACACAGACACACAGGCACACAGACACACAGACACACAGACGCACACGTGCCCCCCTCAGGTAGGCCACCAAACAATGCTGGCCTACCGGGGCTGTCCGTTTTCGGATTCCCCGCTAAAAGTTGAAATCTTTTAGTGGGTAAAGGAAATCCCTACTAAGCACGAAAAATCCAAAAAGCTAAGGGGACGGCTGGACCAAGCTACATGAGCCACAAACATCCTGGCAGCATTGTTGATCTCGTTGCAAGGCTTCCATAGCTCAGACCGTCCCAATTCGGAATCAACCTAACACCCGCAAGGCCTCCAGGGTCAGCGCGCGTGGGTTGCTAGCCGCACGTCAATCGACCGGGGAGTAGTAACCCTGCTCCAAAGAGATGAGGCAAGTTTCCCATGTCTTGTGCAAACACGTAGTTGGATCTCTTCATGTCAATTCGGATTTTTGGACTAACTTTTTGGGAAACAGAGGATTTTCCTTTGGACCCACAAAACTTGGTGGCTCCCAGCCATCCCCTTAGCTTTTTAGCCTTTTAGTGTTTAGTGTTTGCCGGGGGATCTGAGGGCAGCCCAAAAAAGGTTTTGTAAAATGCAGGGGGTCGTTGTGGGGCTCATATTTTGCTCGCCATTCGAGCTCTAGCTCGCTCCTCGCTCAGGACAACATTGTCTTCCCCTTCGTGGTGTACTGGGCAGCTCGGCAGTGCTTGTGGGCAACAAGTGAGCCACAATCAATACCCGGGTAGATGAAGGTTAGGACAATCCCAACCATAAATAGCTGCGGCCGCCCTCTTGATTCTTTACATGGTTCTGAATAGACCATTTTAATACTGGGTTTTGATTGTGACTCAAGTGACCTCGCACGTTTCAACAGGGGGTACGTATTGGCGGCACCAGCTACAGGGACAGGAAATTGGCCAACCGAGGATTTCCCG
Source organism: Effrenium voratum (assembly GCA_963377175.1). Lineage (NCBI taxonomy): Eukaryota > Dinophyceae > Suessiales > Symbiodiniaceae > Effrenium > Effrenium voratum. Next base: position 403,605 of record CAUJNA010003595.1, on the reverse strand, counting down.
TAGATTTTCCGGTTCATAGATTCTCCAAATGGATTCTGACCTTTGCAATTGACTCACCTCGGTGAGATCTTTCAGGTGTATTTTCTTTGTGCCCAATGTCGGCCCATTGAAAATATGTTTCCTGCCGCCGGGTTTCCGGGTCGGATTTCCCCGACACTCCTGAGACGGCCTGACATCAGGCTCCTTCGGGTTCGCTGGGCTTCCTCTCCAGGTTGGTCTCCCCTGGGGGGTGTTTGACGCGGACACTTGAACAGAACCCACCGGATTTTTTCATCGGATCTTGAAGCTTCAGCTGTTTGCGATAGCTCTGGTTGCCATTTGGCACAGCCGCACAAGCGTCTCAATCTTCGGACAAAACACAAGTGATAGAACAAGGCTAAGTTGTCCATGTCGACCCCGCGTGATTTGACATTTTTAACATCATCAGGTGCATTGTCGGAAGCTGAATGTCCCATGTGCGTTCAAGGTGATTTAGGAGCGATCATGACTTTTAGGCCTGTATATACTATATATATATATATATATACAAAAGGCATGCACACCTGCACTCTGGCGAGAATGCATGCTCAGCCCAGTAGTTGTGCGCTAGAACCACCCTTGATCAGAGTGGTCGGTACAAGAGTGTTGCACATGAGTGGACTGTCTTGAAGTAACAAAGCAACGAAGCAAGAAACACCCCCCTCCTGACAATGCAACTCCAACAAAATGTAGGAGGACCAGATCAAAATCAAGCAAACTAGCAAGTTTCTAGAGCCATTAGTGACGCCTCAGGCTAAACACAAGCAATATGTTTGCTCACGAGCCAGCAAAGAGTAGTCAAGCTTTTTTCAGGGCAGGTGGACTAACCCAGCTCCAGGGCGCGCTGGTTTGTTAGCGGCTTTAATTGATTTCCATAAAAAAAGGGGGAACCACCCCCAGAAAAGTTCCGTTTTCTGGATTTATCCAACGATTAACATTGTGTGGTGTGATGGATGTGCATGCGCGGGGTTCTGGCTATTGGGTGCAGACCATTCCAGCATAAGCCTCCCCCCCCTCTCCTCCCCCCAGTTCCAGGGTTCAGATCAACATCACCCCCATGAAGGCAGTCCATTTTCCCCGAGAGTGAAAGAGTTTCCCACGGTTTTGAGTTGCATTTCCTTTGGGACGCCTGGGACACTTATCAAACTGAGGCACAAAGATGAGGTTGAACCATGGTTTCGACCATTTGCCTTGGGTGGAAAAAATGAGTTTTATTCCCCGAGGGCTGGCTTGGGAACGAACTTTCAAGGTCACAACCAGCTCCGAATCCGACTTAGGCAGTTTTGGAAAGACTACTTTCTTCTGGGCCACGCAACTTTTGGGCTTCTGTTTGGCAGGAATTTTGAGGGGACAGTTGGTGAGTGTCCGGGATTTGATGACACCCAATGCCTGCGGATTGGGATGCCAGTGGGTACTGAGCGTAAGTAGATGGAGGGATCTCCTCCAAAAATACGTGTCGTTGACGCAATATGAGACTGATTCAGCTTCTGCCAAGACTTGAGCCTGCGCACCATCCATACCTGGTTCAGGGCGCTATAGCAAGGTTTACAATGATGTTCGTAGAACCAAAAGTCAATTGGTTTCGGGCGCTGCTTACCAGAGTCATCACTTCTCACCAGATCGCCTCCTTACCTCCTTCCCGCCTTCCATTGGGTATGCGTGAGGATCAGGCATCCATGCTTTTGTTCTCCCCCAAACCAACCCCAGAAAAATGTTCTGAACAAAGGGCGGATTTGTTGTCCCTTGTTCAGGTGTCGCGAAAGGGTACGGAAAAAGGCAGGCCGAGGCACCCTTGTCGACCAGTTTGCGTCGACTCCTCGCCCGTTTCGGCAACACACCACCAGCGTGATTGCCTCGCCCCAGGCGATGTCCGGCCTGGAGAGGCCGTGAGTCCGGGAAAAAAGTTCACCCATCCACACACAGGTGGAAAAACGTGCCCCAGAGGGTTCAAACATGTGCCTTGAACATCAAGAATCTGGAGCGAACTTGCCCGAAGCTCCGGAGTCTCTGGGCCCCGGAAAGTTCCGATTGGGGTTGGATTTGGATTCCACCTGTTAGAGGAAGGGCTGGAAACAGAGATGGTAGTGTTGTCCTTGGTTCAGTGCAATTGTATCAACCTGGTCCTTTTATCTATCTATCTGAATCTATCTATCTATCTATCTATCTATCTATCTATCTATCTATCTATCTTGATTTGTTGTTCGTTCCTTATTTCGTTCTTCCCTTATTCATTTCCTTATTTCCTTATTTCCTTCCTTCCTTCCTTCCTTCCTTCCTTCCTTCCTTCCTTCCTTCTTTCCTTCTTTCCTTCTTTCTTTATTTCTTTCTTTATCGATCCAATCTAATCTAATCCAAGCCAATCACATGTTTTATCTATGAATATATTATAAAGTTATCTTATCTTATCTTATCTTGTCTGTCGTATCTTATCTTAGCTTATCTTATCGTATCGTATCGATGAATATATCTTGTCTTATCGTCTCTTATCTTCTCTTATCTCATCTTATATTGTCTTGTCTTGCCTTGCCTTGCCTTGTCTTGTCTTGTCTTGCCTTGCCTTGCCTTGTCTTGTCTTGTCTTGTCCGGTCTTGTCTTATCCTATCCTATCTTATCGATCCATGCATCCATCCATCCATCCACCCACCCACCATCCATCCGTCCGTCCATCCGTCCATCCGTCCATCCGTCCATCCGTCCATCCGTCCATCCGACCGTCCATCCATCCATCCATCCGTCCGTCCATCCATCGGTCCGTCCATCCATCCATCCGTCCATCCCTCCGTCCATCCGTCCCTCCGTCCATCCGTCCGTCCATCCGTCCGTCCAAGTCCATCCCTCCGGCCATCCGTCCGTCCGTCCATCCGTCCCTCCGTCCATCCGTGCATCCGTCCATCCGTCCGTCCGTCCCGCCATCCGTCCATCCATCCATCCGTCCGTCCATCCATCCATCCGTCCATCCATCCATCCATCGATCCATCCCTCCGTCCATCCGTCCATCCGTCCGTCCATCCGTCCGTCCGTCCATCCATCCATCCGTCCATCCATCGGTCCATCCATCCATCCATCCGTCCATCCCTCCGTCCATCCGTCCATCCCTCCGTCCATCCGTCCGTCCGTCCGTCCATCCGTCCATCCATCCATCCATTCATCCACCATCGATCCATCCCTCCGTCCATCCGTCCGTCCATCCGTCCGTCCATCCGTCCATCCGTCCGTCCATCCATCCATCCGTCCAGCCATCGGTCCATCCATCCATCCATGCATCCATCCATCCATCCATCCATCCATCCATCCATCCATTCATCCATCCATCCATCCATCCATCCATCCATCCATTCTTTCCACCATCCACCATCGATCCATCCCTCCGTCCATCCGTCCGTCCATCCGTCCGTCCATCCGTCCATCCGTCCGTCCGTCCGTCCATCCGTCCATCCATCCATCCATCCGTCCATCCGTCCATCCGTCCATCCATCGGTCCATCCATCCATCCATCCGTCCATCCCTCCGTCCATCCGTCCCTCCGTCCATCCGTCCGTCCATCGTCCGTCCATCCGTCCACCCCTCCGTCCATGTCCATCCCTTTGGCCATCCGTCCATCCGTCCATCCGTGCATCGTGCATCCGTCCATCCGTCCGTCCGTCCCTCTATCCGTCCATCCATCCATCCGTCCGTCCATCCATCCATCCGTCCATCCATCGGTCCGTCCATCCATCCATCCATCTGTCCATCCCTCCGTCCATCCGTCCCTCCGTCCATCCGTCCGTCCATCCGTATGTCCATCCGTCCATCCCTCTGTCCATGTCCATCCCTCCGGCCATCCGTGCGTCCGTCCATCCGTCCCTCCGTCCATCCGTGCATCCGTCCATCCGTCCGTCCGTCCCTCCATCCGTCCATCCATCCATGCGTCCGTCCATCCATCCATCCGTCCATCCATCGGTCCGTCCATCCATCCATCCATCCATCCATCCGTCCATCCCTCCATCCATCCGTCCCTCCGTCCATCCGTCCGTCCATCCGTCCGTCCATCCGTGCCTCCGTCCATCCATGCATCCGTCCATCCGTCCGTCCGTGCCTCCATCCGTCCATCTATCCATCCGTCCGTCCCCCATCCGTCCATCCATCCATGCGTCCGTCCGTCGGTCCATCCATCCGTCCATCTCCATCCGCCGGTCCATCCGTCCGTCCATCCGTGCCTCCGTCCATCCATGCATCCGTCCATCCATCCGTCCATCTATCCATCCATCCCATCCATCCATCCATCCATCCGTCCATCCATCCCTCCGTCCATCCGTCCGTCCATCCGTCCGTCCATCCGTGCCTCCGTCCATCCATGCATCCGTCCATCCGTCCGTCCGTGCCTCCATCCGTCCATCTATCCATCCGTCCGTCCATCCATCCATCCCTCCATCCATCGGTCCATTCATCCATCCATCCGTCCATGCATCCTATTCGGAGATTCAACCTGTTGCTTCAGCTGAAAGCTACGGGGGCCTTTGCGGAGCGGCTCCAGAGTTTTCGGAGCTATGGGCCTTTGGGTTCCGGGTTCTCGGCGGGTTCTGGTTGCTGTTGGGGATACCACCTTTGTTATTTTTGATCTTAAGCCTGCCCTTAACCAACCAACTTTCAACCTACCCTATAAACCAAGCCTGGGGCATTCCAAACTGTCCTTGGCTGCGAGAGCGCCGTCCGAAGAACTGCCCAGCCCACCAACACCCGCTCTTCCGATGCCTCGTTCCGTTCCGACGCTGTTCCAGGCTGGCGGAGATGATGGAGAACCCCGTGGGCGACGACGACACGGACATCAACTTGCTCCAGCAGCTTCATGAGCTGGAGGCCGCCGGCTGCAGGTCGGTGGGTGTGTCCTTTTTTTAAAGGTTGGACCCCCCAAAAGCGGTCGGGTTTCCTGTTGGTTTTCCTTTAATTTTTGCCCGCTGAAACTCTGGGCGAATCAGAAAAATATCTTCAACTGGAAAAATGGACAAATAAATCACTAGGCTGCTATAGTAAGGGTTTTTTACGGGGTCTCCTCCAAGAGAAGCAATGTTTTTAAGGGTAGACTATAAATATGGATTATCAAGAACATGCATCATCTTTTTTGAGTATTGGGCTGGTTCCACCTTCAACTCTTCGGGATGTGAAAACATGTTTGCGAACACTTCACAGCTTGCCACCCAACTTCCCTTGTGGGGGGGATTCAGGTGGGGTGTCAGCTGGCCTTCGAGTTCGCGGAGAAGCGGCGCAGCCCCCTGCGCAGGACCGCGTTGGGTGAACGTCGTTCCGGCTGACGAGGGAACTCCTCAGTTGCTGTTTAACTTGCATTGGCTGAAATCGCTGTGAGGGTCAAAACCAAGGGTACCATTTTGGGGTAGGTGCACCACCCATTTTACTCTTTTTAGTGCGGATTGGGATGTTCACTGGGGGTACGGGATTTTGACCCATGGCCAAATGACTAGGTTTCTTGTTTTTCCCCTGATGTTGAAAGGAATCCATCACTAAGGGATGTTGTTGTTGTTGTTGTTGTTTTTGTTGCCCAGGGGGCCTTAAGAAAATGGAGGTCAAAGGTAATTCTTATTCCTTACCTTGCCCAGTGCTTCCAGGTACCATAATAGGGAACCAGGGGGAAGCCATCCATGGTAAAATCAAGAGGTAAAGTCTGCCTGGTTTGCCTGCTATAGTGGCTGGAAGCACTGGATTGGGGAATACAAGGAACCGGTTCCCTTTGTTGTGGCTTCCCTGGGATTGTGGACAAGGATTGGCCAACCCTCTTTTTTTGGGGTGCCATATATGGGAGAGAACCCCTAAGATTATGGTTTTTCCATGTTGGTTTTATTGTTTTCCTTTTCACTGAGCCCAAAAAAGCGTAGCCTCGAAAAAGTGACGCACAGATGGCAAATAGCAACTGAAGCCCAAGTTTGCGGTCTCGCTTTTTTGCGGCTACCCTGCATTTGGATCAGTTTCGCCGCTTGGGCCTAAAAAAATGAGCCATGGAAACCCGGGTAAGGGAAATAGGTGTGTCTTTTTTTTTTTTGGGGGGGGGGGTATTGACACCCTTTTTTGTGCTTTTTACAAGGAAACCCATCAGGAGCACCTCCATTTTGGGGGGGGCTCAACCTTCAAAAAGACAGGCCCCAAGCTGGTGCGGATAGTCGCCCTTTGAGTTCTTTGGTCTGATTGACCGATTTAGTGCCAGCTTTGGATTGTGACCCAGTGTTTTGGTGAGGGAGACCAAAGGACCCCATCCGTTCGGGGGTTCCCATTGCGAGGCCGCCCTTTTTTTCCCAGCACAGTGCATGTGTGAGGGTATCTTTCCTTTTGGGGGTGGGGAAAGCCGGGGCACAGTGCTGCAGCCAGCCAGACAGACATTTGAGCAGCTAGACCCCAAGCCTCTTTAAAGTCTGTAGAGAAAGCCAAGGGTTTGTTCAAATCGTGTTTGAACAATCAGGTTGAAGGAGGGAGTTGGCCCAATTCTGAAGAGACTCCTTTGTTGTAAGTTGATTTTAATGAACACCTTTTGCTGGTTGATTAGGATCCAAACACCCTCTCCTTGTTCCCCAAAATAAGACGCAGGCGTTATGAGCCCGTACTTGGAGGAAACTGGAGGGGAGGGGGAGGGCGGGGGAGGTTTTTTTTTTGGCGATGCATGTCTCAAGGCTCCGCTTCGTCGCGGTGTTCTTTCGCTTGGAACATAAGGATTTGCGGCTTGGTTTGTCTGATTCCCAACAACCCAGAATCGGGCTCCCCCCCCCCATTCCTAAACAGGGGTTTAATAGTATGGGGTCAACATTAGGAGAAGTTTCGGAAACCCAGATGTTACTTGGTGGCTCCCGGCCGTCCCTTAGCATTTTTCGCCTTGTTAGTTGGTTTAGTGGTTGGATTTCCCCATTTCACCAACGAGTTAGTCACTTTTAGCGCGATCGAAGGAAAACAGACCCAGTTGTGTTGAGAAGGATCGGCCAATGGAGGTCTTGGATTGGACTGCTTTAAAGGGCCAGCTGCCACCCCGAGCTGCTGGACAACATGGAGGAGGTATGAAGCTGATCGAGGTCAAGGGCGGGCGGCCCCAGGATGCCGGTGCAGGCTTTGGCCTTGGCGCGCGACCTGGAACCTGACTTGTTTATCTTTGCTCGCTCATTGTTTGGCTACGGAGGCACCTTGCCTTCTGTACAGGCATTGTCCTTGCGAAAGCGCAAGGTAAGCGGTGAACATGGACTCGCACACGGTCTTGATTCCTGGGCAAAGGCCCAGATGACACGACAGACAGCATCGCTATCTCTAGCCACAAACCCGGGTAGATGAAGCTTAGTAAGGGACAATCCCCTTGCCATAAATAGCGGATATCCGCCTTCTGAATTCTTGAAGCATGGCTCTGGGATTACGACCATTTTACTACCGGGTTTTGATTATGACTCAGGGATGCTGGGTGGCGGGGGAGGGAGTCCCAATAAGCCCAAATAAAGCCCCTCCCTTCCTGCCAGCCCCCCAAGAAGTTGGGAACCCAACACGACCCGCTGATTCTCAGGACCTTGGCTCGGGTTTGCCCCAGCGCGCCCGAGGCGACCAAGGCGCGAGATTCCCGCGCGAGCCTCCGGAGCGCGGAAGACTCCAGCCCGCGCGGGCTCCGTAACAGGGCTCCTTAGAAGATACATTTTGCGCGTTTGAAACATGGCTTTTTCCACCAAAATATAGTGAAGCCACCATTTACAAGGCAATGATCAGGTGTATAGTGTAAGGATCCCTGCTTAAAGAGGATTGTTTAGGAGAAAAAACGGGAGGGGTTGCTTGCCAGATTCTTGCCTTTCCTGAGTAGTCATGGACTTCAAACAGCTGTTGCTGTTTGGGAACTTGGTTGCCAAGTTTTAGTGGCACGTAGCAAGTTTTCGCTTTGTGTAGCCCCGTCCGCTCGTTTGGAAGTGAGGATTGCACACCTGGATATTGGGCAAACGGCGTCGGGTCTACAGGCATCTCGGTGCATTTTGTTTTTCGTCCACCCAAACCTGGCTTCTGGGCCATAAACTAGAAAGCGAAATGGAGGTCAAAAACGGTTCGAGGTTGGGTCCCTCAACTTCCCCGCTGTGTTGACGATTTGTTTGGTGGGTAGTAATAGCCGAATAAGGCTAAAAACCGCACGAGAGCCTTTCTAAAGCTTTGGATGCGCGTGTGGATTCTGTGAATATCCATTTTCTTATTGGATGTGCTTTGGAAGTTCATCATAACTTAGCCATGTGTACTCTTTTGCCATTCCAGGCGGGTAGAAAGGTAAGCCAAGGGACCCCACCGGACCGGGGCACAAAGGGCTTGCCACAGCTTCGTGCTCACTTCTTAGGTCTGGCTGTTCGACTTCGCATTTGGAGTTGGATTTGTGTCTCAAAATCGAATTTGGAACCTCCAGAATGGGTATTCCCAACGGCTTTCATCACAACAGCGGGTGAGAGTCGCGACAAGAAAATGATAGAAAACGGTGGTGTCCCATTGGTTTCCCTGCACAAGGGTTGGATTTGCTGCCTGCCGTACAAAGTCCCAAACTGGGAGTTTACCCTAAACTATTTTTCATTTCAGGGATGACACGTCATCCCCCCTAGGTGTTTAAGGGTTTGAGGTTTTTGTGTGGTTGTTGTGGGTTTTTTGGTTTCAGATGCGGGCCAAGAAAGGTGGAATTTCTGATGTGGTTGGGAGGGTTGATTGAGGCAGAGCTGGTCCCCTAGGTGAGTTTGGTGGGATCCCCGATCTTGGAGCGACTTATGCTACATTTCCATCAAGCTGATTCACCCTCGTCGTTTGCAAACTTTTAACTTTTTTTGTGAGATATGCTTCTGTTTCCTTCACGTTGCCTGAGATGAACGCAGGTCAGTCACTGTTCCGATCCACGAGCCCGAGTGTTGGGAGACGGCTCCTCTTTGGCTCGGGGTTTCCAAAACAAACACGTCGCTGTTTGTGAATCTGCCCGAAAGTCCGGTTCAAAAGCCAGCGACGAAACATGGGTGTCCCCCAGTCTTCTTTCAATGGAACCCGGGCCGGGGTGGGGAGGCTCCCTCAAAGAGTGCTCAACGGCCCTACCAGGATTTGTAATTCTTTGATTTTTGTTCCGACCTCCTACTCAGCGCCCAGATGTCCTGTTCCAAGAATCACCAGGTCAAAGTACATCGTCAGTACAGGAATCCCACTCTGCTGCTAAACCCTTGGTGGTTCCCAGCCATCCGGTTCCTTAGCTTCTGTGTTTTTTCTTCTTAGTTTCATGTTTTTGTTGTTTCCATTTAATCCACACGGCGTTAAAACCTGTTACTTCCATTTGCTTGAGAATATGTTTGATTTCCCCTTGTTGACTGGTACATTTTAGCAGATCTCTGAAACGGACAGCCCAGGACCTTTTGCCCGTTTCGGCCCCAAACACTTTGGGAAGGCCCAGCGCCGCGCGCCGACCTTGGTGGCGCCTGGTCACTTCGAGGCCGCGGTGGATTGGCGCTTGGCCGAACAAAAACAAAAGCAGACCAAGGTGGTTTCTTCTCCAGAACTAGCTGCCCTTTTCGATGTGTTTTTTGTTTTTTGGGCCCCCTTTGTCTTCCACCAGCAAGGCAACAAATCTAGTTTTTCGCTGGGGTCCTAGTTCGAGCCAAGGCTTTGGGTGTGCGTTATTTTTTCTCCTTGTTTTTTCCGGATGACACGGAAAAATGGAGTCCAATCCTATCCAGAACACCGACTGAGAACACCCACACACCTACAAACCCACACACCTACACACCCACACACCCACAGACCCACAACCGCCCCAGGATATGCCTGCGACTTCTTTTGGTTCTTTGGTGGCCGATTAGGGCTTGAGTCTAGTCCAACCTGCCCCAAGGTTGGTGTAACACGTGTTGGTTGAAGTAAGTTACCGGGAGGCATGGTCCTATGCTAAACCCTCGGTTGTTGTTGGGAAACATTTTCATTTTGCTCATTGTGGTTTTGTTTGAAATCCCCACTTAACTGCTAAGATTTAATTTTTTGCTCCTCTTCCAACGTCAACCAAGAAGTTTGACCCGTTTTGGGCTCCCATATTAAAAATGTATGGCTTCGTCTCTGAATGTGTCGAATTTACTCCTAAACATTGCCCAGGCTCAAAGCAGAAGTTGGCTTAAACTTATGACAGGCCACTTCAAGGATTGACACAACGCCCTGGCTCCCAAAATAGGAACCAAGGATTGACACAAAGTCACCTTCGGCTTGGCTGGTGCCAAAGCCTTAGGTCAGATATCCCCAACACTTTTCTCCGCCAATCTTCGGGGCCAAATGAATTTTCTGCAGTCTCGTTTTTTTGTTTTGTTACGGCCAAAAATTTGAAGTGTTCCCTTTAGCCCCAGGAAAATCCACCCTGAGGAATTCAAGCTTTTGACACTCGGCTGTCCGCATCCTGGGCGGAAGCTCCGGTTTTTCATGATTGGACCAGCGTGTTGCTCGGGAAAGGGGGTGGGCTAGGGGGTGGTCTATGGGAGAGCCAGTCAGCAACAGACTACGGTCGCTTCAGCGTGCGACAGCCCGGTGCTCCAACCCTAAACAGCTAAGAGGAAATGGCTTAGCTACTACACACACCGGTTCCCATATGCTTTATGGGAACCGTAATTCCACTACTCCAGGGATTCGGGCCTCATTACCCCCTTCTCCTGCAAGGTGGCAAATTGGACAAAGGGGCCACAACCACCCGGTCAGTGGCACCCTGAGATCTTTGTTGATCTCACTGTATGTGTTCACGTTCGTGGACTATGTGCCAGAATCCAAGATGTCTTGTTGTGAGTGTAGCTAAAGCCAATTTCCAAAAGAATCAGAGGGTGCCCCTATTTGGGAACGTGTCTTCCATTTGCCACAATGTAGTTTAGGTGTTCGCTGGTCATGACTTGCAAATGTCTCTCAATGCTTCCTTTTCGGCATCTTGCCGTCGTTTTAGCGGAGCGCTGTTGTCATGGTTGTAGTTATTGTTATTGTTCTTGTTGTTGTTGTTGTTGTTGTTGTTGTTGTTGTTGTTGTTGTTGTTGTTGTTGTTGTTGTTGTTGCTGTTGCTGTTGCTGTTGCTGTTGCTGTTGCTGTTGTTGTTGTTGTTGTTGTGGTGGTGGTGGTGGTGGTTGTTGTGGTTGTTGTGGTTGTTGTGGTTGTTGTGGTTGTTGTGGTTGTTGTTGTTGTTGTTGTTGTTGTAGTTGTTGTTGTAGTTGTTGTTGTTGTTGTTGTTGTTGTTGTTGTTGTTGTTGTTGTTGTTGTTGTTGTTGTTGTTGTTGTTGTTGTTGTTGTTGTTGTTGTTGTTGTTGTTGTTGTTGTTGTTGTTGTTGTTGTTGTTGTTGTTGTTGTTGTTGTTGTTGTTGTTGTTGTTGTTGTTGTTGTTGTTGTTGTTGTTGTTGTTGTTGTTGTTGTTGTTGTTGTTGTTGTTGTTGTTGTTGTTGTTGTTGTTGTTGTTGTTGTTGTTGTTGTTGTTGTTGTTGCTGTTGCTGTTGCTGTTGCTGTTGCTGTTGTTGTTGTTGTTGTTGTTGTTGTTGTTGTTGTTGTTGTTGTTGTTGTTGTTGTTACTGTTGTTCATTGCAGTTCGTTGTAGTTCGTTGTTGTTCGTTGTTGTTGTTGTTGTTGTTGTTGGTGCTGCTGCTGCTGCTGTTGTTGTTGTTGCTGCTGCTGTTGTTGTTGTTGTTGTTGCTGCTGCTGCTGTTGTTGTTGTTGTTGTTGTTGTTGTTGTTGTTGTTGTTGTTGTTGTTGTTGTTGTTGTTGTTGTTGGTGTTGTTGGTGTTGTTGGTGTTGTTGGTGTTGTTGGTGTTGTTGGTGCTGTTGTTGTGGTTGCGGTTGCGGTTGCGGTTGTTGTTGTTGTTGTTGTCGTCGTCGTCGTTGTTGTTGTCGTTCTTGTTCTTGTTGTTCTTGTTGTTCTTGTTGATCTTGTTGTTCTTGTTGTTCTTGTTGTTCTTGTTGCTCTTGTTGTTCTTGTTGTTCTTGTTGTTCCTGTTGTTCTTGTTGTTCTTGTTGTTCTTGTTGTTCTTGTTGTTATTGTTGTTCTTGTTGTTCTTGGTGTTCTTGGTGTTCTTGGTGTTCTTGGTGTTCTTGGTGTTGGTGTTGTTGTTCTTGTTGTTATTGTTGTTCTTGTTGTTCTTGTTGCTCTTGTTGTTCTTGTTGTTCTTGTTGTTCCTGTTGTTCTTGTTTTTCTTGTTGATCTTGTTGTTCTTCTTGTTCTTGTTGTTCTTGTTGTTCTTGGTGTTCTTGGTGTTCTTGGTGTTCTGGGTGTTCTGGGTGTTCCTGGTGTTGGTGTTGTTGTTGTTGTTGTTGTTGCTGCTGCTGTTGGTGTTACTGTTCTTCATTGCAGTTCGTTGTAGTTCGTTGTTGTTGTTGTTGTTGTTGTTGTTGTTGTTGTTGTTGTTGTTGTTGCTGTTGCTGTTGCTGTTGATGTTGTTGTTGCTGCTGCTGTTGTTGTTCTTCGTCGTATGCTTCTTGTTGTTGTTGTTGCTGTTGATGTTCTTCGTCTTATGCTTCTTGTTGGTTTTGTTGTTGTTGTTCTTCATTGTTGTGCGTTGTACGGCTGAGCGTTTTGTTAAGAAATGTTGCATTCTCAGGCAGGGGCTGCGGAATTTCTTACGGAGGCGCGTGGCCCTTCCCACAAAGTCACCAGTTGCAGTTGGTTGCGAATGGGAAATAGGTGGAGAAACTAGCGAATCCAAGCAAGCTTACGATGTGAACAGCCCGGCGTTCCAGGTGCGCCAAAAATTGTCCTGTTTGCCGCACACCTGACCCGAACAAATGGTGCCAATGTGTTTCTAGGACGAACCCTCTCTTCAGAATCTGTAGCCTCTGGGGGTTCAACCTGGAAGCACGTTGACATGAATATGCTGACCACGCTCGGCCCAAACAAAAGGGCACATGAACATCCGAACAGCTGACCCCAGTCTACTCAGATCGTGTGGTAACACTGTGTCTCAGACTTGTTTCAGACAGGCGTCAGAACCACCAAGTGACCGAGGCTTGTCAACACCGAGCCCCCCGCAAAAGCGCAGCGCCGGCCCCATCTCCACACACCTGAGGCGAGCCCACCCAACTTGCCATCCACACGCATCCAATTGACAACGTGCGTGGCCCTTTCCACAAAGTCACCAGTTGCAATTGGCTGCGAATGGGAAAATAGGTGGAGAAACAAACGGATCCAAGCAAGCTTATGAAGCAAATTTGTGAAGGCCACGTGCGCGGCTCCATGTGAACCTGTGACCCTTGTAGGTGTTGCGAGTGAAGAAAGAGGCGGGGAAGCTTGGTGGCCGTTTTTTTTTCAGCTCACATCGGCGTCGCTGTCGCCATCTTGTGTCACTGCGGCCTCGGCCTCATCTGGGTCGTCCGCATCGTCCCTTGCCTTTTCTATTGTTTGGCTTGAAAAATGAACCGCCCCCCTACCACACCTGAATTGGGGGCTGGAAGCTTGCACCTTTCTCATGGTTAACTTTGCACTGTCGCAGAGCTATTTGCCTTGCAGGCTCTTTTCCGTCATTGGAGCTTTCCTGTTCACCGCAGCGGTGGCAAATTCTGTGACATAGTTGCTGTGCGCCGGGAGTTTTGGCACGAAACAGCAGCATCCACAGCAAGGCCATGCGCATGAACACGGCCTGCTAACATGCACGCAAAAGCTATCGCAAGAAAAAAAGGTGCATTCAAGGTCCGGAGTCGGAAAGCAACAGTGACAGCAACAGCAGCAGCAACAGCAGCGCCAACAACAGCAACAGCAGCAGCAACGGCAACAGCCACAACTACCACAACCGCAGCCACAACCGCAACCGCAGCCACAACCGCAACCGCGCCCGCGACCGCAACCGCAACAGCAACAGCAACAGCAGACGTCGCAGCCGCAACGCAGACGTGACAAGCCATGGTACGCGTTCGCCTGAAGGTTGGGCAGTCCAACTTTGAGGTGTGCGTGGCCTCTGGGCAGGCGGCCCTGGCGCGCCGCGAGCTCAAGGCTGCGGCGGGGTCCAGCCGCGTGGCCTTGGACTGCGTGCTGGCGAAGTGGCGCGCGCAAGGCCTGGCGCAAGCTGGGCGACGCAGGCGGGCGCGCAAGGCTGCTGCTGCCCGATGGCGCCGGGTTCGCTCGGCAGCACGGCAGCCTGCACGAATTCTTGCCCAGGCATCGGCTCATCACGTGGAATTTGCTAACTCGGCCAAAAGCTAGGCGCCAATGTTTCGCGGACTGTAGCATGGGTCGTGTGGAGTGTCGATGCTCCAGCAGGAGGTTTCTGACGCGAAGATTGCCAGCCAGAATAAGGACTAAGCAGATTACGGGTTGTGATTTGGCTAGAAAATTTGGATGTTCCGTATACTCGGCCAGGGAGGAGCAGCGAAGGCCTATCAAGACTATTGCTCGCATTGTGTTTCGGCGAGAGTGTTCAAAGGAGTCCAGTTCGGTCGGGTAGCAGGTTCTTTGGCGTGCGTGAGGGCTTTTTCCTATTGGGGGGGATCTGCCCAGCTGGCCAGAGTAGGCTGGTGTGTAGGCACATCGCTGGCCAGGATTCTGCGCAGGGGGTCAACAGCCGCCCTGACAGTTGTAGTTATAGTTGTGGCGCGCTGGCATTTGTCGCGTTGCTTTGCTTCCTTGTAGGCTGCCCGGGTGCTGGTCGCGGTGACCGTGCGCCATGTGGGGATGGATTGCCCGGTCGGGCGCAGCCGGGTCAGCGCCTGGCCCGAAATCACATTTTTGGCTTTGATTTGGACGGTCGGCTTTTGTCCAAAATGGGCGCTCAGGCATGGCTCTGTGTCACTACACACTTCGTCGCGCTGCACGAGCTGGAGATATTGTCGTGCTACTGTCTCCGAGGGCGCCGTGTCCGGAGGCTCTGCCCGAAGAGTACCGTGACGCACTCGATGCTCGGACCCGCCACTTGGTCGCTTGCATGCGCGTTTCGGGGCTGGAGCTCGCAGCGGCGTACCAGACCTCTGCGAGATTCTTGGCGTTGCTGGTGCCAGGCCAGATTTGCTTTGGTGGGTCGTTTTGGCAGGGGCGTGTGACTGTGCACATCACCAAACCTTAACCGTCGGGCTGAGTTCCCTTGGTTGTTGGGCTGGCCTTCTTGGGCACGTTGGGTGACGGGGATTAGTTCTGAGGAAACGGGTGCGTCGACAAGATCTATCGCAAATGCGGCAAGGGCGAGGAGCCACATTTTGTGGTGGACGGGTGCAAGTACGCGCTGCGGCGCCTAGGCTCAAAGGCTAAGAAGATCCACGCAGCTGTAGTCAAGGGTTGCGGACTCGTTGGCCACGCATCGGGCGGGTTGGCTTCTTTGTCCTTGGGCTCTTTTTGGCTTGGGGCCTGTGCCGGCGGCGGTGGCGCCAGGCGGCATCCCGGCACACCCGACCTGCGCGGCAACGCGCTGTTCTTCTCCAGCTTTCGAATTTTTTCTTCGAGCCTCGAGGACTTTTGCTTCACAGTTCTTTTTAGAACTTTGCGCCACGTTGGCGCAGATAGGTGCAAGCTTTGGCCGCCGGTACGGGCATCCAAGAAAGGCTTGTTTGGCTTGTGCCGAGTCGGTTGAAACAGACAGGACCAACCCAACGGCAAAAACCTCGCGTTTTACTTTTAGCTGGCTCTGGCCCCTGGGGTAATGCGAAAGGGAGTGGTGCTGGTAGTGCTGGTTGGAGGCTGTTGGTGCTGCTTTAATGTGACCCCCCCCCCGAACAATGGAACCAGTCAGCGGGACCCTGTTTAGGCAAAACCTGGGGGTCTGGGTGGGACTTTCAAATTGATTTAGTATTGGTAGACTTGAGTTTCCATTTGATTTAGTATTGCTGGAGCTTCCGTTTGAGATCTGGAACTGAGTTTCCATGTGTTGCTTGGAGCTTCCTTTTTGAGATTTGGAACTGAGTTTCCATTTGATTTAGTATTGCCGGAGCTTCCTTTTGAGATTTTGCAATTGAGTTTCCATTTGATTTAGTATGGCTGGAGCTTCCTTTTGAGATTTTGGAACTGAGTCTCCATTTGATTTAGTATTGCTGGAGCTTCTTTTTGAGATTTGGAACTGAGTTTCAAATTGATTTAGTATTGGTAGAGCTTCCTTTTGAGATTTTCTCCAAAAACCAGTTGAACACTAAAGAGGACCCCAAAACAATCACACTAAAGAGGATCAGGGTTGGTTGATAAGTTTGATGGCTTGGGCACAACTTGCAAATGGATTTCCTAGACCTCAGGCTAGCGCAGAACCAGCCTCCAGCTCAACAGCAGCCAAGGCTTAGTCTAGCTTGAGCCCGACCTGGGCCTGCCCAGACCAGAGAGTTGAAAACAAACAGCCTGTACTTTTGTTGGATGTTTTTGTGGGAAGGGGGAAAAACTTGCAACAATAGCGGACCCCTAAAACAGTCTCAGGATCCTGAATTGCAATTTTTACAATAGCGGCGACTTTCATTAAAGCGGGTGTAACATGAGTAAAGCTGGTGGTATGGTGCGGGCAGGTGCTGGTGGAGCTGATGGTTGGTGCTGCTGGTTGGTGCGTTGTGGCGCCACTGCGGCGCAGGTAGTGCTGGCAGGTGCTCTTGTGGCCAGCGGCACCAACTAGTTTATTTGTTTTTTTGTATTTGTGGTTTGCGCCTGCTGGTGGTGCTGGTTGGTGATGGTTTGGTGTCGGTGGGGTTTGGTGGTGGTGGTGGAGGTGGTGGCTGGTGGCGGTGCTGCTGGTTGTGCTGGTGGTGTTGGTGGTATGGTTGGTGCTGGTTGGAGTGGGTGCTGGTGGTGCCGCTGCTGCTGGTGGCAATGGGGGTGGGGAAGGTGGCTTCGCGCGCGTGCATTCATCGGGGCGAACTTGAATAAGCACTGATGAGTTGAGCGTTGGGTTGGAATTGGGCAGTCAGAGAATTCACGGGGAAAGGATTTGGGGGCTTGATGAAAGGTTTTTTCCGGGGCTTGTTTGTTGTGACCAAGAGACGATGACTTAGCAAGTTGGGTTCTTATTGTGTCCACGCGGGAGGAGAGGAGTTTGCGCCCTTGCCAAACAAAAAACCTTGGAAGCGCTGCCCCTCACAGGACGCGCCGGCTTTGCCGCCCCGTCTTTTGAAGACGCTGGGCTCGTGGCCCGGACGTGGGCATAAGCAGGTCTGTTGGTCTTCCTGGGGGCCTTGGCTTGAATCTGTGCTGCGCCCCGGCTGGGTTTTGTCCTTTTCCCCTTCATTTGCGAATCGTTGTGGGGCAGCGGGCAGCGCGTTTGCTTGGCTGATTTGCCCGCTTGTTGGCAGTCATGCGTAGCACCATTGACGGCGTATTTGCCGAAGGTATAATTGTCAGACGTTAGAGGTTGCTCGCGTCAGGGCCGCGTGCCGTGTTTGCGCAATTTGTTTTGCAGATTGTGAGTGGAGGTAGTGGGCACTTGATGGTGCTGGCAAGCTCGGCCCAGATGTTTCTTTATTCTTGGCGAAGTTACACAGTTGCCTTATGGGCAGCTAATTTTGCAGGTACCCGTGCTCACGAACAGACTTTTTCTTTTCTTTCACACAATAGGGTCGCATTTTTTATTTGCGGTCAATGCCGATGACGTGGTCTTGTTTCATGAACCTTCCTGCGCGTGGGATCGAAGCACAGGCGGCGGCAGGAATTGAAAAGCCGCAGCTCGGTGCTGTGGCCTGACCGGCGTTTGCGGAGGCGCAGGCTACTGGGAGCAGCCATTGCGGGTGGGATACGCATATCATATGGATTTATATATATATATATTTACTTATATTGATATTTAATATTTGCATTTGTGTCTTCAACATCTGCATATGCATATATATATATATATATGTATATATATATATATTTATTTATTTACAAGCATATACGTATAGATACGTGTATATATATATATACGAAGGTACAGATACCGACACAATCGAACAAACCCTCGGAGTTGCTGGGCATGTTCCCCGGCATTGTTTTTTTTTTGCGTCTTTTGTTTCTTCAAGGTTTGGGCCCGACGCCCCCTGCCCAAAGTACTTGATATCGGGCACCGATTTTTGCTGATCCCCGCATTGCTTGTGGATATGCTCGAGGGCAGGCCCCCTGGCGGGTCCTTCTCTTTTTGTGGCGGAGGGGTTTCTTCATTTTCCACGCAGATGGATTTGATTGGCAAGAGTACCTCAAAGTGTTGCCAGTTTGGCCCATTGAGCTGCGCAGCGCGACCTAGCCGTGATGGAACTCATCAAGACAGTTTCTGGAGTTTCCATTATTGTTTCAAGGGGGCGGGCTCGCCACGCAGTTGCAAGATTTAAAACCAGCCCAAGTGATGTCCCCAGCAGCTCAAAGCACATTGGCGTGGAGAGAGTGGCCATGCCCAGAACTCGGAACCGCTTCACGGTTTTGCTGGTCGTTTGTTTGTGAAACAAATCACCGCAAGTCCTCAGTGTCCCATTTTCGGAAGCAATCCCGGGCAGAGGTTTGCTCACGATTCATTCCACTTGCTTGCCTTTTCTGGTGCTGGTCTCGTGCTCCTTTGAGAGCTCGCTGGAAAACGACGCACGTTGCAGCCAAACGTTGAAAAGGGCCAAGCCGTTGTATCATCGAGCAAAAACACAGTCGCAGTCACGCAGTAATGGAAAAGCCCGCCAGCGGCACCGCCACAGCGCACCCGCCAGCGGCGCCGCCGCAGCGCGCCCGGACAGTCAGCGCGTCCGCAGCCAGCAACTCCCCACATTAGCGCTGGAGGAGCAATCGAGTTTTAGAGTCGCGGGCCGCGAAGTATTCAGTGCCAATGTTGCGCTTTTCGGTTCTATAAAACATGCGTTCAGCAGCAGTTTCTATTGCTACGACTGCAACGTATTCTTCTTTGCCTTGCTTGGCGCTCCTGGCTAGGGACGCTGTGGCGGCGCTGCTTTCTGCGAGCGCTGTGGCGGCGCCGCTTTCTGGGGGCGCTGTGGCGGCGCCGCGTCCTGGGAGCGCTGTGGCGGCGCCGCCTGGTGCCTGAGGGGCGCCCGGGCCGCCTAATTGGGTGTACATCCCTCGCCAAAGAAAAAACCGAAATATGTATTCACCAGGCAAAGCAGTCCGGTTTTTAGTGGTTTTTGGCGAACCCTTTAACGTCGTTTCTTGAGAGACCTACATGACCAGCAAACAGAAGACTAAATATTAGCTTTGCTTGGATTAGGGGAAGGGAATTCGACCAAATGTGGGCTTTGCTTGGCTTAAGAGAATTAGCCTTTCCTTCGCATCGCCCGATTGCTTGGCAGGGCAATTTTTGTGGGCTTGCGGGGCGCTGTGGCGGCGCCGCTTCCTGGAGTGCTGTGGCGGCGCCGCCTGGCCGCTTAATTGGCCGGACATATGCTCCCGCCACAAGAAAAATCGAAATCTGTAGCCAGCATTCAGCAGGCATGGCAATCCGGTTTTTAGTGGTTTTTGGCTGGCCTTCACAAACTTGCTTGGACCCCTTCAGTTTCTCCACCTATTTTCCCACTCGCAACCAATTGACTTTGTGGAAAGGGCCACGCACGTTGTCAATTGGATGCGTGTGGATGGCAAGTTGGGTGGACTCGCCTCAGGTGTGTGGAGATGGGGCCGGCGCTGCGCTTTTGCAGGGGGCTCGGTGTTGAGAAGCCTCAGTCACTTGGTGGGTCTGACGCCTGTCTGAAACAAGTCTGAGACACAGCGTTACCACACGATCTGAGTAGACCGGGGTCAGCTGTTCGGATGTTCCTGCGCCCTTTTGTTTGGGCCGAGTGTGCTCAGCATATTCATGTCAACGTGCTTCCAGGTTGCTTCCAAATATGTAGGGCGAACCCCAAGAGGCTACAGATTCTGAAGAGAGGGTTTGTCCTAGAAACACATTGGCACCATTTGTTCGGGTCAGGTGGTGTGCGGCAAAAAGGACAATTTTGGTGCACCTGGAACGCCGGGCTGTTCACATGGAGCTGTGCACGTGGCCTTCACCAACTTGCTTCGCAAGCTTGCTTGGACGCGTTAGTTTCTAGTGGACTGGGGTCAAAACTTGGGCGGACCCCAAGGTACAACCTTTCTGCGAAGGGTTCGTCCTGGGAACAAGTTGGCGCCTTATGTTCAGGTGATGTGTGCAGATAGAAATGGATCACGAGGCGAACCTGCAACGCAACGCGATCGAATGCCGTGTATGTGGCTCAAGGCTCGTATTTTTCCGGAAGGTACAAAAGACGCTGCTAAGTGGCTTGCGCTGCCACTCTCTTTCAAGAAGACGCTGGAGCTCCGAACCTTCAATACCCGCTTTCGGGGGCGGGTGGCGCTCTTGCAGAGCAAGACGAGTCAGATCTTGGGCGTGGCTGAGTGTCTCGGCAGTTGGCTGGCATGAGAAATTTGCTCAAAGCGTTTTGTCTTCTGGGCAAGCTTGAGTCACTTGTAAAAGTCAGTGGTTGGAGCTGGGGACAGTGGGTTTCAGCGGTCAGTCGCGCCGGTCCAGTGCTGTGTGCTCAGGATTGCCGATGTGCTGTGGCTGACCAGTGATTCGGCGGCAGCCAGTGAAGAGGGGCATCGAGTTGCAGCTCCTGACTTGGCCAGTTTCATGGGCAAGGACCAAGGCTGCTACGCTTTCGTCATGATGAACCCCGTGACGTTCATGATGCCCATTCCGGTGGCTAGAGCTCAGGGCAGCGTTCCCCGGGCTGCACATGGTTACTTTACGTAGTTGCTTTGTCTGCGCTGGCGAGGATCAGCTTTCGTGCCAGGTGTCGTTGGTGCGCCTTTCGGACGACATCCTGCAGTGCATTGAGGCGCAGTACCGGGCCGCTGAGTTGGAGACCAAGCTGACGTGCGCGGTGGAAAGGCTGGCAAAGCTGGAGTCGACCCGGGACACGACTCAGGCAGGACGGAGCCGGCGTGAGGCTTCACTCGGAACCCAGCCGGGGTTCGTGAAAGCAAGGCCTACTGCGTTGAATGTGACAAGCCAAAATCGCTGAAACGCAGCCAATGGTACATGTGCAAGAAGACAGGCAAGCAACGGGCACGCGCTGCAAGGCATGTCGGCTCGCGCGGGCGAAGGACCGCAAGCGTTGTAAGATTGCGGGCCCAGTTGGTCCACCTGATGTAGACTAAGGGCCCGAGGGCTCAACATGAGCGCTTGCGTGGCTTGAGCTGGGGTCAGCCACGCATGGCTGCAGCGAGCGGTGCAAAACGGCAAGCTAGGCTTCTTT
>CAUJNA010003595.1:365000-375000 GCA_963377175.1 Effrenium voratum | reverse complement strand
AATATGGGCCAGAAATCAAATCCTTAGCTATTTGTCGTTGGGGAGCAAAAGCTGCTTAAAGCTGAGGTAGGAAAAGGGCTTGGTGATGGACACCATTGGGTCAGGATCTTATATTGGTTTATCCCTTTAACTGGTCAACTTGATTAAGGCGGTTGCCCAAGTGAAGACTCCTCTAAAATGGGATTGCCCCTTATGACCTCTTTCCAGCGAGTGGGTGTGAATTCTTCACTTAGGCCCCGTCCAAAGCCTCAGCGCGCTGGATCCGATGTGGAGTCTATCTCAGCAGTAGGGTTTCATCCAGCGCAGTTTGTCCATCCACACCGTTTAACCAACGGGGGCTGACAGTAGGGTCCAGGCACACACATGTGACCATGTTGGTGGAACCAAAAGTCAACATTTTCAAGGGCACTGCTCACTGAGTGTGCTAGGGCAACACGCGTTTGACCGCAAATTCGGATCACTGAGACGTCGGCGTACATCAGAACAAAGCATGGTGTAGAGATGTAAAAGGAACAATGAAGGAGTCAAAGTGAGGGACACTGGATGTGGTATGGTTGAAAGAGCATTTCAGACTCATGAATCCTCCATGAATCCCTTTTTTTCAGTCAGCAAGCAAGAACAGTAATCCGAGCGAGCCAAGAACTAAGTCAAGGGCCAGCTAAATTTGCAGCATAACCTGAAAATCGTGTTTTTTGTGTACCCCCAGATTTGGGCCTAGAGAAAAACATAGGCTCAAGCTGCTTTGGAGGGAAAGTAGTCGGGAAGCGGTAGACTTTTTTTATAAGGGGATGCGAAGGGGAGATGCGATGCGGTAAGGGGAGCAGTTGGTATTAGGCGATCCCCGGATCGTGGCCAAAAGCAACCGAGAAACAGACACACAAGATGGGATTGTGGGATACGCACAGAGCGCAAAGGTATATATGCTATATCAGGGACGTACCTTTTTTCCTCTCCTGTTAGATGGTTTGCCCATCTAGGACTAGAACACCCTCTCAACTAGGACTGGGACCTAGGACTAGAAGCACTCGCGTAGGACTAGGACCACACTAGGGCTGGAAGTTTTAGTTATAATTGATATCGAGACACAACTTCCGTAGTATTCAAAGGTGGCTTGCGCAAATAGATGTATCTTTCGAAGATCAGATAGCGCGTGCGAAAAGATTGCTGTTGCAGATGGCTTACAGAAGGTCAGATGGCCTATGCAACAAGATAGCGTATGCAGATGGCTTGCGCACAGACAGGATGAAACAAGAATGAACACATGCGAAAAAACCTGCGTGGGTGTGTGGCGGGGGAATTGAAACCGTGAAAAAGCGCCTGCCAACAAATCTGTACCTGACCTTGCGGAAGTGCTGCGCCTGCCACGCACTTCGATCCTGGCAAAACCTTCGTGTTGCCGAGCCAATGCGCCGTGCACCAAGGCGGCCGCCGAGACAGCGCCGAACCCGTGCCAGACAGCACTAGGTGTAACTTTTCCTCGGAATTTGGTTCCTCCAGATCACCTTCAAGTCTCCTTCTTAGCTATTTTTTGGTGTTCTTGTAGCTGTTTGTGTCCTTGGCGCAGATTCCGCGGCAGGCGCAGCACGCCCACAAGATTAGGTACAGATTCTGTGGCAGGCGCAGCACTTTCGCAAGGTCGGGTTCAGATCTCTTTTCAGGCGAAGCACTTTCGTAAGGTCAGGTGCAGATTGCGCTCTCAGCACTTTCGCAAGGTCAGCCACACATTTCTTGGGATGAATGAATAAGTCAATAGAAAAAGAAAGAGAGAGACAGAGAGAGAGACAGCGAGAGAGAGAGAGAGAGAGATAGACAGATACATAGATAGAGAGCTAGAGAGATAGAGTGGTAGAAGGATAGAGAGGTAGAGCAATAGAGAGGGAGATAGAGACAGAGATAAGTAAGAAAAGAAAGAAAGAAACGAGAGAGAGAGAGAGAGAGCGAA
This sequence comes from Effrenium voratum, assembly GCA_963377175.1. NCBI lineage: Eukaryota > Dinophyceae > Suessiales > Symbiodiniaceae > Effrenium > Effrenium voratum. The sequence continues at coordinate 373,058 of CAUJNA010003595.1, read as the reverse complement.
AGAAAGAAAGAAAGAAAGAAAGAAAGAAAGAAAGAAAGAAAGAAAGAAAGAAAGAAAGAAAGAAAGAAAGAGAGAAATAAAGAAAGCAAGCAAGAAAGAAAGAATGAATGACATGAAATGAAATGAAATGAAATGAAATGAAATGAAATGAAATGAAATGAAATGAAATGAACATGAATGAATGAATGAATGAATGAATGAATGAATGAATGAATGAATGAATGAATGAATGAATGAATGAATGAATGAATGAATGAATGAATGAATGAATGAATGAATGAATGAATGAATGAATGAATGAATGAATGAATGAATGAATGAAAGAACAAGAGAGAGAGAGAGAGAGAGAGAGAGAACGAGAGAGACATAGAGAGAGAGAGAGGGCGAGAAAGAGAGAGAAGGAGAGAAAGAGAGAGAGAGAGGGGCAGAGAGAGGGGCAGAGAGAGGGAGAGATAAAGAAAAAACCGATAGGTAGATAAGGAAAAAAAGAAAGATAAGAAAGCAAAAGGAGTAGAACTATACTTTGGTATGTTCAGCAACTTCCGGCTTTCCCAGCTCTATGTTAGTAGCCAATCGTCAAGTGGAATTCCCTCTATACTGTCCTCATAGTTTCTTTATAGTTTCAGTAGTAGACCAGGACCAAGCTCAAATTAGAATCTTGAGTCTTGAATCCCGGCTCCGAATCAAATTTCGCTCGGTTTCATTCGGTTTCATTCGAGTTTCCCTTCAAACCAACCCCAGACACGGATTAATAGAAAAGAGAGACCCACTTCCCAGGGCCACATCGCGGAGTTCCGGTCCTTCCTGCGACGTGCCTTGAAGCGGCCGGGGCTCCCAGTTAGCGCTGGGCCTTTTGCTCCATTGACAAGGGAAGTTAAGGAGGCTGTACCTTCTTGCCCTTTTGTCCTTTTAGGTTTCCGTCCTTTCCCTTCCAACCGCGTTTTGTGGCTTTTGGTATTTCCCAACCAAAACATTAAATTTCCTTGGCCACTTTCCAACCAACGCGTTTGGTTGCAACCACCTCAGGCTTGCTTGCTTTTGGGCACTTGCACCAACCATTTTGTTGCTTGCTGTTGGCCACTTTCCAATCACCACGATTGGTTGCTTTTGGCCACTTTCCAACGTGTAGTTGCGCGGTTGCTTGTGGCCACTGTCTAACCAACGCGTTTGATGCTTTTCCGCCACTTGCAACACGTTTGGTTGCCTTTGGCCGCTCTCCAACCAACACGTTTGTTTGCATTTGGCCGCTCTCCAACCAACACGGGTGATTGCTTTTGGCCACTTTCCAACCAACACGTTTCGTTGCTTTTGGCTGGCCACTTTCCACCCAACAGGTTTGGGTGCTTTTAGCCATCTTGCCAACCAACACGTGTGGGTGCATTTGGCCACATTCCAACCAACACGTTCGGCTGCATTTTGCCAGATTCCAACCAACACGTTTGATTGCATTTGGCCAACACGTTTGCTTTTGGCCGCTTTCCAACCAACACGTTTGGTTGCTTTTGGCTGGCCACTTTCCACCCAACAGGTTTGGGTGCTTTTGGCCATCTTTCCAACCACCACGTGTGGTTGCATTTGTCCACATTCCAACCAACACGTTCGGCTGCATTTTGCCAGATTCCAACCAACACGTTTGATTGCATTTGGCCAACACGTTTGCTTTTGGCCGCTTTCCAACCAACACGTTTGGTTGCTTTTGGCTGGCCACTTTCCACCCAACAGGTTTGGGTGCTTTTGGCCATCTTTCCAACAAACACGTGTGGTTGCATTTGTCCACTTTCCGACCAACACGCTTGGTTGCTTTTGGCCACTTTCCAACCAACACGTTTGTTTGCATTTGGCCGCTCTCCAACCAACACGTGTAGTTGCATTTGGCCGCTCTCCAACCAACACGTGTGGTTGCTTTTGGCCGCTCTCCAACCAGCGCGTGTGGTTGCATTTGGCCACTCTCCAACCAACACTCTTGGTTGCATTTGGCCACTTTCCAACCAACACGTGTGGTTGTTTTTTCGCCACTTTCCAACCAACACGTTTGGTTGCATTTGGCCGCTCTCCAACATGTTGTGGTTGCTTTTGGCCGCTCTCCAACCAACACGTGTGCTTGCATTTGGCCGCTTTCCAACCAACACGTGCGGTTGCTTTTGGCTGGCCACTTTCCACCCAACAGGTTTGGGTGCTTTTGTCCATCTTTCCAACCAACACGTGTGGTTGCATTTGGCCACTTTCCAACCAACACGTATGGTTGTTTTTGGCCACTTTCCAACCAACACGTGTGGTTGCTTTTGGCCGCTCTGCAACCAACATGTTTGGTTGCTTTTGGCCGCTCTCCAACCAACACGTGTGGTTGCTTTTGGCCGCTCTGCAGCCAACACGTGTGGTTGCTTTTGGCCAGTCTCCAACCAACACGCGTGGCTGCTTTTGTCCGCTCTCCAACCAACATGTTTGGTTGCTTTTGGCCGCTCTCCAACCAACACGTGTGATTGCTTTTGGCCACTTCCCAACCAACACGTTTGGTTGCTGTTGTCTGGCCACTTTCCACCCAACAGGTTTGGGTGCATTGGGCCACTCTCCAGCCAACACGTTTGATTGCTTTTGCCCACTCTGCAACCAACACGTGTGGTTGCATTTGGCCGCTTTCCAACCAACACGTGTGGTTGCTGTGGCCGCTTTTCAACCAACACGCGGGTTTGCGTTTGGCCACTCTCCAACCAACACGTGTGGTTGCTTTGGGCCGCTCTCCAACCAACACCTGTGGTTGCTTTTGGCCGCTCTCCAACCAACCAGTGCGGTTGCTTTTGGCCGCTTTGCAACCAACACGTGTGGTTGCTTTTGGCCGCTTTCCAACCAACACGCGGGCTTGCGTTTGGCCGCTCTCCAACCAACACGTGTGGTTGCATTGGGTTACTCTCCAGCCAACACGTTTGGTTGCTTTTGCCCACTCTGCAACCAACACGTGTGGTTGCATTTGGCCGCTTTCCAACCAACACGTGTGGTTGCTGTGGCCGCTTTCCAACCAACACGCGGGTTTGCGTTTGGCCACTCTCCAACCAACACGTGTGGTTGCTTTGGGCCGCTCTCCAACCAACACCTGTGGTTGCTTTTGGCCGCTTTGCAACCAACACGTGTGGTTGCTTTTGGCCGCTCTGCAACCAACATGTTTGGTTGCTTTTGGCCGCTCTCCAACCAACACGTGTGGTTGCTTTTGGCCACTTTCAAACCAACACGGTTGTATACTTTGCTTCATTTTCTTCCGCGTCAGGCATAGCGCTGGGCGTCGCAGCGTGTACGAGGCGATCCCGCAGGACGCGGCACTGTCGCTCTTTGTCGGAAGGGAGTCTCACCACACGGTCCCAAGGGGCAACCATTCCTGCTATTCTGCGGGTTGAATGGAAGCAACCAAGGTTCCAGGTTGTTCTGACATAAGCTATGGGTGGTTCCTTGTGGTTCATTTGGAGGTTGAAAAGGTCCTTTACATGAGATGACCAGTAGTTGGCAGGCCTTCTACGGAATATGGTTCCACCCTCAAATGGCAATCGCCCAAAGGCGGCTTGACCAATTGAAAGCAGGTCCTGGAATTGCCGTTTGCCCAAGTGGGGCGGCAGGGAAGCTGGCTTGGTGACCAATAGGGCTGGAACTGCGACATGGCCGGTTTGTCGTCGAGGTTGATTCAACGCAACCCCAGAAAATGTACCAAGTCAACAAAATGACAACCCCCCTCCCCCAATTTCGAGGTTCATTAAATTTTGGCTCAGACGCCTTCAATGTGATTGTTAGGGGACAAAAGTTGGTTGGCCCATCCACTCAGACATGATGACTAACACCAGTGTGACTTGCCTTTGCTGCAAATGACTGGGTGGGGTCTTTGCCATGTCACGAATATGCAAATGCCGGCTAAGTTCGTCTATTGCCAGTGCTTGAATGTCTATGCTTATGTCCTCAGCTAGGCACCCACCGTTGGCAGGCTCCCTGCAAAGTGGAGACAATCCCTCGAGCAGCCTCTGGTTTTCCGAGGTTGGACCATCAGTCCTACCCCAAATTGGGCGAATGGGGTCATGAATCAGTCATTCGGCGATACGGACTATAGACAACCATCAGAGCTTCATGCAGGCATGACTATGGCCTATAGCACAACGGTTTGTTCCGCTTGCAGGTTTGACGTGATCAATACATAGCCGCAACATCGGTGTCCCTTGAGGGCCCATTTTTTGATACGATCGAGTCGGCTGGGAACAGCCGTGAGATGGGCACCAAAGTTCCGGTTGGAAGTGGATGAATCGCTGACATCCGAAGGGAACTCATTTCCGTCAAGACTACCAATCTACGGTCCATGGGGGGCAACATGCAGGGTTACGAGCTCGTCTCTCGGAAAAGCTCGGTTTGAGGAGCTCGAAGCTTCCCAAGTGTTGGTCAAACATGCGTACGATGCGAAGCCGCGGCTCACATCATTGGAACGCACTGCGTGGGCCTTCTTTCAGCCTCCCTCTTATTTAAATTAATTCCCTTAATGTTTGTAGTAATTGTGTCAGCGCCTTGAATCCTTTTCTCCCATGGCAATCTACTCAAATTCTGGGCTTAAGGCGATTCATGTGGTTCTTGGTTGGTGTTTAAAAAAGGGGGGCGTGATTGGTATTTTTCCTATTGGTGTTCAAATGAAGGGTTTGATTGGTTGTAGGCCAATTCACATCAGATTATGTCTTGCACCCCTGCCATGCAGTATCTCGCTCTTTCTGCAGCATTTTGCTGAGAGGATTGCAGTGCACTTAAGTCGGAGCATTCCCACATCCAGGCATTGGCAGATTCCTGACATTTCCTGATGGCATTCACCCAACAGATACGTGACAAGACTCAAACGACTTGCATTCAATCGACTTCTCGCGGTTTGGAGATCGATCCTGCGTGTCAGTGCCTTGATCGCTTTGAGCGGACTTCACCGCTCGAGCTGATTTGGCCAGACATGGCCCCGACAGATGAAGAGCAAAAGGTCCTTCCCGAGGCACATGGGCGGGTCTTGATGTGCGATTTTGCCAACCTTGACCTCTTCGGGGAGGCTCTTTTGGCATCAATGTACGCATCACCGCCACACATGTTGGGACTTGTTTTTTCATTTTGACTTGTGTCGGGCAGCCGCTTCCGCAGTTGCCACCAAATCATGTGGCATGTTGTTTTTATTGCAAGTTCTTGAAGCACGGCGCATGTTGTTTTGTGTTGAAGGACGGGTGACACTGGTGGGATCGATGAATTCTTGACGGAAAGCTGCAAGAACCTCAGGAACTGCTACAGCAAACGAATTGGCACACCCTTTGGTAGGTCCTTTGAAGCTCCTGTGCAGGGTTTCCGAGCCATTTCCTTTCTTGGAACCTCCACAAGGGCAGTTTAAAGGAAAACGCCGGCAAATTGCAACTTGTGAAGGGGAAATCCAGTGACCCCTTACTGTAGAAATTCCTGTAGTTCAGGGTTCTAGACGAAACCTCAAGATGTAGTAGAGAATTGCTCGGGTCTCCGTTTGTTTCAAATTTCAGACGGTCTACCCTTGACGACAAAGGGCCGAACAATAGGCTGTGTAGGTCGGGCTCGCATCGATCACAGCTCCCTCGTTTGGTTTGGTTTCCCGTAGACAGTTCCTTTTAGTGGCCATTCTTCTTGCCGGTTCTGAGCTGTCCGTGTTTGGGGGTTTAGTGGGCGTTTCCATTTAACCTTCTAAAAGTTAAACTTTTAGCAGGGGTTCTGAGAACAACGTAAAAACTAGGGGATTTTGGAGCAGTTGTAGTGGCAACTTTCCGTTCTCACTGGAAAGCCACCCAGGCAATGGCCTTTTGAGATTGGAATCCACCTCGAGCTCACTCCTACCTTGAGATTCCGGAAATGAACGGTTTGTGATCCAGTGATTTGCCCACCAGACTGAGTAGTGAAATGCTGGGGAAGTTCACACACTCAGGCTCTAAGTCCAGTAAAATACTTTTCTACCAATCGTCACGCGGGCGCCCGCCCATTTGGATTGAACTTTCCCGTTGCTTTTTGTTTGGACCCAGCCTGGTGCTCTCACGGAAATTCGGAAAGGAAGCCAACAAAAGAACTAGGGACCCGGGGTCCCTAATTTCGAGGCCGACCCAGCGACTGCTTTTCGGATGGCGCTCGAGGCATCTCTGAGCGCTGAGTTGGCAATTGTCCTGCCGACCTTGGAGAAAGAAGGCGCAGGCGTGGCGGCTGGGTGGGGGGCGTTCGACTGTGGGATGCTCGCCCCCACCGGGTTTTGGACGCAGCAACCAATGGGAATTGATTGAATATTGTTGGACACAGGTGGGATGTTTTTCTTGGGCCTGCAAAAAGTCGGCTCCCAGTGTCAGGCCAGGGAAGAGTGCAAAGGCAACATCGTTTCGAAGAGTTGCGAAGTGGTCCTTTACCCGTCTACCCGGATTTTGATTGTGGCTCGGGTTCTAAAGGTTCTGATAAATTGCCCCCCCAAAAGAAGAAGAAGACGGGTGTGATCAGCATCCGAAAGGAACCCGTATGTGTTTGAAGCTATTTAGGGTCACCCAATCAACCGTGCAATGTTCCGTATCGTTCAACTGTTCAATGCACGGGCTCAACTTTGTTTCGCGTTTCCATCTTTAGTTTTCCAAGTCTTTTAGCTTCAGCCCCCCAAGTTGGCAGCGATCTGTGGTGACTTTTGGGACTTGGGCTATAGACTCTCGAACTCAGGTCTGAACATGCCGCTTTGAGATAACAATCGGGGTTCCCTGAAATGGAAAGCCTGGGACTCGACACTTCAACCCCCTTTAGTGTTCTGGTTGACCCTAAGGTTGATGAAACTCTTCAGAGCAATCGTGGCCATAAATTACACCCCGGTGTTTTCATGGTGATATGGGTGCTCTTGTTTTTCTAGGCGCCCCAAAAAATGACGGCGTTCCTCTTGTTTTCCCTTGAAACCAAAGGGTACCCGTGAACAAAAGGACAAGAGGAATGGAAGGCCTGCGCGCTGGCTGCTATGGCCGCACCACGAAATAAAGCCATGGTTGAAACCAGATCGTTTGTTGGTAGGGAAATCACAACTTTGAAGCCATGAGACACCAGAACATTTGTTGGTATTTACAGGGGAAACAACTTTTCTTACGGTTTTGTTGGTGCTGCGAAATGGATTTCGTCCAGCTCTCAATCAGTACGAAAAATATGGTGCATGCACATGTTTAGCCCACACGTGTTTGCCTCAGAGGTTGTTGTTTGTCAGGCAACAGCCCGCGCGTCAGACCTGGAACAAGCGCCCAGGATGCAATCATTTGCCTTTGGGTCTGATTTTAAACAAGTTGACCCCAAATCTCTGGATTTGTCCATGAACCCGCACATATTCAGGAGAACTTCGGGATGTGTCAAGGAGCCTGCACATGGCATGTGTTGTTGATTGTTGAAATGGTTTCAATGGTTCTCAGAATCTGTTTTGGGACTCCCCAGTTCCTGCGAGGGGACGGGCGTGGACACTGTAAGAATCGCTTTTGAGCCATAGCAACCTGAGTTCGCCTCACAAATCAATTGGGGGTCATTTTCCCTTTACGTCGGTAGCTTTTTCCATTGGCCACTCGGAAAGAGCCAAACAATTCACAAGTTCTGGGACTCAGGAGGCTTTTCAGGTTGGCGCAGGTTTTGGAATGAGATGTCGGTTTCCCAGATGGAAATCCAGCCAAGAAGAGAAACGAACCGATTTATGAAAAAGCAAACAAGTTCCGGTACAAATAAGCTCTACCAAGTATGGATCTGAATTTCTTCTCTCACCAACATCCATGATATTGGATTCTAAGAGTTAGACTGTGAGGAAGTACATGAATGGGAGAGGTGTGAAGACAGGAATCGATGGTTGCCTCTCCACTCATGAGTCTTATTTGAGGCTTTTCCATGGACTAGATCTTCTCATTACGTCTTGGAATTCTTCTCACCAATATAACCGCCAGCGAACCAAATAAGATAATAAGAGTTAGGGTTGACAACCAGAAGTAGACAAGAGAAGGGAATGAATGTGGGCCTTGTCACCTACAGACGAGTCTTGGATGAGCAAACAGTGGACATGTG
>CAUJNA010003595.1:325000-355000 GCA_963377175.1 Effrenium voratum | reverse complement strand
TGAGCTTGTCAGGCACCAGCCAGCTTTTGCGCAATGTCTTCCCCGGTGGCGCGATGGTTGTACCATCGCTGCCTGACACGCTCTTGGCCGTGGCGCCTCAGCTTGTCCCGCTCCTGCAGAACCAACCAGCTCAGTGCCTGATCACTGCTATGCCGTGGAACATCCTGTCTATGCGGGAGGATGACCGGTTAGTCGGGGGAGGCGAGCTTGGTGAAAAGCAGCGCGTGGCCAGACAGCTCACTGTCACGCGGTCGGGCTCCAAGAAACCCGGACCGAGGCCGTGAATACTTGCACGCTTGGTTACCAAATTGCTTCGGGCGGCTGCCGCGTTGGAAACTGCATGTCACATGGTTGCGAACTTTGGCTTGCAGAGGACTGCCTTGGGCTAAACGGGAAGATGGCACGAACGTGTGGCTTCGCGATTTTGACGTTTGTATGGTTCACGCTGACCCTTGCCTTCTGTTGGTGGTGGTGATCAGGGATGGCTGTTTGCTGTCGGGCACGCCCCCACTCAGGCCCATTGTGTTTCTGAAATCCAGGCGTGGTGGGCAAGGTTCTTCGGCTTGCTGGATCGAAACACGAGGAGGTTGGTTGTAGTTGTCTTGCTTGATGCCAACGCCCCCTTGGACGGCAAAGTGCTGAATTGGCAGGTGGGAGGTCATGGGGCTGAAAAGGATACTGCCGGCATGTTGCAAAGGATCGAGCGAAGCCAGCTTGTTGTACCTGCTACGCATGAGGCTCTGCATGTCGGGCCAACGGCCACGCATCCTCACCCTGGCTTATTTGTGACAGTTGCTTTGCTCGCGACCATTTGCCTGTTGCGTTGCAGTTTGACCAGCCTTGCTTGGTTGAGGCGCAGGGTCACCCCCGCCTGCTTTACGACCCCGTGAAGCTGAAGCACCCTTTGTGCAGGAAACAGTTTGCGGAATTTCTGGCTGCCTTGCCCTGCTCTGGCTGGGATGTGGATCCCAGTACGCACGCGGACCTTTTGCAGGCTAGCCTGACGGCTGGGGCCGAACGTTGTTTCGCTAAACGTAGCCATGGGCGCAAAAGGGCGTCTTGGCTTGGCGAGACGACTTGGAATTTGATCGAATTTAAGAGTTGGTTGCAGCGCACCAAAAGGCATACAGGTTTGATGCCAAGGCTTTCTTCAAAAGCCTGAAGGAAATTGCCGGGCCGTGTGGCGCAGCTTTAGCAAGCCTTTGCCGATGGCAGCTTCGCCACTTGCAGTCGTGAACGCCAGGATAGATGGACCCGGCATTTCGCAGAGCAAGACAGTGTTTATTTTGTTTCCCCTGCCCAACATTGCGCTGATGAGCTCAGAAGGAAGAAGGAATTGCCCAAGTGCTGGGATGCTGCTTGCGTGCCATCTTTGCGTGCAATTGAACTTGAGATCAGAGGTTTGAACAAGTCTAAGGCCCCAGGGATTGACGAGTATGGGGTTGCTGTCCCCCGATACAAGATGAAAGGGCCACAGGAGGATTGCGAATCTTACAGGAGTGTCTTGCTGGAAAACCACAGCGTCAAGATCTGGCATCGGCTACAAGGGGTTGAAAGGAGCGTCTTGGACACGCAAGTTGGCGGCTTGCGCGGGCGATCTGCTGACATCGCTGCACATGCCGTGCAGGCTTTGCTGGCCTTTAGCACAGCCAGGAACGTGCCAATGGCAATACTTTTCGCTGACCTTCGTGCTGCATACTATTCCGTCTTTCGCGGATTGCTTGACAGGTTCAACGGGAGTGGATGCGCTCTGGGAAGCATGGTTGAACGGCTTGGCTTGCCTGAAAGGATCCAACGCCGTCTGCTGGATCGATGTGTTCGCAGTTCTGCCTTGCGCGGAGTCAGTGACCATGCGAGGGCCCTTTCTGTGGAGGCTTTGGCGGGAACGGTCTTCTTCTTGCCTGGCGCTAGCTCGGTGTGCCAGCCCAGCACTGGGACTCAACCAGGGGACCCGTTGTCTGACGCTTTGTTCAATTTTGTTTTGGCGGAGATGTTGCAGGAAATACGTGACCGAAGGGAGAGACTTGGACTTCGCTCCACTTGGGCGGTCGATGTGTCGTCTTGTGCTTCAGTTGCTTTGGGCCAAGGGCCGGTTGCGTGGGACTCATGCTTCTGTGACGACTTTGTCCAGCCTCTCCTTGCTCCTTTACCCTTCTGCGTCAGGTCAAAAAGCTCACCGGCTTGGTTTGTGAAGTTGCTGCCGAGTTTGGGTTTGCTTGTAACTTGGACACCCACAGAACTGAGGTCCTTTTGCGACCTGGGAAGGGCTTCTGAACTGAAAGGTTGGTTGCCATTTGCCAGCTTTCACGGACTGCCAAGGTGCATGTCACACATGCTTATAAGGCTTCTTACAACAAGGAGGTCAGGGTGCGGACAAGTCAGGCGCTGCACGTGCACACTCCCCTTGCCAAACGACCCCGGCGATTCTTGCGGGCCCCTTGTGTCAGCTTGCCGGCGCAGCATTATGCTTGGAAGTCCCTTGTCTTGTCCTGTTTTGCTTACAACATGCACTGTTGGAGTTGGCTTGTTGGGAGGATTGCCTTTTAAGACATGTAGAAGCTTGCGGCGTGGAGCCAGTGACCTTGTTGCAAGAAGCCGCCGCACGGAAGCCAAGCGTTTTGAGTGTGATCTTTGGCGTCGCGTGCAGCTCAGTGCGGAGTTTGGCGGTGCATGCTCGGCACCAGCATCAATACAGAGCGGCAGCTCGTGACTTCGCTCCGAGCAGCGCTTGCTTGGCCTGTCACGCTGACTTCCGTGAGCGTGCTCGGGTTGTAAAGCATCTGCAAGCCAGCCAGCGTTGTATCAGTCGGTTGCGTGTGTTGATGGACCCTCTGCCCGCAGAAGAGGTTGACAGGCTTGATGCCGCCCAGCTTGAAGAGGAGCGCGCCAACAAAAAAGGAAGGCTGGAGCGCTACCAAAGCTTTGATGCCTTCTGTGCAAGTTGTGGGGCCTGCCGGTCTCCCCCCTGTCGACTCTGAGCACTTTGAAACCATGGCCCGTGCTGCGCAGAGAAGAAAGGAGGCTTGCTCCAAAGCTGAGGACTTGAGGTCGCACCGCTTGGTTGGTCGTTGTTTGACTGTCGACGGTCGGAGCGATGAGGTGCAACTGGGCGTGTCAACGGTGAGCAGAGAGGCTGGGCAAGGCTTGCAGGTGCCTTTTGTTCGTTTCAAGCCCGGCGGCTCGCAGCGCGGGGAACTTGGCAGGTTTGACCCGAGCAGTCTTGGTGTTGACGCCCTTGCTGTTCGGAGGAAGGTTGGAAGTTGTGGCCCACTTTTTCGCACCGCCGTCAGTACGATGTTGGTTCGGTGATTCTGCGACATGTTGCTCGTGCGACTCTTGAGTTGTTCGCGCTGAGCGTGGATGCTTGTGTGTCCCAAGATGTCGATCTTTCGCACCCCCGACAGGCAAGGCAGTGGCGCTAGGCTTCTGATGGGACCATTTGACTTGGCGCCCAGGCCCTCGGCCTTTACGGTCGCCGATGACCCTTGAAACGTCAAGGGGTTGACTAAACGCCAATGGAGAGAGGTTGCTGCTGACACTGCTCTTGTGCATTTTACGCTTTCCTTGGTCTGGGCTCTTCTCGGCTGTGGAGCTGCTGTCATCATGGAGCGCCCGACTTTCCCTGTGTGGGCCCTTGGTCTTGGTCGTGTTCGCGCAAGGGATCCTCCTGCTTCTGCTTGGTCTTTGCGCGTGGTGGGCTTTGACCAGGCTTGCTTGTGTGCAGGTAGTTACCACCAATCAATGCTTGTTTGGTTCCATGGCCAGAAAGCCCACGACTCTGCTTGCGGGTCGTCTCGCGCCCTTGGTGAGGCACATCATGAGCGCTGGAGCTGCAGGGCGTTGCGCGCATGAAAGTTGGGAAGACAAGACGGTCTCTCATCGCTTTCTGCGGGGGGGCCACCCCCGTTGATTCGGTTTACCCTGATGGTCTGGGCAAGCTTTTCGGGGATGCCTTGTTCAACTTTGCTGTCTTGCTGCACAAACGTAAGGGCGACGCGTTGCAGCTCGAGGCTGAGTTGGACGAGGTTCCCGAGGCACTTCTTTCTTTTGGCGTCCACGGCGATGCTTATGTTTTGGAGGAAGTCAATGCACAGCATGTTTTCCTCTGAAGTGCCTTTGTTTTGTTTTGCATGTTTCTTAGCGTCGCGCGGAGTCGCTCTGCATCCAAGACCAAAAAAAAGGTCCACTGGAACAAATATCAGCCGAAATAGGTCCCCTTGGGCGGCTGTCGGCTGAGGTAGGGGACTTGCAACGGCTCTTCAGACGTGAACATGCAAAGGAGAGGCAAAGCAATGCAGGCCCCGATCGCCCCAAAACCAAGACAGTCCACGAAAGGGACATCATCAATATTGCCATCTCAATGGTAGATGGTAGTTAAAGGGCAAACTCCTCAAAAGGTAACATATGTGTCAAAGCAGGGAAACCCCAAACATGGTTGTTTTCCTTCTGATTTCCCTTTATATTAAACCACCCTGAGAAACCATACCCTCAAAAGACACACCCGCATGGTGGTTTCAAGGGAACCCCTTTTAAAGCTCCTCCCCGCCACCCGACCACCCTCTCTGACCAGGAGAAGGTGAGACGCCCGTGTGTGCGTGTGTATGTTTTTTCCCCACAGAGATCCAGCGATCGGCCCGGGAGCTTGCCAGTGAATCGCTGTTCTCCTGCTATGAAGGCAAAGCCCAGACAACTGGAATGGAGGGTACTGTAGACTGACATTTAGCCATGATTATGGGAATTGGTATTGATTTTCAGCCCCTAGCAAAGTTGGGTCGACCTGCCGAGGTCTTGTCGATTCTGTTTGGTGCCTTTGATCGAATCGACCGGAATTTCCATTTCGGCAAGCTCATCCACTTGTTTGGCCCTTTGATTTGAGCGAGGGCTAAAGTGGGGCGGGTCTTCCAGTTCACTTGAAGCGATGACCTTCCCGGGCAAAGTGAAAGTGTGTGAAAGTGTTGCCTGCCCACCAATGTTGACCCCGGGTTAATAAACCCGTCCTATTATTAGGGGCGTGTTCCCTTCAGAAGTGATAAATCCAGCTACAAAGGGACACGCCCTATTCATCAACCAGGAGGTTGATTCATCCGGGGTTCCCATTTGTCAAGCTGTCAAACGAATCGTGCCCCTTGGAACCCCTTCAGCGTCACTGAAGATCCAAACTGCATGCCGTGTATAATTTGTACATATATATATATATATATACACATGTTTATACATATATTTGAAAGTTGTCTTGCCTTCTAAAACGGAAGTCACTTCCAAAAGCGCCATACCTGACAAGCAAGCTGGATCGAACGAGTGAAACCATTCGACTTTTGTATGCAGAGATGTCGAACACACAACATTTGGGCCCCTTTGCCTCATTCGGGGGTTTCTCAACATTACCATGTTTCTTCCCAAATTGCTATTGCAGGGTAGATGAAATATGAAACACACTCTGAACCATTGGTTCTGTGTACCCCCTTGTTGTGGGCCAACATTCAGATGGTTTCCTAAGCTCAAGCTTCGGGCTGCTCGCGCCTCTCGGTTTTTTATGGCGAGATTAGAGAGAGCTCGCTGGCAGGCAGGCCAGCGCATGCCATGCATGGAGCTTCTTGTGCCTGGGCATCAGGAACATTGGTCTGCGTAGGCTTGAATCAAGCTCTAGAACTTACAAGCATTCATGCCCTTTGCTTCACTGGAACAAGCAAGAGGGAGCACAGGGCTGCTCCCAAGCTAACAACGACCAAGCGACAAGGCGAGAACATCGGGATTGACGGTACGTTGCCCCGTTTCTCCCTCGATATAGGCCCAAATAGGTTTTGGTGTTGTTTCGGGGGACCCTCTTTTGGTGGCTCCTTCATTCTCCAACAGCGGCCAAAAGATAAACCCTCTCTCAAGCTTCCGCTCACGTTGCTCTTTGGGACCAACGTGCTGCATTTGAGTCACAAGTCAAACAGTAAACGGAGGTGGCCAGCCCCATATATGCGAGCGGATATCTGCCCTTTGGGTTCTTTACATGGTTTTGGGAAGGCGAGTATAGCACCAGGCGTTGAGTATGGCTCTGTTCACCTTGGGAAGTGATCCTACCATTCTTCCAGCATTATAGGTCTAAAGCGGACCCTCTGAGAAGTTCCGTTTGTGAGGGTAATCACCAAAAAGTGGTTGCGTTTTGCAAGTCAGTAAGGAATTCCCCCCGGGCTCCATGATTGGTGGGAAACACCCAAGTATCCCCAAGCCCTCCCCCCCCAGCCACTTCAGGACCGGAACCCTCGATCCAGCCCGGAACACGCGCATGCCTGCCAAAGTTGTCAGCACCCGCTTTTATTAAGTGCGCTCGCTCAGCAGTGCACATGTCTGCGAAATGGTGCGCTTGTCATGTGCCAGGTGTGTGTGCATTGCTGAGTGATGCGCTTGGGCGGGTGCGCTGATTATTGGCTAGGCGTACTGTGCAGTGCCGAGCGACGCGCTTGGGTGGGCGCGCTTGTGATTTGGTAGGCGTGTGTGCAGTGCTGAGCAATGCGAGTGGGCGGGTGCGCGTGTCATTTGATAGGAGCGCGTGCGCTGCTGAGCGGGTGCGCTTGAGCGAGTGTGCCTTCCATTTTGGCCGGCATGTTGGCAGTACTGAGCGGGTGTGCTCACCATTTTGGCAGGCATGTGCGCAGTGCTGGGCTGTGACCCAGCTGATCTTTTGGGTGGAAGCAAAGGATTGGGTGTGCTCTGGATGAAAGAATGCTTTGCGTGTGCCATGCAATTTGGGGGTCGTGGTCGACGTTCCCCAGATAAAAGAATCAAGTGAGCCGCTCGGTCCAAGCCCAACTACACGTTGTTATTTCTGTTGCCTTGGCATTTGGCAAGTGCTGGTTGATGGGATTGTTTAAAAGGAGAACATGTCAAATTAACACATCTGCATGTAGGATTTGCGCCTTCAAAGCTGACATCTCACTGCCGGAGTCCCTGTGCTTGGGACGTCCATTTTAGTGACCAACCAAGTTTGATTCATTTTTGTTTGGCCAAATCTCTCAGGAACGATGTTTCCGCAAAGAAGCAAAACGTTCCGGATGCTTGGCACGTAGATGGATGTCGGCGGATTCGTGAGACTCGGCACGTGCAGTGCCACCCCCTTTGGCGTCCTTGCAAGTGAAGGTGTTGTTACCCTCGCACCTCCAGTGGGTTGCTTCTCCATGTTTCAACTTCCTTTGGAGGCAGTCCCTTTAAAATCAAATACCGAGACAAGACGCTGATGTCAAGCCCGAGTGAATGAGCCTTGCGGATTAGGGCGCTCCCCCAAAAGCGATCCAGTCAGACTCCCCGATCAAAGTCAAACCAGTCCAGGGTTTCCATGTTTTTTCTTTTGACTTCCGTTTGTTCCGATAAACATGTCGCCGGGGGTTGTTTTTCGACCTGAATTTGTGGTGGAAACAAAATGAACCGAGTCAAAAGGAGGTTCTTCGCTTTTGAGGGGTTCCTTGTTTGTCAGTTTGACATTTTTCTGGTGGCAAGCAGACGTCCTGGCCAATCCTACAGAATAGGGATTCATCGACATGTTTGTAGCCTGTGGGGCTTGGGGGAGGGTTTGACTTGAGTTGCAACGTCTCCGGAAGTTCCTTACACATCTCCTGTTTTGAAAATGGACCTTTTTTCAGCTTCCGGGTCCAGGACACTTGCCCAAGTTCTGCTGGAGTCACTTTTCTTGTTGCTGCGATGTAGGCAATGACAACGAGACAGGGTGTTGGGAATGAACCTAGAGATCCCCTTATAGGCAACCATGGAGTTGTGGTTTTTTGGGGGGGTGGGAGGGGGGGACCAGCAAGTTTTGGATTTGCCATTTTAGTGGCAATGGAGTTTCGTGGAATTTCCAGCCACTCAGAAGTTAGTTTTGGTACAGGCAGCCAACATCCGCGTCAATAGGGCCAGCCCTTTTCAGGTTAGTGTTGACGGCTGAACCACTCGTGGATTGCGATGTTATCACGGGTGTTTCCACACAGGCCCATGGTTAAAAGGGATTTCATCATCACCTGTTTACCGTTGTTTGCCCTTGAACCCACCTCTTAGCGACTCGCAAACGTGGCTTCCTTTTTTCTTCTTTTCAAGGATCCCCTAACGAGAGTCCTTGTCCAACGCCAGCCCGGGGTGGGCCGTCTCTCTTGCTCCCTGAGTTCCTGGCTCCTGGAGTTATTTTCTGTTGCCATGGCAACAAAGTTTGGTCTAAGAAACCAACTACAGGAAGTTCTACAGGAAACCCTCGATTTTGGTGGGAATTTGGCCAGCTTCCTGTAGAATTAATTTCCTGTAGCTGGTTTCCAAAAGTTTGGTCTCGGCCAGTCTCAGGAGGCGAGATCCGCGACTTTAATTATTTCGGTTTTTGTCCCAGCCGCGCCGGGCGGGCCTTTGCACAGCCTGGGCGATCGGGCTTCCACGCTCGCCGAGAACCCGTCCAGGGCGGCTCTGGCGGTCCGAACGGGATCTTCGGAGTGAGGCTTTGACAAAATCACTTGGGCTTGTGTAGGGAAGCCCAAGGGAAACTACCCTTTTGCAGGTACAAATCCCTATGTTGACACATACCCGCTTGACCAGAATACAATCCCGGGTAGTTGCAGGGTAGTATAGTATTGGGCTAGCAGATAGAATATAATTTACTCCGTCCGATCCTCACTTAGAATATACTTTACTCCGAAAATATCCCAAAACATCAGTTAGAATATGTAGGAGCACAAGTGACACTTAGAATAATAATTCACATTTGCACAACTCCTTGAAATTTGAAAACCCTTTCAGGTGGCCAGCAGATAGAATATGCTTTGACAGATAGAATATTTCAAAAGAATCCAGTTCTGATAACGACACACTTCTCCAAGGTTTTAGACTGCCAGGACTAAATTAGTATTGCCAGAACTTAAAAAAGCATTACCAATATTTAAGATTAGTATCGCCAATACTAAATCTAGTGATGGTTTTTTGGCTTAGAGGGGGGGGGAAGCTTGAACGCTTTCACGACAAGCTCAAAGGTAGAAACTTTGGAGTGGCACGCGGGCAGTAAAATCAGGTCCTCCGAGCCAGGACTAATTTTAGCATTGCCGGTACTTAATTTTGCATTGCCAGTACTAGTTTGAGAATAGTACATTTATATGGTCAGTACTAATTTTAGCATTGCCAATAGTAAATTTAGTATTGGCAGGACATTCTTGCTATTGGCGGTACTGAATTTAGCATTGCCAATATAAACTTTGGATTGCCAATGCTAAGCCTAGTAAAGTTTAGCAAGGATTTGAGCTGTAAAATTCTTTATTTAAAAACGAATCCTGGTTTGCCAAAAGCAAATATTCTATTTGTGCCCCCCCCCCAAATGGTGTTCATGAATATTTTGGGCTCGGTACCGTTTGAGTCTCTGGAGAATTTGCTGTATATGTGGGAGAGGGGCATGGCCCGTCGGGCTGAGCATTTGAGCTCCGAAAAAAGGAGAAGCCATGCATTCCTCTGGTAAATGCGTGTGTCTTTCTTAGGGGGACCCCTCAAAACGGTTGGTTTCCGTTTGGTTTTGCATATACCCTTGAAAGAGAGACGGACCCAAATGGAAAATCATGGGACCCACATGGTTTGCTGAAAGCCGTATATAGAAATATCTAGCAACGGGCTAGCAGCTAGGACATTTATCGCAGAGTAGTTGTTCATAGCAGAAGCCCTTATTTTGAAATATTCTATCTGTTGTTTTCGTTCTTTCTTTCTTTTTGAAATATTCTATTTTATTATTATTACTATTGTTCTAACTGGCTTCTTTGCTATTTATTCTAACTCATTTTGTTGATAGACTCTTGAAATGTGCATTTTCATTTACTCTAAAACATATATTCTATTTGCTAGCCCGATACTATAGAGGACAGTCCCGGCCAGTTTCTACCAAGTTTTGATTATGGCTTACTTGCTCAATGAAGTCCACCCCCTTGTCCTTTTTCTGTTTGGCAAGTTTCCCACCAAACACCCTCAACCCCAAAAGGGTTGCCTGGTTGTTGCCAGGTCACCTGGTGAGGAGAAGCAACATGTGTCATGGGCCAAAATCCAAAGTATCACCCTGCAGGTGATAGGGATGCTTATGAAGTTAGTAGGGACTTCTTTACAGTGGAACCCCAAAAGGGCCCCCAAAAAAGGAGATCCCTCGAACAACTTGCGGGTTCCACGTTCATTTGCACGAGTGTAGATAATCGTAAGGCTCGTTCTGGTCAACCGCAAGGTGAAGCTCACCAAAAAAGAAACACAAGGGCTCCTGAGGCTGCACCCTGCTATGCGTGGCTTGCCACAGGTTTCTGGTTGTGCCAAGTTCAGACCTTGCGTGGCTCCAATCGGGAAGTGAGATCCTTGAACAAAGGTTTGAATGGACCTGAAATGGATTGAACCATGGTTCATCCCAGAAGTCGAACTCCCACGTAGCGGAGAAAAAAAACAAAAAACACCTGGCCAAATTAGAGCGGCGCCACATTTTTTTTGGTGGGGAAAGGGCGGGTGCGATGTCCATGGCGAAGCTTCTTTTTTTGAGGTTCCCGTGTTTTCGGTCTGTGAATTACCTTGCCAAGACCAATTGTTTCAATTTAGGCTCCTTTTCAATGTTGAGATGCTTGCGTCCAATACCAACTGTCCCCATCGTCAGCTTCGACTGGGCTCAGTTTGGTCAATTCACATGGTCGTTCCAAGAGATTCGAAAAGAAGTAGGTCCTTTTCCTTTGTAGTTGTTTCTGAAGAGGAATTAATACTCGGATTGGTTTTCGATCGCAGTATGTACAGCGCAGACAAAAGCTGGTAACCTTCATTTGGACCAGCGTAGTGTGATGAGAAAAGCGCCATGTCAGGTCCAAGTGGAGACAACTTTCAAAATAGAAGCTCATAACTCCGTTGGGCTAAGCCCTTGTTTAGCTCGCTCTCGGTTTGGTCTCCCTTGAATGTGCTGTGGCCTGGTTGTTTAAAGCAACAGTTGCCAGCCATTGATGGATGTTCATGAAAGAAATTGACTTATTGCAGCCTAAAAGAGTAACCAGGAGCAATAAGTCGCTTCTTTGGATCCAAATGTTAAATATCGCAAGAGTGGAACGTTGGTTTCCCTTGGCCAACCAACTTTCTACCGGTCTTTGCAGCACCCCCTGTATACCCCCTGAAAACACATGCCAAGCAACCAAATCTTGACACTGGTCGGGATGCGATGTGGATCGATGTCATCTTTTGGACCATTCCGCATGTAACTAGTCAAACAGATCGATTCCGGGTCCCGTGCGGGTGTAATGATTGCGCGACAGTTGCGACAGTGCGCAACTTGCACTGGGCGTTGTGGGCAGCGTGTGGGATAGAGGGCCCCCAAACATGCTCACTTGAGCAGCGCCCAAAACCCATTCCCATGGGCTATAAGAGAAGTGGTGCTTCTACTGGTTTCATGTCAGTTACTTGGTGGCTCCCAGCCATCCCCTTAGCTATTTAGCCTTTTAGTGTTTAGTGGTAGTTTCCATTTAAACCACTAAAAGTTAGTCACTTTTAGCGGGGGATCAAAAATCTGGCAGCCCAGGTTATAGTAATCCCTAAATCTGTAAAACCGTCTTGGAACAAAAGGTCAGCTCAGGGTTTGGCGGCTCACTGGAACCCACGCGCTGCCCCAAGTCGCGTCCTCCGCAACTTTTGCCTCGTTTGAGTGGAGCTTCAGCGGGAAGCCGTGAAGGACAATTGGGTGCACCACCCATTTTAGTCTATTTTAGTGGGGATTGGGATGGTCACTGGGGGTACGGGCTTTTGACCCATGGCCAAATGGATATTCCTTTCCCCCAATACCCACTTTGGATTAGGACATGTTCAGAAAACAATGTGTTTTGCGTGGAAATACGTCCGTCCATGTATTGTCAGTTGACATCACGAGGGTATGCGTGTGTTTGTTTGTGTTGTGTGAGTATTTTTGCGGTCGGTTTTACGGGCAACCAAGCCTAATTTGATGAATCAGTTGGACATGGGCAGAAGTCAAACAGATCCAGTCACTTCGAGGGGAGGTTTCTGTCTGCAAAAAGTTTGGCTCGCTTCTCAGGGGGATTGGTGCAGTATATTTGTAGAAAATACATACAAATGTATACACTCACTTCCTGAGTTCCGTTTCGGACTTTGGTCACTTTTGTCGTTTGGACCATTTTAGTTGGTAAATGAACAGGTTGAACTGCTTCTGACCAGTCCACTCAAAAAGTGGGTTGGTGAATTTATAAGAATTTGCTCAGACCATTCCTGGGTATGTCTCAAAATAGCGCTGGTTTCCTTGCAGTGGTTTCCTCTGTGTACCCCTTGTTGCGGGCGAGGATTCCAAGTGTCCACTCGATGTAATTGACGTGCCTTTGGAGCTCGTCGTTTTCGGCCGGGGCTGTTCTGCTGTTCGCGGGAGTCCAGGAGGAGCTTACAAAGGCGACGGGGAAAGGGGCAGCTTGGTGAGAATTCCCAATTCCCACAAAGACCTGAGACATTTTTGGTGGCTACAATGCAGAGGAAACCGGTCAGTTCCCTCCGGTGCCCTTGGTTCCACCCCTCATGCTCCGATCTTTTTGGGGTTGAGTCTAGCGTTCAGTGTCCAAGGTGAGGCGCTTTCTTGCCCGCGAAAAGGGGTACACAGAACATGTCATATGTTCAGACTCTGTTTCGTATTAGCCTACCATAAGATTGGACATCGTTTAGCAGGAGACCCTGGCAGTGGGTCCTGTTCCGGGGTGCCAAGCGGCGGCTCCGAATCTCTCACCAAGTTTGAGACGCGCTTGGGGCATGTTCCTTTGATCCCCTCACAATGAAGGCCGACCTGGTTGGTTTAGTTCTCAGCCGAGGTTAAGTTTAAAGAGTCATAGTTAGGTGAACGAAGATGCCACCATTTCCCATTTTAGCCTAGTCATCCCTTGACGACATCCACTTGCCTGTCAATAAGACCTCAGAGTGGAAGATCTACGAGGCTCAAGAGACATTTCGAGTGCAAGTCCATGGTTTGTCCATGGACCTCTGAACGTATCGGCGAGTTATGTGGGCACCAGGCTTGTGAACATGAGCTTGTCAAAGCTGGGCCAAAAACGACCACCGGGGAATCACATTTTCGGATCAATCCCTTAAACATGGAGTTCTGGGGGGGGGGAGGGATGTCGGGCCCTCCACCACTTAATTTGGGGGCAACTGGGGCCTCCTTCAAATCGGTTTTGTGTTTTGGAGACTAAATATGGAGCAGAGCCCCAGAAAATGAGTGTTTGTGTGCCCCCCTTTTTGTGGGCCCTTGTCGGTCTGTTGAGGGGTGGCTAATTTTGAGGACCAGGTCGATGGGGACATGGGTTTGTCATGGTTTGTCCTTGAATAGGGGAACCTGCGGATTCCGAACCAGTTCACTAGGGATCGCTCGAGACGTGCCAGGTGCCTGGATGCCATGGACATTGCCGGAAGTCCTGTTACGCCGCTGTGTTTTTTACCTCCCGCGGTTGAAGTCGGACACGGCCCGGGCTAGGGCGCGCGAGGCAGTCGATCCGGATCAGCCCAGTATCTGGGGTCGCCAAAAGGATGTAGTTGTTGGTGGGCTTCGCCGTTTGCGGCCCTGTGAATTCTATACTTTTTGAAGATGCACACGCGGTCAACGGGGGGTGGGGTGGGGTGGGCTAGGGTAATAGTGTTCGGTAAAAGATGCACACGCAGTCAACGGGGGGTAAGAACGTTCGGGAAAAGATGCACACGCAGCCAGCGGGAGGTAAGAACGTTCGGTAAAAGATGCACACGCAGCCAGCGGGGGGTGGGGTGGGGTGGGGTGGGGTGGGGTGGGGTGGGGTGGGGTGGGGTGGGGTGGGGTGGGGTGGGGTGGGGTGGGGTGGGGTGGGGTGGGGTGGGGTGGGGTAATAGCGTTTGGTAAAAGATGCACACGCAGTCAACGGGGGGTGGGGTGGGGTGGGGTGGGGTGGGGTGGGGTAATAACGTTTGGTAAAAGATGCACACGCAGTCAACGGGGGGTGGGGTGGGGAGGGGTTGTGTTGGTTTTGGTTTTGACTTTGATTTTGGTTTTGTTGGTTTTGACTTTGGTGTTGGTTGCTGTTGCTGTTGATGTGGCTGTTGATGTTGCTTTTGTTGTTGGTTTTGCCTCGATTCAACTTTTTTTCGACTGGACTGTACTTGGTCAAAATTTCATGACTGGTGAAAACCAGCACTTTGTGCGAAGAAGGTGTGAATTCACAGGGCCGCAAAGGGTGAAGGCTACCTAGTTGTTGAACAATTTTGACATAGAAATAGAACACATGATTTGCTGTGTAGCCCAGATGCGTGCACGCTAAGAGTGGGCTGTCCTTATTACGGCAACCCCAAAGCCCAGTGCTTGGCTCGAAGCAACACAAACTAACCAACCGGGGATGTACCCCTGGACCCCAAGCCGAGCCCTAAACCAAAACCCCACGACCGGGTGCGCAGTTGCCAATGAGTTGCCAACCCCACTTTAGAAGAGGTCTCGTGAGGTGGCGGACGGCGGTCTCTGCAGATGTTTTTAGGGACAGGTTTGGGGTTGTTAGATTTCAAGTGACATCTGACCGCCCATCGTCCGCCCACCGGCCGACAACACTGGACGGGCTACGACAGAGTCTTCGGCAGACAGCTGCAACAGAGCCTGTGACAGACAGGAACTGACAGCCAGCCCGGACCAACGCAGCTGTTTGAGGCCTGAGGCTTCCGCCAGTGGTCGGACCAGGACAGCTGTGACAGTCCAAAGGTTGAGGCTCCCAGCCAAAGTGAAGCTGCGGGCAGACGGCTTGGCTAACGGGGTGGCAAAGGTTCAGGCGCCAGGGGTCTGGAAAGCGCGCACGCCTCATGCAGGAAGAAGCACGCAGCTGCCGAAGCAATGCTGAGCCACATGAGGCAAAATTTGAACACTTAGTTCAACTTAGTTCTTTTCTCTTGGAAGTTGGCTGCCATCGGCTGATGTAGTTGGATCGTCTACGCGGCCCTGCTGCCGTTTGGCTCGGCTGAGTTTCTTTGCCGTCGCAGCAGCCAGGGCCGCGCTTGAGGCCCTGCGCGCAGTCGGGTTGACCTTGTTGGTGCCTGAATGGTTGCGGTCTAGCTTGGCCAGCTTTGAAGTAAGGCGATTTTTGGCTGGTCATGGTAGACTACGTGCGAAACAATCAGAACATACTAGTTTGGTGGTCTACTTTGGGGTTGGGCATGTTGGGCCAAGGTTTGTGCTATTTTTGGAGGCAGGGTCTTGTTCTATCAGAAGCAAAAATGCCGTCGACGATTTCTGCGTCCTCCAAAACAATGTTATAGCTCAAAATTAGCAGGCTAATGTGTACGATACAAAATCCGTTATTCCCCCCCAAAGCGCCGCGAGGGGCTTCTTGCACAGAGGCGAGCACACAGAGCGACACAGATAGATTGAGCAGGAGCCTCGATGTGATAAGGCTCACTTGCTGCCGCGCAGAGAGACCTCGGACAGAGCAACGCAGATTCTTTTTCGGGAGATAGCGGGCAGAGCGAAGCAGATACGAAAGCACATCGACAGATGACACTGGGACTGAGCCAAACTGTGGAGCCATAGTTTACGATCGCAACTAAAAGCAACATCTTAAGGTGGCTTGGCAGGGCCCCACTCGCTCATCGAATTCGCGACTCGCTTTGTGCGGTCCTTGCGAGACCCTTTGCGGGCCGACCCTGGTCGACGTGCAGCAAGGGGATCAGCGTGATTGATGCGCGAAACCCCAGTATGCACAACCCTCGGGGATCGGCGTGGTCGATTTTCAAAAACCGTGGCACGGAAAAGCTCGCGCGGAGAAGTTGTAAGAAGCTTTCACAGATAGCTTGCCGGACGGCATGGAAACCTTGCGAGAGAGACTTGCAGAGAGAACTTCCCAGAGACCACTCGCTCAGAGACATGGCAAAGAGAACTGCAGGCGGACCAGCGCAGAAACACAGAGGAACTTACGCGCGCACTTACCTTGCACAGAGAAACTGGCACAGAAAGCTTGCACCGATAAACCTGCATGTGCAGAAACAAATGAACAGGGACGTTGAACGGAGAAACTCGCGCACTCAAATTTGCATCGCAAATTTGCATAGAGACAATTGGGGGCAGAGAAGCTTGCACAGAAGAAATTGTTCAGAGAAACTTGCACAGAGAACTTGCATGCAGTAGAGCAATTCGCAGATCAATTTGTGCAGAGAATGTTGCACAGGAAAACTGGCACAGGGGGTATCATACGAAACTTACTCCTGCAGCTCCGCCTGCAACTTTTATATGCAAAAGTCGAATGCGCCCTCGGTGCTCTTGAGCAAAAACCTTGCAAATAGGAGTTGCGCAGAGAAACTTGCAACGGGAAAGCCCGGCCCGCGATCATGCCGTGTCGTGTGTTTGTGGCGCGTGCGCCCGTGCTCTTGTCTTGAGCTTTGCAGGTTTATGTTTCTTGCCACCTGTGGTCTGGTTGTCTGGAGTACCGACAAGGTTTCTGGGAATTGGGAATCTGGGGAGGCTTTGGGATAGCTATAGCAATTGGCCCCCTGAGGCTCCAGTTGGGATGGATGAAGCCCTATGACTAGCAAGATGCACTAAGCAATGTTGCATAGTTGATTCTGTCCATCCATGGTCGTAGCTACCCGACCCAAAGAAACAACTCTTCTCAAGTGCTGCAACTCTTTTTCGGGGGAGCAGAAAGTACATGAAGTACATGGGGCAGACTGCGCGCACATTTTTGGGCAAAGCTTTACGCCGTTTTTCCCCAACAGCTGAAAGCTTTGGGGTCTCAGCCCAGATAGGCTCCGGTCCGAGGCGGCCCCGAGGTAAGGTCCCACCAGGGTTCCACCAGGGTTCCACCAGGGTTCCACCAGGGTTCCACCAGGGTTCCACCAGGGTTCCACCAGGGGTTCCACCAGGGTTCCACGAGGGTTTGACGAGGGTTCTGCGAGGGCTGTGGGTGGTGCGAGCACTAGAAAGAGCACCGCATGCTGTTGGGGCATCTCACCTGAGCTTATTTATATTGTAGTAAGTGACCCTGTTTTTGCTGACCCCCAACATAAATGAAAAGACAAGTTAAGAAGGGAGTCAAACGCATGTAATCGGGTAGCTCCCAATTGGCGGCTTGGATTTGAACCCCTGGATCTTGTAGAAGATAAATGGAAACCAGCCCCTAATCTTCAATCCACCACTCCAAAAGGGAAGCTGATGTTTGAGGTTGGGTTTTCCAGGGTCCCCGCTGAAGTGCGTCTGCCTGTGCCACCCGTCCGACCGCTGCATGAGCGCCCGACATGCTGCAAAGGCGAAGCGAACAGGAATAGCTGGTCTTTTCGCCAGGCTGCGAGCCAATCCATCCATCCAAACAGCACCCAGGATGAGGCGGGTCAAATAGATGGTACGTAGTCCTGGGGTCTTGTCCATACCTTCAAAGGGTAGACTAATATGATTATTCATCACAAACAGTGTATACGGATTTCAGTGAACCCCTTTTTTTCTTGGGGGGGGGCAGCAGTTGCCTGAAGGGTAATTCCCCTTTCTTGCCCATTCTGTTCAGAAACCACAACCATTTCCCCTGGGTTTTGAGCCATCTTTTGAAGAGAAGGGGGAGGGTACAGCTACACACGTGACTTGCTTGGATCCTGGGTTCTAAGAGTTTTTAGAATTCAACCGTGCCCAAATCACTTTGGCCATCATCCGAAACCGTCCGCTGAATGCGGAGAGAAGGACAGTTCCTGTGGCCGTGGTGTTTGGGCGTTTTTGGTTTGCCATCTGCAGAAGGAGGTCTGGGCAAATTCGTAGCCTCACCGGTGATTTGCTTCTAGGACCTTTGTGATACCTAGCAAACCCAGTGATAAAGTCGTGGATAGTTGTTTGTTTTCACAAAGACCTGATTGGACGCACCACGAAGGGAAGGTGTCACAGTCGGCTTCTGCAGAACGGACAATTTACTCACGGCGCACGACAAGGTTGGTGGGCGGCAGCTGAGAGCTTGGCCAGCGAGCAACGCTTGGTGACTCATGGGTCCATGTTTTCAATGATTTGGTGGCCCTTCAAACAACCCCACTGCTCAGCTTTCCCTGCACTGCAACGACTTCGCTACCAGCATTCAGTATGGAGAGACGAAAATAAACAAGGATTGGCAACCATCGGAGGGCGCTGAATTCCCCCCCAACGAAAACGTTGTCACGAGGCACGCCCAGGTTCTCTGCAGGGGGGGGGTAAACCCCTCCGGGAGTTCTGGTGAGCAGCTGCTTCCCTGACCTTCCGCCGTTCTGGTCGCGAGGGCCTGCTTGGGGCATTCCCGCAGCCCAGGTCAGGGAAAACTCGGCAGGGAACGCCGGTGGTTCTGGAACCACCGTTCGAGAAAATGACTGCCGCATAAGTTCGCATGAATATAAGTTCGGGAAAATGAACTGTTCTTCCACCGTTCGGGTCTCTGCCCCATAAAAGTTTGGCAGGGACCCGGGAGACCCATCATTTCCCCCTTGTTGGTGGCAACAGCAACATCACCTTTGGAAAAGCTTCACTGCAGGTTGTTGGAAAGGGTACCGATTCCATAAAAACACGCCTGCAATTTCCGTGTTATTGGTTTTAGCATCACTGTTTGGACATAGAAACAAAATCAAGTATAGAAACATCGAGAGCCCAGAGTAACACTCAGCCTTCTTGCAGGCAAGAAAAGCACCCCGGGAGGTTAATCAAGCCTTGAGGGCTTAATAAGGGCATATGTGGCCTTACATCCCCCCAAAAACCCATGATTCCGTTTGCTTCCAAGGGCACCAAAGACAGCTTCAGTGGCGCGGCCACCTAACCACCGGGCAGTTTCACCCAGTGGCACCCTAGCCTGTGGCCTGGAAATGGTTCCGACCGGATGTATACTATCGACCTGCATGCTCCTCATGCTGTTCCGAGATTTCGATTCGGAGATGGGCGATTGCAGATCTTGTTTACACGTGTTTCCCTCGAAACGACGTCCGTTTCGCTTGTCAATGTTGTCAAATGCCCTTGTGCCCGGGTTTCTTCGGCCAGTGACAAGTGCCACAACGCAGAAACCAACACTGACATCAACGAAGCCTGGCGCGACACCCCACAAGTCCACAAGGGGATTAATATTATAAAAAAAAAAAAAATCCTGCACCAGTTGGAATTGAGAACGTCCTACAGGGATAAACCAGCTAGCAACTGGGGCAGGTTTTTGTCCCTCAGTATGATCCGTTTGTTTTTGGAGAGTTCTACTGTTAGCGTGGGGAGTCAAATCTAGACTACGGTCTTTCATTCCCATCTTCCAGACGCATGTGTTCCATTCCCTGAAATTGTGTGAGACCGGTTTTGGGAGAGCTCCAAGGCTGCAAGAGATGACAAACCCCCATGTCGGGGTTGATCAAAAGGTCCTCTACATGGGATGACCATTGGTGAAAACCACTAAAAGGATAATATATGTTCATACATGGGAAAACTTATCCATGGTAATGTGGTTGGGTTTCCTCCTGGTTTCCTCTTAAAATTGACGGGCCCATGTGTTTTGTAAGGGAGGATGGACCGAAAAAGGCCGTTTCTGCGCTTAATATGTCCATAGGTGACGCGTTGCTGTCATGCCATAAAGACTTAATGAGCACTCGCAAAGGGGCCTGCAAGGGAACATTGCCTTTGACCAGTTGGATTGCAAGCCCCTTGTTAGAAGAAAAGACGATCTTGCACAATTTTCGTCAGTTTCCATCGGTCAAAGTCTGTTGAGCGGCCACTAGCTTCACTTGCTGAGGGAGTGACTTTGGGGGGGTCTTTTTTCTAGAGTGCTCTTGGGGTTGTGGTATAGGGAACCCCAGACATGATTGTTCATTTGGGTTTTTCGAAGAGACTGAGGAACAAATCTGGGAACAACCCTGCCAAAGGCAAACAAGACGTTTGGGATCTCCCATCTTACAGACATGCCAGTTTCCAGCCCCCAGTGTCGCCTGTCTCCGGCGAGTGGCACAAAGCCATCAATGATCCGCAGCTTGCAGAGTGAGATTGGAGGCACGCATTTTGCGGGCGGCCTTGCCAGTTTGTCACAATGTACGTCAGCTTTCTACCATACCGCGCAGGAAAATGTCCACTGCTTGGCAGCTGCTGCAGACTTGCGGAGCAGCACTATTTACCCGCCTGTCGCGTGCATATCCGATTATCCTGATGTACACAAAAGGCCTTGCGCCGGGGCCGTAAGCGTGGCCGAATTAACCTGGCGATCGACAAAGCCTTCGGGAAAGAAACCCGTTCCATTTTATGGTTTTGGAATTGCAGTAGAAGACAAATCCAATGGAACCTGTTGAGACTGATTCGCCTAGCTACCCTTCCAGGATCTTTGGAGTAACTGTGGCATGTACTTGGAGTAATTACCTGCGAGTTTTCCAGGGTCTGGGTGCCTTCGTTGGCTTTCATGTTTTTTTTTTTTTGCGGGGAAACAGACCTCACTTGTTCTTTCACTGTCATGTGATTTGGCTGGGACCCTGCCAACTGTTTCTATCGTTGCTCACCGCAACTTCAAGAGGTTCACCAGGCCCAAGCAAATCAAGGTAACCCTTGAAAAAATGCGTGTTCAAACCCAGTGATTGCATTTCCTTGTTTGTAGGCAACCAAGGGACCCACCCTTCAAACCAAGAAACATGCTGCTTGCCTGCGATGGTAACTGGGATCCACTGCCCGTTTCAAGAGGCTTGCCGATCGCCCACAAGCCTTGCGCAACTCTCGGTTTTTCAGTGGCGCCGTGCATGCCACACGTCCAGCTGCCTGGGGAGCTGAAATCTGGCAACCTGGCAACCATATGTCATGGTGCTTTATGTGGGGATTCATTTTGGCAGATTTTGGTAAATTATTGCTAGCATTTGCAGATCAGTGCATCAAAGTGCAGGACTTTCGTGATTTCCACTTGGGTTGATTTCAAGCATCACCTTGTGGCCGACTCAAAATTAGCTTCCTGCCAGTGGGGCAATCTTTGAGGGAGGCAGAAGGAGCCCTGCGGTGCAATTCGGAAGATGGGAGCACAGCACCAACATGCCCGAATGTTTAGGAATCCCTGGGAGGCCCTGCAGGGGGTTGGGTTCCCATGAATCGTACATTTCAAACAGAGTCCCTTTAGCATGGTCACACGGAGAAACGAAGTGGACCTGGCTCATGGGGATGCCCCGAGCCAACTTAGGGCACATGTCAATGGCCCCCGAGCTGGAAATGCCGAAGGGATGATACCTTTGGCGAGTTAGGGATGTAGGGATTCTCGTTTGCAAACGCATGCTTGTTTGCTCTAGTGACAGGCTTCGATTCGAGCAGTTTCATAATCAGACAAGGGTAGAACAGTTTGGTTTCCTTGAGATTCCTTGAGGCACCAAATATTTGCCCTCATTCTGTTAGGAACGCGTCAAAACGCCGCTTCCCGGCATCTAGATGGGCCCAAATAAGACGGCGTCAGTATGGCGCCCTGCGAGCGAAAAGGCCCAGTCTGGAATCTGAGCTTGTTTACATGACAGTTTGTGTCAAAGGGATTTGGCTCTCAAAGTCGTAGTCCTTCTTGGCTTCCCTTTAACACCCTTTCGGTAAAAAGGGAACCCCCTCAAAAAGAGACACCCATTTTGCACGGGGTCAACGCTAAGCATGTTGCATCTTGGGCCTTCACCAAAATGACCAAACACGATATTTAAGTCCTAGGTTTAGTTGAACGTCGTCCAAGCTAAGGTTCACACAATTATGTTTTTGGGTTGGGCGCAAAAGCTGAGGTTAAAATTGGAGTTGAGTCGAGTTATCCTACTCATCTGGCTTCCTTCTGAAAAAGAAGCTCCATGGTGCCTCACGAGCATTTGGCGGCTTGTCTTTCCACTTGGCCATTTCGCTCGCACGCCTTCGCCCAAGCGAGTTTGCGATACCTGGCACAAGGTTCCCAAGTTTGATCACCCTGAGGTCGACTTAAGCTCAGGGGGGGGTCGTTTCCTCAACAGTGGAACCCCGTGCAAGTCGTCCTTGGGGTCAAATTGGGAGCCCTGTTCTGGCGTCCCCCTTGGGCATCGGTCGCGGCCCTAGCCGCGCCGACAATTCATTGCAAGCGACTGAAGCAAGCCGCGAGGGCATTGGGCTGGAGCTTGCAACATTTGGCGAATGAAATCCCGGAATCTTTACCTAGGTCCCCCAGTAGTGCCTTTTTTTTACCTTTTTTTTGGGGGGAGGGTTCCCCTACTAAGATAGACTACAGAAAAGGGTAGTTACCTTCAGTCCATGGCCATACTTGGACATCCAACTTGTTCCCAGTGTGTGAATTATCTTAAACTTTGCCCAATGTATAGATAGATACATGACTGTGTTTAAACACATTTACACACACACACGTTTGAAAACAGTTGCACATTCCGCATACATAGACTGCCTGCATATGCAGCCTGGATATGCACTTAGGGTATGAAGGATAGACTTCCCCACTGAATATGAAACATAATCTGAATATTTTTGTTTTGCTGTACCCAAGGGTTGACTCAACTGTTGAACCATGTTCAAGTTGGTTTGCTTGTGGCTGGAAGAGATGCGAAGTTTCTTGTTGGGTTACTTTGCTTGGCCATCATATGCCAATCACTTGGAGCGGTACCAATTACTTGGAGCGGTACAATCGCTCGGTGTGATGCATATCATACTGTTTTCTTTCGCGGGAGTCACCTCTTCCTGATCTCAATGAGTTTTGCTGCCGTTTATACTTGGTTAGCAAACTGTTTCACCGACACAAAACACTTTGCACCAACAAGGGAAAGCTTCTATGGAACAGCCTTTGGTAACACTTCGGCTCACTAACGTTGCAGGAAAGATCATGTGTTTGGGGTAGTACAATGAGTCCGGGCCAATCAAAACAACCTCGCAAAGCGGGGGTTTGCCACCGCAACCACGCTCATGATTTTCGGTTTGGCACGACGCTGTAGTTCGATCAGGTCCATGACTCACTCCCCCAGTCAGACTTAAACACTTTTTATTGGGAAGACCGGTTTAGTGGTAAACGAAGCTGTATGGGACTTGTTTTTCACGCATCCATCCGAGAAGTGAGATGAACTCATTTGGCGCCCCGTTTCTGGACGGTTCCTTCCCATCAGACCTTCGCATGGCATCGGCCGCTGCATTTCACACGTCGCCACCGTCGTTGTGTGAAAAGCTGCACGTGCTAGGAGGGTCGGAAAGGAGACTTTGGGATGGAGTTATGCGCATATATATTCTATTAATTTCTATTATATATGTGTACATATATATATATATATTATAGATATAAGTATATTTGATAGGTATAAATAGGTACCCTCGCCCCTCCCCCTGCCCTTCCGCTGCCGCGCCAGGTTTGATTGCATGACGCCTCTTCGCCCAGGGGTACAGTCGAGGCGTGAACTCCCGGGCATAAGCACACCCGCTCAACTGCGCACACGCCTGCCAAATGACAAGCACACTCGCTCAAGTTCACCCGATCAGCACTGTGCACACGCCTGCCAAACGGTAAGCGGGCTTGACGACTGGTGTGCTTGCTTCTTGACTGACCGGCCCCTTCAGTCCCCAGAAAGGGACCCCGGAACCAGCCAATCAAACGCGCACTTTCGAACAATCCCCACCTAAGAAACTTGACAAAACTGGGAAGCCCTTCTGAAACACAAGCTCAACTTGGCATTCTAATATCGGATTCGGACTAAAAAAGCAGGAAACACACAAACACAGACTCAGGAAGGACAAAGTGGACTCAGGCGTGCATAGGGGGTGGGAGGGAGAAAGGAAAGGGAACATTGCAAGAACAAAATCTACGGAAAACAGCTACGCAAGAACATATTTGAGATTTGGGTTTGTTTGTGTTTTCCGTGTATTAAGGGTTTTCCTCACTCGACAGGTTTAAAATTGGTAGAACAAAAATGACATCCGCCGGCCCGCCGCACCGCCGGCCCTCAAACGCTACTTCAACCGCCGATGACAGACTCAAATCCTGAGGCTCCTGACAGTGTCGTGGTGCTCAGGCTGCGTGACCTTCTCCAAAACCAGGTTTGCAAGCGCTCCAAGCAAATTCGACGATTTCAAGGGACACAAAACAACAGTCTCGTTCAACGCTTTTACCCTCCACCAGTCAACATGGAACCTGAAGGGGGCCCGGTCCTTTGCAAAGGAAAGTGGTCTTCCAGGACCACTCGGTTAGGTTCCATCTTCATTAGTGGGAGGGTATCTTGGAGGTGGTTTCAAAGTCCAACAAGCCTAGCCCCTTCAGGATGGAAATTGGGGGAGATCTCCAGGGTAACCTATGTTCCTTTCTCACTGGAAGAGTAGCGGAATTATGGTGGCTGGGGGGGGAGGGAGGAAACAAAGGCCCACATAAGCCCTACATATTGCCTTAATAGGTCCCCCTCCCCTTCCTCCCCCCGAGCCCCCAGGATGGAATGAAAGAGGCTAGGCCCTGGAGATCTCCATTTGTGGTACATGTTCCTTTTCCACGGGAAGAGCGGAAGGAAGCAGAAGGTGGGATCGACGCTTCCACGCTCGGGACCTCCGATCCTCCGAAGGACGCCGAGTCGGAGGAGCTGAAGGTCTACCCCGAGGCGACCCAAAAAAAACACCGGTGTGGACGAAAAGGTTTTGGGCGGCGCCCGGTCCGAGGGCCCCCAGCTAGGTGCCGACTTTTACCGTTTGATTTTAGGGGAGGGTTCCCCTACTAAAATAGGCCACAGGAAAAAATGGGTAGCCTTATTCTATCCTCTCTACTGGAGGACCTGGGCGGGGTTACTAGGAGGGAGGGTTGTGGGATCAAGGGGTTTTATCCCCACTGGGAAGCCCTTGTTGTATCGTAGTGGATTCCCTTTCCCACAGCCCTAGGAGGTTTTTACCGGCGGTCGCTATTGTTTGACGTTTGGTGATCAAAGTTAGGTTGATTTCCTGGGGCATGGCCCGGGAAGGCCAGAAGTCCCACTGGTAGTTGAAACTCTGGCAGGTTTTGGGTCGGAAACTTGCACAAAGCTTGGCTCCCAGCTATACGGTTCCCTAGACTTGTTTGTCTGGCAGTTTAGATTTGGATTTATTTAGTTCCCCCCTAAATGCTGAGCGTTTGGGCACTCAGAAACATGGGGCGACACCAAGAACTGGTTGTCCTTTTGGTGTCCCTTTGAACCACGCGAAAAGTGTATCCTCCACAAAAGAGAGGCGCATGTTGGCGAGTGGAAGCGGATTCACCCCTAGTGTCTATGGGGCGGTGTCTATAAAGGGCACCTTGGCTGGATGGATATGGATGTTTCCGAAGTCGGAGACCCTCTTTGGTTGATATAAAAGTAACACCAAAGGAAAGCAATCATTTCCAGCACCCTACTTCGAAATAACCCGTGCGTAATTTTCCAATCGAAACCAAAAGAGAAGTTTTGCTTTGAAAAGAAGATATCCCCGAGTCTTGTCCCTTTTTAAAGAAAGCCTTTCCGAATGTTTCCTTTTGGACAGAACAGATCCCCGATTTGGCACCCAGTTGGAGACCCCACTTGTTTTGCTTGGGCGCAGAGGCGGCGCAAGAGACCACCATGGGCATCCTCCAGCGGGACTGCAATGGATTCTGGCCGCTTTGCCGGCGGTTGGATTGTTGGTCTTCGGGATCCTCCGTCGTTTTGAACAATGATAGCTTTGGCTGAGGAAAATGTACCAAAATGGCACCGGGTCAGTGGAACCAAAGACACAAACACCGGCGTGACCCCACCGCTTTAGTTTGGAGCCACACCCATGTTTCGAGGTGACGAAATATGAAGCAGAATCATAGAATGTCATTCTTAGTGCAGCGCGAGGTTGAGCCAGAGGGGTTTGTTGGAAAGGCAGGGGCTTCAAACACAAATTGGTTGGTACTTAACGATCAGCCAAAAAGGAAAGGAAACATTGTCGAGAACACCTCTTTTCCAAATTGACATGCGAGCAACTTACAGAAAGTTGACAATCATGTCGCTAGTCCGCTGTTTGTTTGGGGCCTTGCGATTTGTAAGAATCTAAGGATGCAGACGGTTCCCGTGTCTGGGCTAGCTTGTCGAAGGCTTGAGTTTGTTAAAAGTCGTATGCTCTCTTGAAAAGTGTTGGAGTTGAAATGGTTACCACTTGGGATGGCCACCTTTTAAAAGTTTTCAGGCACCTCGTAGAATCTCTTGGAAAAGAGCTCTTGAGCTTGCAGTGGCGGGGGTGCTGAAAAGAAGCCAAGACTTAAACCTAAGACTTGGATAAAATCCAGAGATTCGCTGCTGGAATACCCAATCACCAACAAGAATGAATGGCTTGGGGCACAGTAACCCCCGTCCAAAAGCAAAGTGGTGCATTGCCTTGCTTCCGGGGTCTCCTGCAACATGGTCTATTTTTTTGGGTAGACGAAATAGGACACAAAGTCCAACAGCTTTATCTTTGGAGTCCACATATATATATATATACATATATATATATATGGGCCCAGTCACGTCCATGCTTGGTGGTGTCTCCGCTTGTTTTGACAGTCCTAATATGAAGGATCCTGGACTTGTCTCGCTTTGCTTTTCCTTTCAACGCGGAAGCTAAGATGACGCACCTCCCATGCTTTCCATTTTCTTCCTTCAGATAATTACTTGTCAAGTCGCATGCAAGTGCAGAGATGGGAGGGTGGCGACATGTAGACCGTCGTGTTGCTTATTTTGTTTTTGGATTATCGGGCATCAGGCCGGCAAGACTGTTTAGATTAGAAGGTGAAGCAGCTCAGCGGTCAGAAATCCGAGTTGACCGCCTCACAGGAAAGTTATCCGAGCCGGAAGGGAGCCGCTTGTTGTTGAGCCCCTTTGTGAACGGACGGAATCCTGCACCAGCTGCGTGAACAGCGGGATAGTGTACCTATCAAGTGATGCGCGTTTCGACCACCAGCCCCATTTCACCTGCTTCCCGCCCTAATTTTCTGTCGCGTGTGAGGCACTATTTGGCCTTCCGACCAGCAGGGACGCCAGGAGAATGGGGTCGGCTTAAAGTCCAAACCTTTTCCGTACAGCGTGGGCTCCCTATGTTTCCTCTTTGGCCCAACCATTTTCATTCCGTAAAGTACAGTTCGAGGAAAGCTCATGCCACAATTCCAACCCATTTTGGTTTAACTAGTCATCACCTTTAATTACCCAGATGAAGGGAAGGCAACCAGCAGACTTGGTTGGGAACGCCCCACTTGTGTGACACCCGGGACGACACTTTGACGGCCGCTTCCCAATGATACTTTAAGTGTGAATAGTGATACAGCCGCAGGTGCAAATCGCTGTAATCTATGCACACGCATTGCCATTTGGCTCAAGACCCGTCTCACAATTGTCATTGTGAGGCAGAGAAGCAAAACAATCGAGCTTGCAGGAGGTGTGCGATTCTAAGGATATTTGGAATATAGCAGGGTTCTTGGAGGACAACACAACCACTGTTGTCGGGTATATTGAAGAATCCCCTCGATTCTCAGGTTATCAGCCGTAGGGTTTGTCCCACGTGCTGTGAGACAAAGGTTGATTCGAAGCAAAAGGTCTTGTACCAAAGCTTCATATTGAATCAATCATTATATCGCCAAGCGGCGCATTGCTTACGTGACAATGTCCGATGGAAGACCTTCAATTACATTCACGGCACCCGCTGCCGGAGTGTCATCTCAAGGAACACCGGAATCAGCTGGTCATGGGAGCGGAGACACCATTGTAGTAAGCGTTGGGCCTGCCGGCAACAAGCCAGCACGGTGACGCAGGCGTGAATCAGAGTGGAGGAGAAAGGGTGAAGATGATGGGCGGACACAACTGCGTAAATTTCGGAGAGGAGAAAAGTCTTCTTCTCCAACGGGTTCGCCGAGCGACCCCAGAAGTGCGGATGAACAACTCGATGATGAATTGTGAAAAGTACAACGGAAGACAGAAGTGCAGATGAGTGAAGCTGCAGAGAGACATGATGAGAACAGGACATTGAGAGCCCAATGCGCCTCGATGGAATCTTCTATTCAGAACCTTGAATCCGATGAGGCTGGGAGCTTGCAGGGGATCTTGGAACTAGAGAAGGAACCACACCCTTGAGTCTCAGGTTACGTTTGTTTATGGACGGATGAAAGATGAATACAACCTGGCGACAGAACAGTTGAAGGTCAAGGAGAACAGGCTCAACGAGCTTGAAGCGATGGCCTACGACATCAACAATGAAGCTCAACAACTGCGGGCAGAGAACAGTGAAATCTCAGTATCATTGCAGCAGGCGAGTGACGCCGCTAAGGTCTCAGGTCAATCTTGGCAAGGAAATCCGAGCCAGACTGTGCCAAGAGAATGAACAGCTTCGTGAAACAATGAGGCACAGGTATGCAGGCTAAGATGAGGGGCGCAGAACTGTACAACATAATCACCAACAAGGACGGACAGATTCAGACGTTGAGGAATCAAGTAGAACAATTGTCCGGAACGGAGTCCAAGGAAGAATGGATGAAATCCGCTGAGAAGTTTAGCCGATCAAGGCTACAAATTGCCAGCGAGGCTATGCGCGGGATCACACCGATGTCCGAGACAGTGCGGATGTCCGTGACATGGAACGGGTTACTACGTTGGGTGGAATGAAGATTGGTGAGAGGATTATTGGCGCCATGGCGTGCTTGTGCGGGGAGACCGTGTACCGGCCCGAGAGTACCGTTTGATGCCCCTGTATTGGACCAGGCATGGGGGGACCGCTTGGTATGCACAACCTTCGCATATGGCACGCTGCTGCAAGGTTAAGGTGTGGACCGGCCGGGTCCTTCGGGACTCAGTGGGAGAAGAGCTGATGCGCCACAACTGGGTTAGGCAGTGCCGGTTTTGTCGTGTTCTGATACACTGGGGCGGCGATGGTATTGTGTCATTCTACAGGGATGATTGCACGGTGACGCCCATTCTTTCCGGGCGTTATACTCCTGCTGAGCATTGGGCACATTTGCGGGGAAGCGATACCGTCTATCGGAACTCTCGTGCCCAGTGCTTTTTACTTCTTTACTCCTATGATCATATGTCCAAATGCAGCTGGAATTCGTGCACTGCTGTTTCACAGTCTTGGAATGTCTCACGACCCGAGAATTGTGTTTCAAAACCAAATTTACAAAATTAGGGAGAGCCAGCGTGCTGTGTGAAAGCGCCAAGCGGTTGCGGAAACAAAGATTTCTGCTACAAATTTCAATGCCTCTGCACTGGTGCTCCAGAAACGGAGCACACAGCGTGGGGGGGGTGTGAATAGTGATACAACCGCGGGTGCAAATCACTGTAATCTAAACACGCATTGCCATTTGGCTCAAGAACCGTCTTACAAACGTCATTGCGAGGCAGAGAAGCAACTCGCAGAAGGTCTGCAATTCTAAGGATATCTGGAACTTTAGAGCCTCCGGCTCAGTCCGCCAACATTGTCCTCTCCCTTTTCTCCTTCTTCCCTTGTGTGTTCTGTCGTCCTCTCTCCCTCCCTCTGCTCCCCATCCTCCCCATCCTGCCCATCCCCCCAAGCCTCTCTCTCCTCTCTCTCTCTCTCTCTCCCTCTCTCTCTCTCTCTCTCTCTCTCTATTTCTCTCTCTATTTCTCTCTCTCTCTCTCTCTATTTCTCTGTCTCTTTCTGTTTTCCTGTCTCCTTCCTGTCCAGAAAAAGGGTACCCTTTTTGCTAACCTGGGGAACCTAGTGTCTCTCTCTCTCTCTCCCTCTCTCTCTCTCTCTCTCTCTCTCTCTCTCTCTCTCTCTCTCTCTCCCTCTCTCTCTCTCTCTCTCTTCCGCTCTCTCCCTGTCTCTCTCTCTCTCTCTCTCTCTCTCTCTCTCTCTCTCTCTCTCTCTTCCGTTCCGCTCTCTCCCCGTCTCTCTCTCTCTCTCTGCATTGCAGGGCACTGCCCCTTCATGATCCTGAACTGTCATCTCACAACTGGCTTTCCCCTTGATTTCCCCTTCATGTCCTTTTCACGTTTAACATGATGTTCTGGTCATGTCTCTTCCATTCCTTTCAACTCCCCCTTCATGTCCCTGTCATTTTCTCGGTATGTCCGCTTCATTTTCCATGTATGTCCCGTTCTTTCGTTGCCAAGTCATTTCCCTACATCTCCCGTCGTGCCGATTGGTTT
>CAUJNA010003595.1:137500-315000 GCA_963377175.1 Effrenium voratum | reverse complement strand
TGGGTTAGCAAATGGAAGGGTTACCCACATGTCCCTGGTTGCATAACATATTCGCGGAATTTGTACCCATGTATGCTATTCGATTGTCACCGCATTTTATCTTAGGTTCCCGAGCAACTCCTGGAGGTCTTAGCAGGAAGCAGACTAGGTACCGAGCCTCAACAAGAAACACACACACAGACACACACAGACACACACAGACACACACAGACACACACACAGACACACACAGACACACACAGACACACACACAGACACACACAGACACACACAGACACACACAGACACACACAGACACACACAGACACACACAGACACACACAGACACACACAGACACACACAGACACACACAGACACACACAGACACACACAGACACACACAGACACACACAGACACACACAGACACACACAGACACACACAGACAGACACAGACACACACAGACACACACAGACACACACAGACACACACAGACACACACAGACACACACAGACACACACAGACACACACAGACACACACAGACACACACACAGACACACACAGACACACACAGACACACACAGACACACACAGACACACACAGACACACACACACAGACACACACAGACACACACACACAGACACACACAGACACACACAGACACACACAGACACACACACAGACACACACAGACACACACAGACACACACAGACACACACAGACACACACACACAGACACACACAGACACACACACACACACACACACACACACACAACACACACACACACACACACACACACACACACACACACACACACACACACACACACACACACACACACACACACACACACACACACACACACACACACACACACACACACACACACACACACACACACACACACACACACACACACACACACACACACACACACACACACACACACACACACACACACACACACACACACACACACACACACACACACACACACACACACACACACACACACACACACACACACACACACACACACACACACACACACACACACACACACACACACACACACACACACACACACACAGACACACACAGACACACACAGACACACACAGACATACATACACATACACACACACACATACATACATACATACACATACACACACACACACATACACACACACACACACATGAGCCACGTCAACAACTTCAGTGTCCATGTCTAACAAGGGCTGTATCATGACGTGCAAGCTTTGCGCGTAAGCTGTTGTTAAACAAATGATGTTCACGCCCATGTGCTTCATTGTATACTTCGGGTGCTGCACTTGTACTGAACAGTTGTGATTTTGGACCGCCAAAGTGTACTCTCTGTACTGCAATCGCACTGAACAGTTGCGATTTGCGAGCTGGAGCTGCCAAAAAGCGCACTTCCCCCGCTACACTTGCGAAGGAAATGCTGTCAACAAGCCGCGTGTTCAATTCCAGGGGTAAGGCTTGCGCAAGGCCCACCTGACGCCCCTGCATCGCATAAGCCAAAACGTGGGTGGCGTAATGCACGCGTAAGCAGAGGCGTCGGGAACATTTGGGGCGAATAGCGAGCCATGACACGTTTTGGAATTGACTGACATGGATGCGGAGCTCCACTTGTAGGCCAATTAGGACTCACCTTCACCTTCACCAGCGTTCAAGGATCCAAGTCCTTTGTGCCATACCAAATATGAAACAGGATCAGGCATCAAGTTTTGGAACACCCCAGATGTGGGCCATCCCGTGCGCGAACTGCTTCTAGCAAGTGGCCAAAGGTGCTGAGCAGCTCCTCGATTTGGAATCGATCCGGAAAAAGCCGATCATGGTTGTAGATAACTGGAGTTTGGCTCCAGGGCTTGCCGCAAGCTTTTTGGGCCTCAAAGTGGTTGGCTTGCTTTTGGCTGCCCAAGTTTGAATGCTCTTTAAACTAGTAATGGGGATGACCCATACTCAGGGGATGCGACAACGCCGGTTCTAGTGGACTGGTTATCGCTTGCCAAAGAACAATCATGTCCCAAATTGCGGGGCCTAGCTGCTTGCTAGAACTCATGTGGGTCACCCTGGACACCGATTTGGGGCGATCGCCAGGTCCATTTTGCTGCGCCCAGTGGTGCAGCCAAGGCCCCGGAAGCACCACGTCGGCGAGGCGAGGGGTTGATGCGCATTCGAAAACCGGTGGATTTCCAGAGGGAGGGCCTTATGGCTGAGTAAAGGAACGAACTCGAAGTTTCAAGGGTCGGGGTGGAAAATGGTTGGCTTTAGGTGTGGTGAGTTGGTCACCTGAGAACATGGTCGCCCAAAATTGAGTTTTACTGCCAGTTTCTGGCACCCTTTGGGAATCCTGTCCAAGTGATAAACTAGTCATAGGGATGGGAATCCGACTTTGGCATCACTAAATAAAAAATATGTTTCAGAAAATTGTCTGAGCCCGGTTGATCAATAAACCCCGGCTTAGATTCAGAATTCGAGGCGCCTTTTAGAGATGAATTGGACCTTTTGGGGACTTGCACCCCCCAGAACAGCAACAATCCGCAAGGTTGACTAGTCTGAGGGCAACATTACTTTCCCTTCAGCAAGTTTCTCCCTGTCTTCCCTTCTTGGTCTAGTGGTCTCCCACTGAAAATGATAGACCCCAACGGCGGTTTGCGTTTAGCGATTGAAGCAGTTCCCTGTTGGGCGGTTCCCTACGTTTCGGCTTCTGCCCGAGCATTATCATCAAGTACAGTTGAGGGAACGTAGATAACACAATTCTGTCATGTGCGTTCGGCCTCCATGACCATCTAAAAGCCCCTTGATCGAAGGGGGGGTTAAAGTTTAGACCACCAATGAGCCGCTTCCCATTTGTGGAACTATGATCATGACCCACAGGAGTTGTCACCCTGGGACATTTGGACAAGTTGATCTGGGCACTCCAAGCAAAGCCGCCCCGGATTCACGAACATGGCAGATCAATGGAATGGGGGGACGTTTAACGGGTTCTAATGAACGGGTTCCTTCGCTTGCGCCAAAGGACAATCAATGTGTGTAGCATCCAAAAAGAGCTCATTCAACGAGTCAACCCGGTGTTTTCCCCAGTGAGGATTCCCAGGTTTGCGCCCTTCCTCTCTTTCTTTTCCTCATTGAAGGCACTGATGCAGCTGGCACAGCCGCCGGCGAGCTCGTCCCATGCGCACTCCTGGCAAGCCTCTCACTCGCCGCAGCACTCTCACTCGCCACAGCATTTGCAGGAGCGGGTCAACAGGGAGAACGTGTAGCAGCCAAGCCCCGGTTGCCTTGAAAGGGAAACCAAAAGGAGACTGTTGAGCATGTCTAAACAGGGCTTGGCCCACAGTTGATTCCGCGCACAAAAGCGCGGTTCAGTGTGATATCACAGAAACCATCCACAAGGGGTGACTGCTTGGATGTTCGGCCCAGTTGGTAACTAATTGGCCAGCCAGACCCATCATTTGGCAGACTCAAAGATGGTCTTAACCTCAGGGCCATCTTTAGTACTAGGTTCCGAGAGAGAGGCAGCGTAAACGGGGGAGAAGGGTCCCGAGAGGCTTCTCAACAACGCATATCCCGGTGGAGGGCTTTTCTGTGTTCCGTTGTTGACCGCAGTTTCTCAAAAAACGAGGCCCTGAGTGATCCGTGATCACCATGTCGGCGGTAGCAACTGGCATTTGCAGAAGTGCTTGGCATGCACCGCTTTGGCAACATGGCACTTTTGCTGATATCCTCCTATCTTAGACCTCAAATTGCAGGGGAGTGGTACGGTGGGATTTCATTTGTGTCGCGCATTTTCCGGGTCCAAGATAGGACTTGATGCATCTGGTTGCTGGTCTTGCCTGGTGTTCAGTCCGCTTTGGGCAGGGGCGTCAAACAGACTAGTTTGAGAAAATGTAGGTCAAGTAGAAATGGCTTTGTCTCCAAGTACAAGAGCCAGGTCCTGTTGCCCCGTTGTCGCGCTTTGAGAGTATGTGTCAAGTCTTCAAGCCGACTTGCTGAGATTGCATTTTCTTGCATCGAAACCAACTGCATGGATCAGCCTTGACCTTTCGACATGTGCGACACACTGTGTTTTCCTTGTTACTTTTCTTGTTTTGTTCTTTTTCTGGTGGCATTAAACAGTGACACAATCCACAGTCATATAATACATACTATAAAGATATAGAACATTTCCATACAACACATAGATATACATGCAATGGCATGCATGCATACAACACATACACACAGGCATATCTATATTTGTTCAGTCCATATATATATATATATATATATGTATGCATGTCTGCATACGTGCGCACACACATACATACATGCATGCATGCATGCCTGCGTGCATACAGTCATACATTCAGACATACAACGGACAGACAGACGTACATACATACGTACGCACTGCGGGGTCACATGTACATACGTACATACAGACATACAGTCATACCTACACACAAGCACATACACTGTCATACACACATACAATCATATACACAGACAGACATACACACACATACACACACATACATTCATTAATACATTCATTCATACATACATACATGCATACATGCATGGATGCATGCATGCATGCATTCATGCACATACATACACATACATACACATACACATATACATACCGATACATACACATGCATTCTTACACACTCACATACATACACATGATCGCTCGCATAGAGATACACTCGCATACACATGATTGCATACTTACAAACGTGTACATGCATATACGTACATATACATACATATGCATGTACATACATATACATGCATATACATTATATGCATACATATGCATACGTATACACACATATACATACATATACATGCATATACATACATACTGTTACATACATGCATACATGTACATGTACATGCATACTATGCCTACATATACATACATACGAACACCCACCTTTACATACAACAGCCGACATACACACATATACGTACATATACATACACACACGTACATACAGAACCACACACGCACACATATACACACAAACGCAGACAGATGCACTCACATGTCCATGCATCATTCATGCATACGTTCACACATACATTTACATTTGCAGAGCATGTATTGATATGGTTTCATATATGGAACAGGGATGAGCCTCACACGAACACATTCAATATTTCTGCAGAACGGGGGGGGCCTGGGCAAGCGCAGTGCCTGACTGCCTGGCTTGAGGAGTCGGGGGCCGGCCTTTCCAGTTGCAGCCTCAGTCGAGGATTTCTGCCGACTCTGCAGATTTCCATGACACTCCGAAAACATCAAATCTTAG
Organism: Effrenium voratum; assembly: GCA_963377175.1. Lineage (NCBI taxonomy): Eukaryota > Dinophyceae > Suessiales > Symbiodiniaceae > Effrenium > Effrenium voratum. Next base: position 309,685 of record CAUJNA010003595.1, on the reverse strand, counting down.
AGAAACCTCAGAGAAACCTTCTCTGGGAGAAACCTTCCTTTTAAGAAATTAGAGACATCTCTGCCAATATTAGAGAAACCTTCTTTAGAGAGACCTTCCCCTTTTTTAGCGGGGTCTTGACGAAGAATCTGTGCAGAGCTTCCGGTGAAAGGCACAAATCCCCCTGAATTATGTCCGGGACTCCACCAACATGTGGGATCCGTGTGGCATCTGCTTTCACCCTGGGCCTTGGAAAGCCACCCCGATCAGAGGAGAGCCATTGGCGGCCATTGGTGCGAGAGATGCAGGGAGTGAGACATGGAATGACCCCGAGAAAAACCATCCCTGGTGGTTTTCTGTTAGGGGACTGCGTTCATGCCCAACACTCGGAAGATCATTCCCTACCTACCGCACCAGCAAGTTGGAGTAGTGACCCCATCGACTTTGCGGGGCGCCTTGCCATGGCTCCCCCAAGGCGACGGTATCGGAAAGCAATGGAGGAAGGGTCGGAAAATGGTCGGCCTTTTCGTTTCCCTGCCGATTGTTTTCCACGAGTCTCATTCCCAGTAAAATCCTTCCGTCCAAATCCCGCCTTGGATTCCACCCGGCCGCCTTCCCCAAAATCAGACCTCGATAAGGCGTCATCAAGGCCTCGTTTGAGTCTGGAAAAACTGACCAAACCTTAGTAACCTGAAGGGTAGAAAGTTGGTGATAACTCCCTTGATTTCCTCGCAGTTTTGGTTTCTTTGGGCTTCCTCTTTCGTGCACCATGCCTGGCACCGGAATATACAAGAATGCTGGCCGGGTTCTGAATGTGAATGGGGAAACACCTCAAGCGTGGTTGGTGGATGCGAACAAAAAAGATGAACCCACCAAGGGTCCCCAATACACATATCACATCAAGTCATTTTTTTTGGTGGGTTCCCCACTCAAACTGGCAGAAACCAAAAGGGTCGCCTTTTTTTCTCCTGGCGGTGTTAAGGTTCTTCTTTGAAGACTACTGAAAAGGTAAGAATGCGTGGCAGCACAGGCATCAATGGCCACCTTAAGAGAGTCGAGGGTGCTCTGAGCCTCGACAAGATGACCAAGCCACAAGAGCAGACAGGTGTTTTGTTTTTTCTCCGTTTTCCTTCACTCCATGTTTTTTTGGTTTTTGTGAGGGGGAATAATTGTTCAAATCAACCGCGTTTTTAATTGTGAGGGGCCTGAGTTTGGAGGCTTCCAAATTTCTGTTCTGCCAGGCATTTCGGAGCAACCTGTGTGTTGGTTCGTGTTTCGATATGGTTCACGAATTCACGCCGATGCGCGAAAAGTGAGCCAGTTAGATTCATGACGGTGATGTGCTGAGCCGCCCCTACTCAGAGCTTTCCCAAGCTGGTAGATGTGAGGTGTGCTCAAATTTATGCAGTTCCACAGCCAAGCTGGGATTGGACAGACATGATGTGAGGTCCAAGGAGGAATAGCCGGAGCAAGAAGAATAGCAGGAAGCGCACCATCTGTTGGTCCGATTCAATGCATCAAGAACTCATTGCGCATAGCTGGCTGTCCAGCACTCATGCTGTGTGTCATTCCAGCTTGAAGCGTTCGCCGTTCTCAAAGCAAAGTGCCTGCTGGCTGTGCGCAAACTGCAATGGCTCGGAGAGCATGTAGATGCCAGGGGTCAGCACTTTCCAGTCCAAGTTTTGCCTTGGAGTCTGCGCGTCCTCATGCTAAGGCCGGCTGAAAGGCACATCTGGGTGATGTTCGGCGATGGCTGCAAGCTACCCTCTCTCCAGAAGCTCTCTTGGGGGTCATCAGTCACTTAGCTAGCCCCAATAGTCATCCTGCGGCCCTTTTTACTGATCATGTGAGAGATGTGCAGCGGTCAGTTTCAAGCAGCACTGGAAGAGAAGTGACAAACAGCCACAAACCGCTTTGGAATCGTGAGTCGACGCAAAGCACGTGGAATGACGTCCCCTGAGCCACTCCAAGCTGCATTCCTGCTCTGGGCGGTGTCTTTTGACGCAATTGCCACGTAGACCTAATCGCACCCGTGCATGCTGCCCTGCTGTCCCACTGTCCCAAGACAACCGAACGCAGTCCACCGGGTGAGGTCAGCAGGTTCGCTAGCCGCAAAACAGCGTTACCCTAGCCATGATGCAATTTAAGTTTAAGGACGACATGGTAGCCACGCCCTTCAATCGGACATCACTGATTGCAAGCTCTTTGCCCTACTTAGCGAATAGTTTCCTACCATCAAATTCTCAGTGGAAGTGTCATGAGCGGAACCGTGCCGAATAGATTAGAAGTTCATGAAAGCGGCAGCACACAAACATAAAGGCTATGTCCGCTCAGTATCCACGTTGTTGTACTTGACGCCCCGCGTGTTCTCGACAACCCGCCGGATGTTTGGCTGGCATGTGCCTTGCTCTGGTACACTCCGAGTTCCGCGGAAATGTTGCAACAATGCTGCCAATTCTGTGGATCCACGCAAAACGCAATCCAGGCAAAGCCTCTTGTGGAAGGATACTCTGCTTGCCATGCATTGAGAGCATGGCACGCATGCCTCCTTGAGGGCAGGCACTAAGCAAAACTGCAGAACCCGAGGGCAATCTCCATTGCCATTGGAGAAGCTGATGAAGGGCTTTTCCAGACGCTGCCAGAAACAAGATCCGGACCCTCTTCAAGGGAATGTCTGAACATGCAGCTTACATGTTCTCTAAAACATGCAACCTTTGGTCTTTACAAATTGGAGGATTCGCAGGGACCTGCAAATTGTAATGTGGCAACTTTCACGTTTGAACGGGTGTTGCAATGGACCTGGGACAGTATCTTGCTGCGGCGGGGGTCCGGACCTGAATCGGAAAAAAACACGGGGAGGGGGGGGGGGCTTACTACATTTTGGCGTGGGGGGGGGGGGTTTCCCATTTTCAGTGATCAGGAGGGTGGGGATAAAAACATGTGATGATTGGCAGGCCTTGCTTGAACAGCAAGGTCAAAGTGCAATTGGCAATCACTGTGAGCACATGAAATAGCACCCGGACTTGAACCGGTCGCAGCCAGCGCGTGGTGCATCATCAGTAGCACGAGTTCATAGAACCAAAGTACGAGCAAGGTATGATCGCACGATCTGATTCGCAGATAGATATCCAATACAGCGGGTAGGCCAACTGCTTGGGGTGAAAGGGGCCGTGGCGGGCGAATGGGCGAATGACTGAATCGAACAAACCGCTGCTGCCAGAAAGACGGACACTCGCCTTTGGGATTTGTTTGACTGGGTGAGCCTTGCGGCGCGCGACGTGCAAAGCCCTGTGAGCAAGCGCCACAGCGGCAGCGCTTGAGTATAGTCAGGCGGATTGGCTGCGAGATTGAAAACTGTATCTAGCCCTTGAAACAACGTCACCCTCTATTGACCAACCAGGGGTGCATTCATCAACTAGGCTTCATCAAGTCTCGCTGCTTCGCATCAGGATCAACCTACGGCTCTCCCCTTACAGTAAACCGCAGGACTGTTTTTTTTTGCGGTCTTTTCCTCACTTGCTAAGCAATCACTGTGGCCGATTGTGCTGCAAACGGTGGCCCTTGCCTGGCCTTTGAGGTCCGCCCGCAGGCCACGGCAGTGAGTTCACGCCGTCGAAGTGTTTGCCTTTGCTTGATTGTAGAACACGGGCTAGCCCAGCAACTCCAGATAGGCTTATGATTTACAGGTTTGTGCATCAAACAAAAAGATACCTAGAACCCGGAGTGGAGAATTCGCGCTTTTTGCTGTCACTGCATAAATTTTAGTCGTTTCCGTCAAAAAACGCCTTTTCCTTCAAGAAGCGCCTTTGGGACACCTGCCTAGAACAGGGTTCGGCAAAAAAAGCCTTTGTATCGCCAAAAAACACATTTGTATCGGGGAAAAGCGCCTCCACCAGTTTGTTGCATACATCCAAAAACGAAACTCTAGAAAATTGCCTCCAGGCAAAAATATGATGACCTTCCCTGAAAGAGCAGTTTCCCACGAAAAGGCAGAACAAATCGGACTTAGGAAGATCCAGGTATAGGTGGCCAAATGCATGCTCGCAAGGAAGGCGTAAGCGCCAGCTTCAGATTTGAGGCTGTGTCAGACATTTGCCAACTCGGAAGGGGTAAGCTGACTGGAGCTCGTGAGCAACCAGTAGTTTGTTTCCTGCATCGTTGTGTTGGCGCTTTTGCCAAGGGCGCTTGGCTTTTCCTTCCTTCGCTCAATTTCTTGCCCAGTGATGACAAGTATCATTTTGCAGAAAGTTAGGGAGACACGTGTAGAGTGGTAGCGAAAAAATGGACTTGCTGGAAGTGCCCAAGCCTACGTTTCTGACATTTGACCCGTTCCAGAGAGCCGATCTGTCGGCAATCAGAGATGGGCGTCAACCTCAGGTGTGATACATTGAATTCTATACCCACTGGTGATTGCAGGGCTAGGCGCGTGACCAGGTGTCCCTTGCTGCCGTCTCTGTGTGATTCGGTCTTGCTGGCTGCTCCGAGCCCCTTTCCCCCCCCCCCAACTGTCTCGAAATCGCACGATTGCCATGAACCTTGCTCAAGCTGCTTGACCCAAACGACATGTACCAATGGCCAACGTCGACCGATCGTAATTGGTGAAAACCCTGAGTTTTTCCGGATGAGGCTGCCCTTAAAATCGCGGTGAACTGGATTCTTGTTGCTGGCCTGGCTTTGGGGTGCACAATTTTGGCGTGGCTACCATTTGCACAAGAAACCTGGAAAGAGCACGCCATGTGCAGGGTGTCCACCCCTCGCGCAAGCGAGAAACATGTTCATTGCTCAAACCGGGCGCCAAATACCGGTCTTTACACTTCCGAATCAATGAACGCATTGTCCTGAACAGAGGCGTTGGTGCCCTTGGATGGGTTACAATCCCCCGTGCGTAAGAGAGTCGCCCATTTTTTTGAGAGCGTCCCTGTTTGGGTGGTTTTGAAGGGAATCCAAAGGGATAAGCGTTTCGAAGCACCTTCGGGGAGGCCAACCTGTCGAGCACGGCCCGCGGGGCCATACGGAACAAGGCGGGGCGCAATGCGCACCAGTGTGAGATTGTTTTTGAGTTTTGGTACGTAAATGGGCATGTTGCGGCATGTTCTTTTCAGGGTGCCCTTGTTGGTGTCTCTGAATGGGGAAACCAATGCCGAACCGAGCAGTTTGTTTTGAGACAAAGCCCAGAGAGGGGGGGGGCGGCGCAGGGAAATGATTTGCAAGATGTACGCAGGCTTTTGAGCAAGGCTGAGCCCCGTCGCCATGGCCATGTTCCCGGGCTGTGCACGTGAGTAAAGCGAGCATACGTGCGGTCATGATTGATTGTAGCGTGCGTGCATGTGCGTGCGTGCATGTGTGCGTGTCGCCACCATTTCTGTGCGTGCACGCGTGTGTTTGTTTTTGAGGATACCCCTGCAGGTTGGTTTGCAAGAGACCATGGAACATAATTACAGGAGCAATCGAAGCTTTGTCAATTCCTCGAGGAGAGGGGTGTCCCCGTAGGTTTGACGCAGGTCAGTTTCTTTGAGAACACGTCCTTCTAAGAACTATTATATAATTATATAGTTCTGGGCAGATTGTGGTGACTTCAGGGAACTGGGCGGACGGAGAGGTTGCAACCTCGCCCAGGAGAAAGGTTTCTTTCATAGGGAGTTCTAGCTTTCAGCTCGTGGATTGTGAAATACCTGACCCAGAAACAATCTAAAGGGGTCTCCACTGTCTCAAGGCCATAGGTATACGGACATGCTGCGAAGAAGTTTTGGCAGTTCGCTCACTCCACCCCCCTCCCCAGGTTTTTGGAGTCGAAGGATGTTGCTTCATGAAGAAGAATTGTTGTGATGTCGGTATTCACCCTAGTTTGCTCTATTTCTTTTCCCAGCTCCCTTCTCTTCTTTGTGAGCACGTTCTTCCATGTGGTGAAATGTGTTTTTTGTTTCTTTTCCTCATTGGTTTTACACAATCTGCCACTACTGGAACATGTGTATCTTTTGTAACTCACTTCCCGAGTTCCTGGACTTTAAACTTCTTTGGTAGACCATTGTGGTGGTAAATAAAAAGTTTGGACTTTTTTTGACCCATGCACTCAGCAAGTGAGTCTAGGAGACTTAAGCAAATGGAGGTTATCAAATCAGTTGCCCTCTGCTGAGGCCCGCGCAGCTTGGAGCAGTCGCGCCGCCCGGACAGGGGTTGCTCGCGTACCAATTGGGTGTGCCTTGTCTGCCTCCAAAGCGATTCATATGTCAGGGCAGACGAAATGTGAAACAGAATCTGATGTCTGAATGAAGGTGGAATTATTCTGTGTAAGCGCCCCAGGCCTTTCGTTGCTGGTTCCACCAGTAACTATGCTGGCCCCCTGCCCTTGAACAGCAAGGATTGTGTTTCAAAAGGAACCAGAGTACCACTTGTCCAATTCAGTCTCCGTGCCGTTCAATGGGGTGTCTGCCTGGAATTCCCCTTGAGCTTGCACAGGGTTACGTTTCCTTCGGGCTGTTTCAAGGGGAACTCTAAGAAACTCAAATGGCGATGTCTCACCCCACCCCCCCCCCCCCAAACCCCACCCCATTTTTGTGGGGGGGGGGGGGGGCGGGGTGGGGGATATTTTTTTGGTTGTGGGGAGGGGGCATTCAGAGAGAACCTTCCGAAGCTGCCCAACTATTGGTTGGCATGCGTTCGGCCAGTGGCGTCGCGACTTTTTAGCCGCCGGATTGTTGGTTTTCCGCTTTTCGGCAGCAAGTTAACAAAAGGCGCAAAAAAGGACATGCAAAAGTGGTTTTCCATTTTTTTGCCAGCTTTTGGCTTTTTGACTTGTTTTCCTTTCAGCCAGCAAGTTAACTGTTTGCTGGGGGTCTAGGTCTAGCCCAATTAACGAGTCTCCTCCTGGGGTGATGTTTGCAGGATTTGAGCCCGACAGGACGCCTCGCCTGAGGGATCCCACGCATCCCATGAGGCGCGAAAGCCGCGCGACGCGCAGAGAGAGAGAGAGAGAGAGAGAGGGAGAGAGAGAGAGAGAGAGAGAGAGAGAGAGGGGGGGGGATGTGTGTTCATAAAACCAGGTAGTATAATCATTTTCTTGGAGCCAGTCTTGGAATCGAAGGTGGCTCGTCCAGTTTAAGAGAATATATCACCGGGGGCCGGAGTTGCGTCGGCTTAGATGGTTACACCAAAAGTACCTCCCCCCCCACAGCGCTGCCATCGGTTTCACTGCGCTCAACGAAATGGTTCTCGTTGTCAACCCACGAAACATGGAATCACCCCAAATTCATAACTGCCACGCTGTTTCTGTTCTACCACTCGAACCCATTGCCATGCCAAAGCGAATCGACCGAATCAAAGCCAGCTTTCGGGCCCCATTTTGGTCGAGCTTTTAGTGGACCTGAAAGCAGAGCCTTGAGTCTTTCGGGCAAGTGAGCAACGCCCGCAGTACATATTTGTTAGTTCAGTGTGTGGCTTAAACAAAAAAACCTGCTTTCATGGTTTTATCTTAGTGAAGCATACATGTTGATTCGACTCTAGCAGGTCACCAAAGAACCACCTTTTAAAAAGAACAAAGGAAAGCCGCTGGCCTGGCTGCTTGGTAACAACTTTTGAACCATGCTGTGTTCTGAGCCAAACGTCGGCCCCTGTTTCCGGGTTTGGGGAAGGCCTTGGTCCAGGTAATTTCTATATATAAGCGAACTCATCAACCACACAAAAGCTGGGTTCGACTTTAGTTTTTGGTATTTGTAGGATAAGTTCACCAGGTTGCCCCGAGGTCCTCAAAGATGATTGGGGAACGATGGCAATGTGTGAAAAGGGTCCTGTTGTTCCTGGCCTTACAGAGCCCAGTGATTCCATTACTTTGCGTAGTAGGTAACCAGGGGAACCACCCCCAATAGCTAGTAGCCTATGATAGTAATGTTGGGCCTGCTCTTGGAAATGGGATGTCTACCGAAAGTTGTTTCCGAATTCAAGATCCCGTGACTTTCCTTCGGGGATCTTCAAGGATAGAAAGGTGTTTCTCACGACAGACCATTCGGGCAACGCCCTAAGCACTAAAAACCTAAAAACCTAATCCCACAAGTAGCATGCCGTTTACCTTTGGCTGTTGAAGGTTGGTTTATCTACGTCCCAGCTCAGAGGCTAATGTTTAGATCCAGGAAACTCGTTTTTGCAAGTCTTCTGCGACGAGTCGAGCTCTTTTGCCAGTGAGTGGAACTACATCAGGGTGTTCAAATGAATCAAATGACCATGACGGCGGGAACACTGACCCGTGGACTATCACTATGGCAATGCTGCAAAGGATTCAGCCTTGCGCAAATGTGTCAATGAAAATGTGCTCCGGCTAGGCCCCGCGCTAGGGAATCAGCCGTGCCTTGCCGGTGCGGCTTCAGTGTCGAAGTGGCACGGCTCAAGTCAAGCGGGTAGAGCCGTTTTTTTTCCTTAAAAACAAAACAACAGAAGCCCAAACAGTCGCACAAAGTGGGGTGCCCAAAAAAGAGCTGCTCCGGTTTCATATGACTGTTTCGGGGTCTTCTTTTTGGGAATTCCCAAATCAAAGCCTCGGCCTTTTACTTTTAAAGGGTAGTACGCCAACACTAAATTTCGACTTGGCAATATAAATCAAGTACTGGGGAGCCCAAGGCCAACCCAGACCCCCCTCCCCCCCGTTCCCCCAAAGAAATTCCCCGCGGCTGGCACTGTTCCATGTGCGGGTCGCATAAATGAAGGTCCAACATTCACTGGGATCCCCTGGGGAGTTGGAGGCACGAATTCTTTGCAGGCCCAGTCGCCCTATCTCAGCGCGGAAGCCCAGTTGGAGCAGAGGCAGGCTTGGCAAATCCCCGGCTGACAGGGGGCTAAGTTGCACAGAGGTTTGAATGATCATGTCTTAACTTGGTTGAAAAGCCCAAACCTGATGATTTGGTCCGTCAAAAGTTACTTGGGCGCTGATGGGCTCCTTGATGGACCTTCTGTTAGGGACCCAAGACCAGCAGGGGGTTCAGAGGATGGGTCCACAATGTGAGCACCCGTTGAGTTATACTGTCATCTACTGTAGAAAAGGGGATGACATGGGCGCACTCATCGAAATACCATCAGATGAGGAAATGGGGGGGGGTCCCAGTACTTGCCAGTCAGGGGACCATATTTGCGTATTCGCGGCATGTGTGTGTGTGTGTGCGTGTTTTTTGTTTTGGTTGTTTTTGTCACGTGTGCTGTCCATAGTCCATTTGGGACGAGAAGGGGGACCTGCTCTTCCCATGTGGGGGTGGGTCAAAACTTAGATACCCGTTGTTGGTAAACCCCTTTGGATCCATTTTAACGGGAATCTCTGGGGTAAGGGGGTACCAGGGCTTTGACCCACAGCCGTTTCCTTTGGCGGATTTGTTTTTTGTATTTTTGACCATGGCTCATGCAGGGTTCTACTTTTCGACTACCCCCATCATGACTTAGGGGTGGGTCATGCACCCAACAAGGGGAACCCCTGAGTTTCCCAACGTGCTGGGTTTCCTGTTGGTTTCCCTGCACAGCACCCCAAAAAATGGTGCGCTCAACAAGAAGACCCGCCCATTTGCAGGGCGTCAATTGTGCTCCCTGGGCTTACATGGCTGTGGTTGTCAAAACCGTTGTGGTTGATCCCATTTTGGTGGGTAGGTGAATTCACCACCCATTTTCGAACCTATCTTAGTGGTTGGATGGAATCGGATGTTCACTGGGGGCTCACCTTTGGATTTTGACCCACGGCCACATCGGTCTTTGATTCGAAGCCTCCTTTCGCCTTCAGTCCAAGGCCACTGAGAGGCGGGTTGGTCGCATCGCCCGGTTTTTTCTCGTTTTTTTAGTTTAGCCGAAGGAAGCAACTCGGGGGTTGTCCAAGTTTGAAAAGTTCCCTAAGGAACAAGAAACCCGAAGGAACCCAAAGACCCCTAAAAAAAGGGTCTCAACCCCTGGGGCTCTCAACCCACCTTTCTTGTACCTGCCCACTGGATTCACTGGCTTGCCTGGAAACTGAGATTCCCGCTGGCTCAGACTGTCAGATGTCCAGCTTCAGGCGACTTTTGATGTACCCAGGTCCCTGGAGTTCGGTCGTTTTCTTTTTGTCCATTGACAACCACCAAAACAGGGAGTACCCCAAAACAAGACATACCATGTAATATATTGACCCATGAACAAGCTTTGAAGCCTAGGGAGCTTTCTTTGCTCAGAAAGCTACGGGGTCTCTAGGCCCTGAGCAGGTTCGGCGTGGTTTGGGGCAGATTTCAGGGAGGGTTCCGGAGATTCGGGTCCATCCGGGGCTGTTGGGGATATCACCTACGCTGATATTTATTTGGGGGGGGGGGAGGTTCGCAAGTGAGTTTCCCGATCGGCCCTTTTGTTTGAGCAGCACCTTTTGGGTGAACATTATGTGCGCCCTGGACAAGTAAACAACCGCCGATGTTTGTCTCAGTCATCCTTTTGATGCCCTCAATGGGACGCCGCCCAATCAAGACACTCAGGGGGTTATTAATCCTGGATTCCCCAATCATTTAGGGGGGCGATTCCTCATTTTTGTCAGCCTTCTCTTTTTACAAAACCAGCTCAGGGAAAGACGAAATCCCTGAGAGGCATGAACCCCCCCCCCCCCCGTTGGCACCCCAGCCGCCTGTGGGTAGATTGAAGTGACAAACTCAATATTGCCTGACCCAATGCCCCCAGTACCCACTATAGTTGGTAGCCAGGGCAAGCCATGGCGTAAAACCTAGAGGTAGCCTACAATTTTGCATTGTTTGTTTCATGATTTAATTCTATTATTTCACCTATATACGATTGATCATGTTGATGGTTTTAATGGGAAACCCCAAATAAATTTGGAGAAGCTCTGGGAACTTTTATATTTCTTGTCAAGGACGCTCCCTTTAACCTCAGGGGCATTTGGGACGTGGTTTAGAGATGAGTGTAGGAAACCTCACCTCGCGTAGAACTTCCGAAAGGGCATTCTCAGCTAGATTAGATCTTTTGAGCTTGCCATATCCACACAATTTTAGGAAGCGTTAACCATGGGTTTGGTTATTACCACAGTACCTCACGTCCAAGAAGTTGATAAACTTCAACCTTTCGAGCTGTCAACACGGACCCTGGGTCTCACGAACAGCGGATGAAATGTTGGATCAACGACCGGGTGAACGGGTACTACTTTTGCCACATTCAGACCGCCTTGCTTGGGATCATGGTGACATATGCTAGCACAAGGAAACAGCCTAAATACCGCATACCCCAGGGGTAGTGGTTTGCAGGTAGCAAAGCCCATCTTGGATGAGACAGCTAGTGTATGGGCTCCGACTATGAGCACACTGATGACGACCCACATAAGTTAAAGGCTTTTTTGTCATCAATGGCACGAACGCACATACCCAGAAAGTTTATGGTTTCCACTACTCTCCAACCAGCACGACGGGTTTAGTGAGATAACCAAAGACCACATGTAAGAAACGTATATCCGTATGTCCGTGTTCCCCCTGCTTGGGTGACCACCCCCGTGGTGCTAATCCAGTTAATAAGTCTCCTTGGATTTCCCTACAGCCCGCGCTGTTGGGGGAATGAATCAACTGCGCCACAATCAAAACCGATTCGGTAGAAGGTTAAGGGATACTCCCAACCGTAAATGGGTGCCTTCGCAGCCATTGAACAATTCTTTGCCTGGCTCTGAAAATCGACCATTTTAATGCCGATCCGTTTTGATTGCGAGTCCACTGGGTATATGAAAAACCATTTACATGCGACGGTCCACGCCTCCGAACTGGGACCAGCTTGCAGGTGGACCTTCCGGCATCCAAAGCTGATGCCCGCGCACGAGTCTTCGCGCGCGCTTAAAACCTCCCCCCAGTTCGCTAAGGGTCCTGATGTTTCACTCCCCAGAAGCAAATGGCATGGAGAGTTCTAGAGTTGCCAGTTGAACTATTAGTCCGGACCAGAAAGGGTGTTTAGGTATAGCTCATGGTCAGCTGTCCCTTCGGCGGGCAGAGGGATGTAATTTATGAAGGTTGGTCCCTTAAAGACTCCTTAATCTACGTTTGTGGCTAGAAATTAGATCAAACATGGATCAAGCAAGGGGTATCTACCTAACTCCCATGAGGCTGAAATCTATAGTTCCAGCAGATCCCACATGTTAGCGGAAGCACGTCCCTTTTGGCTTTGAAGGGCCGGACACTTGTTATATAATAAATGGAGTTACTGGGTGCTTACAAAAAGACATCCATGATATATGGTACTAATTACCTGGTTTCGATACCGATTGAGAGGGGTCCGAAATATATACATATAAACAAGCATCATGGAAGAACCAGTTGGGTTGGCAGGTTTTAGGCTCCGCGAACAGTTGCGTCAGAAGCAGATCGGTCTCGCGCTGATGTCAGGGGTCGCTTTCGATGCTGCCGTGGATCCACTGCAAAAGAGTGCTGCAGGTGTGCCAACCACTGGAAACAACAGGTAGGTGATTCGAGGTTATATCTACAGTTGGGGGCGTTCAGACTGTTTCCCCGGGTACTGTAATCCCTACTCTTCAGGCTAACTTGGAGCCGAGAAACGTGGGTCCGCCCAAAGATTCTTTTCAGGATCTTGCACGACTTCCGTTTTCCCCAAAAACGGCTGCCCAAAAACGGCTGCAAGGCTCTCTTACAGACTGAAAAAAGAGGAAATCCGAGGCCCTCCAGGAGGGTTCACTTCCATTTGCTGAAAAGACTCTTGTGGTTTTCCCCTGTTAAAAGGAAACGATTTCACTTCTGAACATATGTTCTCTTCTTTCTTTCTTTCTTTCTTTTTGTTTTGGGGGGGGGCGGGCGGCGAAACGGCAACAGGAGGTTCAAAGTCACTCTCAATCATCTCATGGCTTATGTTAGGGTTGGCCTTGGCGCTCTGCTTGGCTGATCGCAACATTGGGCCCCTTTTGGCATTGGCGCTGGTCTGCTTGGTCTGTAGCACCGAATCGCCGCTCGGATCTTTTGGATTTTCCGATAGTGATGGTCGCTTTGCTTCTGCCGGGAAAGACACATTCAGGACATGCACCTCAAATGGAGGTGACCCCTCCCTGGAGTTCCATTTTTAGTTTTTTTCATGTTCCCTTTCGCGGGGAAGACTTGGAAGCACGTATCAAGCGTAGCTTTGGATTGATCCGGATCGTAGTCAGAGGAGCACCTGCTTCAGGAGCGACTCGCGCCCTTATCAACCGACGGTACACATATAGCCCGAGCTCACTTGTTCAGTTCCTGGACTCCAGGAAGTTGTTTGGACCATTCCAGGCACCGGGGGGGTCAATTTTTGCTACCTCTTGCGAGAAAATTGGCGACCCCCTCAAAAAGAAATCCTTCAAAGAAAATCGATCATATGTCCACCAAAGGTGGCAAAAAGACCCCCCCTGCAAACAGTTTGGACCCGTCTTTTGGCCAAGCCATCCAGGAAGTGAGCCCGGGTGGGGGCCCCTCAGCTCGTACTCTCGCCTTGCGAGAGAGGCCAACGCAAACGCAGGGCGCGCCGAAAAGCATCGAGCGGTCGCGGCCGAAGAAGTTGTTACCCTCTGGCATGGGTATGGGCCAAAAAGAAAGCACCAGGGGACCGCAGGTTCAGGCCTTGGTTCCATTTACCCGGGCCGGCCATTTTAGGTACCCATTTTTGACCCAGGGACCCACATGGAACCTGAGTCCTGCAAAAACATCCTTTAAAGTGACCCTTTGGGTTCCATGCGGGTAGAATCCCGCCGGCCATCCCAAAGCCCCTGAAAATCTTTGAGCCGATGTTACACTTCAGGTTCACTGAACTTTGGTGCATTTTGCTTGGATGTTAGGACTTTAACTTTTTGCCAAACAATGGGTTTTCCATTACACCACTAAAAGTTAAACCTTTAGCAGGAGAGCAGAAGGCAACCGAGTGAACATGAACCATCCTCAAGCATGCGATTTCTTTGTTAGGCAAAGCGGAGGTAGCTTTCCTGTAGCTTGTGAAGTAGGTGATGTACCCAAATCGATACAGGGAAACTCGCAGGCATGTGTTACATGCATTTTTTTTTGCGTTGTCAATTTGATTGAAGTAGCCTGTCCGCGTTGACCAGATGGGATGTTTGTATACATCCCTTGAATCTAGGGAGTTGTTTTCGGCATCTCGCGCACCCCACATGTTGCGGTTCCAAAAGAAGGATTTGTGCACGCAGGGAGTGATCGAATTCCGGAGCTTTCAGCCAGTTTCTTTGTCTGCAACAAAGAGCCTGAGAAAGCAGATGAGGTAAGCGTTCACCCTTTCTGGGGGAAAGACACTGGTTCGCATTGCAAATCCGGGAAGTCTTCGCACCATCCAACAGCATCTCCAGCCGTTGGGCCATTCAGATCTGATTTGTTGTCCTTTCGCGTTCTTCTCTTGTTTTTTGAGGGTGTTGGGTTTGTCTCAAACTTGGTGGACCCCTTTTTGGATGACTTTAAACAGGAAGCCAATGGCCCCCGGCCTTTTTAGCCCTGTTGTTGAGGTCTTTGTTTGGTGGGGTTTCCTTTTTTCCGCGAGGATCCCCCTGATCAACAAACGAGGCGTAAAACAAATCGGGGGTTAGCATTTTGTTTGGTTTCCCGCAAGTTGTGTCACACAAAAATAGAACGGATCAAGACTCCTGCCCGCTTGTGGGGCGTCGTTCGAGAACCTTGTTCCAGGGTACATGGCTGTGTTCTTCTTTGCTTCCCATGTCAGAGTCAAGGTTGCGCCCCGGAGAAAGAGCTCTTTAAGAGGACTCTGGAGAAAAGGCGTGCTTTTGGGTGGGCATTTCCTTTTTTCAGACACCCATCCACATTTTCCAGGAGGCTGGCTCATGGAATCGGAGTCGCTCGCTTGTGGCTTAAGCAGGAAACAAAAGAGCTGTTCAAGTACCAGAATACCAAGCCTGGATTGTTCCCCTAGTTTCTTCAAGGTCAACCAATCTTGAAGCTTGTGAACTGATCGGTTCCTCCAAAGCTTGAAGCTCCACTGGGTGTGGCCGGGGCCTCTTCAAATGACAATCGAAGGTTTACTCTGGGTCATCCGATCGCAATGTTTGCTCGGAAAACCAGGGTGGAAAAGTGATCTTCATGCCGATGTACAAAACCCTCAAATCGGTGTTTGGAGCAGGCAAGGGAGTAAGCATCCCTACCTCATCCCAAGCCGCCTCCCCAACAACTCGCGCCCAGTTCCCAAAAAAATGAAGGAACACCCCACCCTTTAAACTGCTAGGCAACATGACCGCACTTAGCTCACCTTAAGAGCCCTTTGTCTCTTTTGGGTGTAACCAGAAGTGAACACTTTTTTACATGCAGGCGAAGTCAAGGAGAATGGATGTGGTTGCCTATGGGCATCTAGGGGCACGAACATTTGCAGCGGATCCAATGGCCGCTCGCGAGCGGAGCCGCAGTCCCGCCCGAGGCCAAATCAGTCGGCCGGTCTTTGGCTGAGTCAACCAACCGTTTCCATGACACCAAAAGGTGATCGACCTCTTCTATGTCCCCCAGTAGTGCCATTTGCCCTTTTTGGCGGGAGGGTTCCCCTACTAACATAGACTACAAAAAACAGGTGCCCTTCTTCTAACCTCTCTACTGGAGGACCTAGTCTTGCGTGGAGGGAGCAACCCAGATTAGAGCGACATTTTTGTTGCAGGGCTCCTTAGGACCAGTTGAGGCGCCATCCCATGTGGGGGTGTCCTGTAGTTTGATTGAACCAAAGGGACCCGAATTTGGGTTGGTGTTTCAAGGGAAATCAAAGGAAACACACTACCTGGAGGAATTGTTTGTTTTTTGAGAAACACCCAACCAGTGTACTCAAAACACACAAGCTCGTTCAGCAACATTGTGCGGGACGTCGCTTTGGCCTGTGTTTTTGTTGGCGATCTAGGCGTCGTTTTCCAGTGAAAGAAAGACGACGCGTCCAAATATCCCCTGCCAGGGGGCCCATTTCCCAAAATGGTCCTTCTCGTTTCAAATTAAACCCATCCCAAACAAGTAGCCTCAGAAAAAGATAATATATGTCCAGAGAGTTTGCGACATGCCTGAACAAGTGGTTAAAGCAGTTGAATCATACTTTTCGGAGATGCTGAGGTTGAACAAATGGATCAAAGTTGAATTGGGAGACAGAAGGGCATGCGGCATGTTGTTTCCACCCAGGGTGCAAGATTTGTCACAACCTCATGCCCGAGGTATCCAGAATGTTGGGCATGGTTTGCAAGAATTGTCTTTCCCAACTCCACCTCGCTATAGATGCACTGGTACATGCGGGTTTGCGTCAAACATAGGGGAACCCCCCAAGCATAAGTTGTGGTTTCCTTTTTGTTTGCCCGTCAAAACGGCCCGAACTGGGCACTATCAAACAAGACGGCCCCATACACATGTAGACCCCGGCATATCACTGGTAGCATCAAACTGGGGACAAGTGAGACGCTTCCGACCACGGAGCCGGCGACAGACTTTGCTGGTCCTTTGAGCAGGTGCATGTTCCTCGATAAGCAAAATGAGCTGTGGTTAGCTTCCATTGGCTGACATGTTGTATCTCTAAAAAAAAAAACGGTTGGTTTTAAGGAAATGTATCACTGCTGGCAATATGTTTTATTTGGGGAGGGGGAGCTTAAGCAACTAGAAGTAAGGGAGTGTTTTTCCCGAAAGTGCAGTTGATCAACTTAAGAATGGGACAACCCCTCTTTTTCGCTGCTATGTTTGGACAAGATATTCACTTCCCACAAATTGGGATTGGCTTTTTGATCAACTAGTATTCGTAGTTCATCCTGATCGGTGCCTGGTGTGTTTTTTGTCCATCCACAGTAACAGAGGATTGACTTTGTGGGCATTTGAGTAATCCCACAACCCTCTTCTACTTTTGGGGATGCCCTCTTGATTTATCAAGAGGTTGTTTATTCCTGAAACTTTGGACATAGCCGAAGCGGGAGAGCGATATCTGCAGGCATGCAGGGAACGTCCCCCCAAAGTAATATGGCTGTGTGGAGAAACAGCAAAAGTCTGAAACTATTAACTTCAGGGTTAGTTGTTTCGACTTCAAGGGTAGTTTCATGGCATGTACAACCAATTATCTCTTGATCTAATTGTTTTGCACCAGGGGGTACAACTAACTCCTGATTTGATTGGTTTGCACCAGGTACTTTGGCCCAGGAGCACAATTTGACTCTTGCTTGAAGTACCTTCCCAGGGCCGCGCACCTTGGCCCGACAACACCTTGGCCTGACACGTAACTCTTCATCGCCTTCCGGCCCCAAGCTGTGAATTTTCACGCGTCGAAGGTTCAGCTTGGCTGCATGTTGCGAATTTCCAAGGTGTAAAACCAATACGCTCTACATCAGCCTTTGGCTTCAGCGCTTGCGCTCGGTGGAGCAGCCAAGTGGAGGTCACAAACCCAAGGACAGGGTCTCATGCAAAAAGTGGTGGAGATGTCTGCGCAGTGGCTGCAAGCAAAGGGCCTTGCTCGCAGCGCTCTGGGCAGTTCCAGCTTGAACAAATGCGCTGCGCATATTTGCACGTGCAAAGGTGTGAAGTGCGAGCAGTGGGTTTTGGGGTGCAGCTGGGAATGGCATGGCTAAGCAGTTTGGATCTTATGCCTCAGAGGTTTCACATTCCCGCGTTCATTGCAGCCCGTGTACCAAAGCCTGTGGTCCCTGCTTTACGTTTGGCCCATGGCCCATATGTTGTCCCCTGGTTTTGCTGGCTCTCGGAAGGAGATGCGTTTTGGGGAAGCAGAAGGACCGCGTTTTGTTGGATGGTTCATTGGGGTGATTCCATCGTTTGCTATAAAGGCAAGTTGTGGGTGCTTGTGGTTCTTGCTTGGGGGCTTCACTCCATTTCATTTTTTCCCAGTTGGGATCGAGTCAAGCGAAGCTTGCTGCCAGGGAATGAGGTCACTCTGGAGAAGCTGGTGGAGGTGCGGGGGGTGGAGTTGGAGAGAGCAGACACTGGGCCAAGGTTTGGCAACATTTGGGGGTAAAGGTCCGTGATACGACATGGGATGACCGTTGGGGAAATCCACCAAACAGATTTGATATGTCCAGTTTCCCTCGACCAGGGCGACAGTTACTCATAGTCACTTGGGTGCCAGGAATATTGATCAACCCGTGGAATTCACAGGCAGGCAGAAGAGGTGATGTCACCAATCAACAAGTTATTGTTGTTTTTAAGGATCCCGGATTTCTGGTTGGTGACTAAGAATTTGCCCGGAGGGTTTAAGCCTCCTCTGGTTCCCCGAAAGAGTGAGATTGTTCTTATTGATTGAACCCAATTTGCCCACTGAAAAGCAGTAGAACAACATACTCGCTCAACGTTCAGAGTAAGACATGATGAAGGTCCGTCTTTGGCTCCCGATACATGGCGGACTTTTTTGGGATGGGATTCTAAAGATGAACTCACTCCCTGAGTACAGTTTTAGTGGCAAACAAAACAACATCCGGACTTTTTTGCCCAGTGAGTAAACTTTTAATGTTGCTTTCAAGTTGGTTGTCTTCAAGTCGTTTGTTTTTTTTCTCCTTTTCGCTTTTGGCTCCGTGATTCAAACCGCGGAGTGTAAAAGGCCAAGCAAAGGACCGGCATCCTTTTCACTGCCTGTTGACCGCGGATTTCACCCATCCCAAAAGGGATGTGTCACTCACTGAAAAGTTTCCCCTAGGACACCAGGCAATCAACCAAGGGTTTATTGATCCGGAGTAAAGTCAAGAAGCAGGGTTCTCATTTCCAGATATGCCAATGGCGCACTTCCAGAAATTCGAGGAATCCTAGATTCCAAAGATTAATCCAGAGGATAGATCATTGATTCCTAAGCCTTCATGGACACAAGAAATATGTTACTATCATGCTGAATATTTGTTTGCATTACCAGTGAAATCTTATCTACAAACATATCCTTGCCATCACATCATAGATGATGTGTGTGTGTGGATTCTTGGCGTTCTTTTATTATGGAGACAGCAGACCCCGAAGCTCACCCACAAGCGATCCAAAACATAAATCTTGTATTAGCATGTTGAATATTTATTTGGCAATCTGAATGACATCTCATCTACAAGCATATCATATCTTTGACTGATCATAAGTGATTTCTGGAATGTTGTTGTTCCCTTATTATATTGGGGTTTTGCAAACATCTCGCGAATCTTCTTAGGCTCACATGCAACATCAGAAGTTAATTCAGCAAATGTTCACATTTCATTTCAATTTGGAATACTACATTATGTACGGTGTTTACGTCATCTTCATTCCAGAGTCCTTTAAAGGATGCCAGCTGGGGCCAGTTCACCAGGTATCCGCTGATTTGGAGGGTAGGCGCTATTTGTTTAGGCGTTTACAGCCCCACCTTTTGAAAGAAAACCCCAATACGGCGCCCCGCTGCTCTGAAAGTGGTAAGCTTGCCCAGTTTGCAGATTTCTCGTTCGAAAGACACTGGCACTTGGGTTCAAGCGGAGCCCCTGGCTGGCCCCTATGGCTATTGGGTATGGGTCAAAATTAAACCACCAGGGGACCGCAGGTTTTAGTCCATGTTTCCATTTACCATGGTTCCCATTTTGGGTACCTATTTTTGACCCTTTGCCATTTGGTTGGATCTTTGGATGGGAAATGATGGATTTTCATTGGACCCAGAGGGGTCTCGCCAGCAATCAAGCCAAGAAATCTACAAAGTGTTCCACCAATGTCAAGCGACAGCCAGCGTTTGGGTTTTTCATTGGATGTTTGAGGCTGGTTATGCGTGATTTTCCACTCAGACCACTTAGGGGCATAACATGAAACGTGGTTGAACAATCACCCCTCTCCCAGGGAAAGCAAGTTGTCTTAAAGATAATACTTTCCTTTTGCCAGCCAAGGGAAACCACGGGACGTGTCAACAAGGCCCCCTTCCCCGTTGTCCAGCCATGGCGTCCCCTAAATTCCCTCAACCATGAGCAGCGGGCGTTGCACAGATTTGTTGCCAACTGAGGGCCCCCAGAAAATGGAGAATCGATTTCACTTCTGGACATATGTTCTGATGTTTCCAGGGGACTTTAGCGAATGGAAGGATCCAACTTGTCTGAGTGTGTCTCGCCTAAAATGTGGTTTGTCCTCTCGGTTCCCTCAGCTACGAAGCCAAACGGGGCCGGCCCGCCATGTTGCAAGACCGCCTGCAAATATGTGTCTACATCTTTTGCATATATGCTTGTGTGTATATGTTTTGTACATTTTGAAGTGGAAAGGTAGGCCCTGGGGGGGGGGGGGGAGCATATATATATATATATATATATATATAATTATATATATATGTGGTGCTTGGTTTTCAGAGGGCTTCTTTGCTCGTACTGCCAATACGGCTTGGTCCCCATTACGTTTCGCCATTTTACTCCGTGTTGCTCCCGGGCTTAGGCCGACCCGATTCGGGAAATGGGCAATTCATTGCCAGACTTTTCAAGTCTGAGTCTGGTCAAGGTCATACCGCACGCCCCAGGTATGGTGTTTGAAACATACATATAGATATATAATATATATATATATATATTGTATTTTTTGTTGGAGGTAGACTGAATTGTGGGCCATCTGAAGAACTTATTTGTGGTGTACCCTGGGGCCCAGATACAGCTGTGTGTTTGTTGGGAGGAACTCCTTTTGGCGTTTTTGTTTGGGGGGCAAGCGACAGGTAAAGCAGCTAGTCTTCTGTTGAGGGTAGAAGCCAAGAGGAAAGCCGAAGCCATTTTGGGAATAGCCCAAAAAGACGAGCCACGCAGTGCTTCCAAGCAAGCCACCAGGGTAGTAGCTGCTAAACAACGAGGGAAAGATACCGAAGGGTTTCCTACAAGGCTGTGGGTCACAACCAATGGCACCATTTTGGGGTAGGTGCACCACCCATTTTAGTCTATTTTAGTGGGGGTTGGGATGTTCACTGGGGGGTACGGGATTTTGACCCGTAGTGGCGAAACGCCTGGAAGCACTGGGACACCCGGTTGAAGACACCCACAACGCCAAGTAAGCTGCGCCAGGTGGGGTTGCAGCAGGGCATCGGGCATGCCGAGGCCGGGGCTTTCATTCACCCGTGAAGTGCCGCAAACGTAGGGAATCCCTTCCCATTTTTGCATTTCTATATGCGTATATATTGGGGTCACGATTTTGACGGTTTCTGGGGGGTTATCAAAGTCAGAAAACGGGGTTATTTCCCTTTAACCCACCACTTTGGGGCTGACTTTGATCATGGTAAAGTACTGAAGCCAGATATATATATATATATATACATCAGTTGCCCAAGCTTACCTTTTAACCTTTTGGTTTCCCTTTGGTCCACGTTTAGTCATGGCCCCACAAGGTTAACCCTTTCTGTTTGGGTTCTTTTTGCAGTGTCAAGCAGTCCTTCGCAGCATTCCCTTTGCATGTAGTTCATGGCACAAGTGAATGGTCTTGGAGTCTCGCGGAAAAGTGATATATATATATATATATACACATGTACATATGGGTGTCTTTTTTGAGGGTGCCCGCTTCTAGTTGGTCTTGCAGGAAGCCAAAGGAGGCAAAAGGGAAGCCAACCGTTCGTGTCTTGGAGACAAACCCACATAACATTTGAATCTGGTCGGGCGCCGTTCCGTTGTCAGGTGACGTGAGAGGCGCTCGTCTCTCTTGCCAGCGGAGGGTAAGTGCGGGCTGATTGGTTGAAGGCCTCTCCAAGGGTTGATGAGCATTTGGAAAATGAGGGGGGTTGTAGGGAATCCTCCAAAGCTATTTCACCATTTTCAGGTTACACGTGGACTATCTGAACCATATTTTTCCTGACCCCGTATCAAGTAAGCCTTTGGTTTGGATGTGTGGCTGGGAGATTTGACTGGTTTTTGTTCAGCGGAAATGGGAAGCCTCCAAGCCACGCTCAATGTTAGCTAGGTCCCCCAGCTAGGTGCCAACTTTTACCGCTTCTTTTTTGGAGAGTTCCCCTACTGAAATTGACTACAGAGAAAAATCGGGTACGAACTTAGTCTAACCTCGCAAAACTGGAGGACCTAGTTGGTATCACAAGCAGCCGCGCCAGAATGCCACATTCAGGCGCTGAAGTTGGCGGAGGGGATCTACCAACAGTGGCTGGCGGACCAAGGCAAGACAATGATCTCGTCTTTCGCGGTCTTTGTAGCGGAAGACACCGAAATCAAGACCCAAGCAACCAGCAGCAAGACATTGGCCAACTACCCAACAAAAGTGGGGCTCCTTGTAGAATTCCTAGAGTTTGTGACAAAGGCTCGCCTCCAAGGATCCCCCCAAACAGGAATCCCCCTCCCCTCGCATTCCGACGGATCCAATGATCTCAAGTGGGTGCGTGGTTTTGTACGGGTGCCCCTTTTTTGGGCTGGTTGAAGTTGGTTTGAAGGGAGACCCAAAACGCACGATTCCAGGATGGACAAACCACTGTGTAGGCGATGCAAAATGTTTATGGACAACATCCACGCCGGGCATCTGTTGGGATTCGTGTTTTTATTTAACAGCATGCGTAAGTTTTGTCCATCCCAGGTTTTATCCGTCCATAGTATGCCCTTGAAACGTCACTCACCAACAGGAAATCAGATACGGGGGCAAACAGCTACAAGCATCATTCATTCATCATGGCTCGACAGTACCCAAAATCCTGATTAGTTGGGTCCTTTTACCAGATGGAGTTGGGGACAGCACTATCTAGTCATAGGTGCGGATGTGCCCCAAATTTGACCGGCATGGTCATCAGCCATTTTCCGATGTTAGCTCAAGACTCAGGAATGTCTTGGTAAATGACATGACTTGGTTGGAACGCTGGGACTTTAGGCGACCGACAGACATCTACCTAAAATCAGTGGTAACGAATCACAAGGACAAATATTCTGGGGGAATCAACTTGGAGTTTTTGAGGTTCAGGGATATTTTGTACTTTGTCACATTCTTGGCAGACCATGTTTGCGGTCTCCAACACTTTCTTAGGGACTGAACAAAATGCAGAACCTGAAGCTTCTGTGGATAGTTGCAAATTTCATTTCGCACCGCCTTTCAGAAACCCCGGAATGATTCCCCTGCAAATACCAACCAACGTTGCTGCTTCAACCATGGTTTTATTTCGTGGTGCGAGCTGGATTTCGTCCACATACAACCTGAAGCTCGGATTGTCCGTTCACCCCCCCTTTTCTTGCTGGTGCTCAGCAGGGAATGAGGGAATGACCCCAAGAAAAACCATCCAACTGGTGGCTTCCTTGAAGGGAATCCCCTTAAAAGATGCGTTTTTCCTTGTGGCTTCCCCTTAACTTCCATCTTGATCAAGACTACGTTTTTCCTGTGTTTGTTTTGATGGGAATCTATCACTGGAAATCTGTAAACAGAATCGGAATCTCCCACTGATCGCATCCGCAAGTTGTTGGGCCGATAAACTTTCAAATGGAGAGCGCCTCTCCAGGTCGCGCTCAGGCGAAGGCGCGGGCACCGCCGCGTGCGACGGGAGTCCGCAGGGTGCAACGCCGCGGTTCCTTTTCGAGCTTTCAGCTTTAAGGGTACCCTCCAAGATGGGGGTGTCGTTGGTTTTGTGGAGGCGGGGAACCCCTTGTTTGTGGTGAAGGCAAAAGCAGAACTGACGCCGCCTGAAAAAGAGACTCCAAAATGGCTGGTGTTGTCCTTTTGGTTGCCCTGCACGCTTTTAGAGAGGCACCATCTAATTTGATCTTCTGTGCGGTAGGATGGTTTTGATTGGTGGGGCCCGTACTAACTCCTTTTCTTAGTTCCTTGACGCATTTCCTAAAAGCAGACAGTACTTGTACATGAGCACTTTCAACCAAAGATAGCGTGCACTATAGATCTTTGTGCATGCAGTGGCTGTGTTTTGAAAGGAGGCCGGCATGGAAGAATATTGGCATGTCTCACACATGTGGGTGTGTCTTTCATGTGGGTGTGTCTTTTTTGAGGGCTACCCTCTTTCGGTTTGCTTGGTTTTAACGTGAAACCAACTGGAAAGCCGCTTTTTTGGGGGCTCCCCTGAAAAGACACCCGTATGGCTCAAATATGGCCTTGCTCCGGCTTTGTGTCAAACTCCCAGGGTTGATTGGGGAATGGTCACGCAAACCTGCAGCCCTTCATGCTTTCAGGCATCCCCGAATGGCAATGGGCGCCTTTTTAAGCTTGGTCGGTCCTTTTTCCCTGTTCCGAGGGTGCGAATCCCTGTTTTGACGCAACGAACGGAGTACTGGATGATCAACTCCCGTTTACAGTTGAGCAACTGGCCCCAAAACCGGGGCTTGCCGCACACCTGGAATTTGTTGTTTTGGTTTGAACCTTTTGACCCGGGGCATCAATTGTCGGTAGTGGGCAGTCGTCCATTGCGTAAGACGTGCATGTTTTCCCCATGTTGGTTTTAAAGGGAATCTATCACTAGACATATTTCCAGATTTTCCTAGGGGACTTAAGCAACTGGAAGCAGTTCAAGGTTCACTCAACCGGAATCCACCATGATACGTATCATTGGGGAAAGAGCTGCAGGCTGTATCTTTTCTCATTTGGATTGACCGGGTCGATCTGTTCGAATCCAAAGATGTCACTTTTCTCCAAGGACAAGGTTCCATGAGATCTGTCCTGGGCAACGGTCGAACACATGTTGCATTGTTGCCCATGAGCCAACATGATGAACGAAGAAAACATTCAAAGCCTACAGGTTCAACGACGAAGATCCGATGACTTGGGAGCTTTGACCTGAATTGGTACATTGTTTCAGTTGCAATCGCCTTGCTAGGCACCCGAAGAACCTGAGCCGCAACCTGAAGAACCGCCGATGCATCTTGGCAACTCTCAGCCAGTGTTTGGATTTATGATATATGTAGCTTTCAGCAATGGATCGATGAACTGAGGCAAGAGCCACCGCCAACTTCGCAAGCCACGCAGCCGCAGTCGGCAGTGTCGACGACGTCGGCGATTCAGCAAGACGTGCCGGCAGTGCCAGCGAAGAAGCAGTCGCCGTCGCCACAGCAACGGCAACAGCAGCAGCAGCAGCCAAAGACGCTGCCCACGGGACAGCCGCAGATACAGCAGCAGTTTCCCATGCTGATGCAGCAGCAGCAACTGCCGCAGCAGATGCAGCAGCAGATGCAGCAGCAAATGCAGCAGCAGATGCAGCAGCAGATGCAGCAGCAGATGCAGCAGCAGATGCAACAGCAGATGCAGCAGCAGCAGCAATTCATTCAAGCTCTCCCCCTGCTTCAACAAATGCAGATGATGATGATGCAAATGCCTGGCGCATCACCGCAGATGTCAGCTGCACCACCACAGGTACCACCGCCGCCACCACCACAGGCACCACCGCCGCCACCACTACAGACACCACCACAGGCACCACCGCCGCCACCACTGCAGGCACCGACGTCAACACCAGCATCTCAGGAGCCATGTGTGCTTTGGTGCATTTTGCTTGGATGTTAGGACTTGTTTTTGCCAACTAATTGGGTTTTCCATTGAACCACAAATTTTAAACTGTTAGCAGGGGAGCAGAGAGCAAGCGAGTGTGTCCAGTCAGTGGACTTTAATCTAGTGCCCTAAAAATATTCGGACCTCGAACAGCATTTTTTCGAGGTAACCCTTCCAGCGGAGATGCAGACCAGAGAGTCCAATGCTTGTGGTAAGCAACCAGTTTGGGCCTTGCTTCTGAGCATTTCCCTCAAGTGAGAGGAGCATCCGTGCAACTTACCCTCCATGGCTTGGTGCACAGCAACCCGTCCCCTTTCCGGGGAATTTCGGAGATCCGCGCACGAGCCCTTGGCTTGAGGGTAATCATGCACCATTGCCGAATGACCGGAAAATGGCTGGTGGACATAATCATCTTCGTGGGGTTGTCTCGAAACCATGCTTCCCGAGTTTTTGGACTTGACACTGTTTGGGACTTCATTTTGGTGGCAAACAACAGTTCGTTTTGTTTGGACCATCAACTCAGGAAGTGAGAAACAGGGGACTTTCCTTCAGTTCCCTGAAAAACACTGCTAAAGCCAATCGATGAGTAGACTCAAGACCCAAACACCCGGTGCTTGCAGAGAGTTGTTCCCTTCGAAATCAACTGCTGGGTCAACGGCTGCTAACCGTCTGAGGCATGTTTGCCCCGAACTGAAATGACGACAAACTATTTTGATCAGTAAATCCTCGGTATAGGATAAACCGACAAGAGTATCTAAATCCCGTAAATCCTAGGGAAAGGGTTGAACGTTGCAAAAAATAACTGGGGTCCGGGACAATGAGCTAATCTCACATACCAGATCTTCTGAGGCTTGGAAAGGAGTTGAGCCACGTCAATACGAAGTGCAGTGTACACTTGTTGTCCTATATATGTCTCAGCCCAAGGAGAAAAAATGGGGGCCCCAAAATGGCGTTATTCCTTGCCTCCTTTAAACGGGTACCCTCAAAAAGTCACCAACCCATATGAACAACGGTCTATGTGGCATAGTTTACGGTAGTAAGGGGATGACATTAGGCACCCTCACCAAATTACCAGAAGGAAATGAGGGTTGTTTACAAGAATCACATGTCAGTGGAGAACACAACGAATATGGACCGTGGCTCAGCCCATTTTTCCCAACGTGTAAGGCAGAGGGGGTATATGTTTGTGCAAAGGGAAGGATCATGCTTCTCGTCTCTCCTGCCAGCAACGCCTTCGCTGTGGCCTGCGCTGTGGTTTGCTGCTTGAGGATTGTGTCATTTTCTTACCGAACCCGTGCAACTTGTTTTTCTCTTTTGCATGACCTTTGACGATACACAACTCAAGCTTACGGAGGTTTCACCAGCAACCAGCTCAACTTGTTGCAAGGGGTCAAAGACAATCCGAGTCATGTGTTTGTTTGTTTGAACATGACAGTTTCGATCCCAAGTAGCAGCAGTCGAACTGTTTGAAGCGGTCAAAGCTTTTGGTTTGCCTTCAAAGCTGTCCCAGGCGTTCCAGAATAGACACACCCGAAATGCCCCCAGTCGGTGAACGTCGCCATGCCTGAATCCCCGAGCCGTGGCGCCCTTTTCGGAAGGGGAGTTTTTTTTTTTTTTTTTTTAGAATGAACAGTTGAGCAAGTAGCTGGCGCAAGACCCAACCCTGAAATGTCAGCCCCCTCCCACTGGAAGCTTTGGTTTCCGTTTGAGTCATGGACCTCAGGAAAGCTAGGCTATCCCGGACAAGAATGCCCCTTGGCCCCGGCAGTTTCCTCAGAATCAGAAGGCACATGAACCTTCGGGCAGTTTGGCGCGGATCGCAAGATTTCGCAAGGATTGCCCCCAATTTACCACCAGACAACGGATTGCAAACAGTTTAGCACAGGGTCGTGGGATGGGGCTTATCCCCTCTGTGAGACAAGCAATGTTGGCTTTATATAGGGAGTTAGTCTTTGGGAAGCCCTTTGTGCAACTCTGAGGGTTTTTGTATTACAAGCTGGGATGACACTCTTGGGAAATGACCCAGAATGGTTCAAAGTAACACGGTTTTATCTGGAGATGTGCCTAAATGGGGTGAATACCCAATGGGTATTCCCAGGGTGTACTGCCAAAACCCTTAGAACAACGCATGCGTTTTTTTCCGCCACGCTCTGCCCTTCCCAGCGCAGGAGGCAGTGAAGGCGGGGATTGGCGCGTGGACTAAACCCCCAAAAGCGTGAGAAGAACCGAAGCAGTGATCCGGAGTCCAACCAACACAACTCACCCGAATCAAACTCAGACCACTTCTTGTAAAGCAGTATGATGTTGTTCGGTGCTTCCTTTGCTTGGGTTGGTGGGGGGGGGGCGGCGAACTGGAGCACCTCTAAGTTCGATATCATTCTAGAGGGAAACCAACGTGAAGCCAGCATTTGGGCGGGTCCAAGTCGTTTTGACAGCCAAATACAAAGCAACCCGCCAAAGTTCTCTGAGGATTCATAAACCCGTTGATTTTGATGGGATTTAAGGGATAATCTGGACAGCTCTGTTGGGCAAACATCGATTCATCCGAGAGGTTTATACACCCAGGGTCAACTTTACTTGCCTCAGCCATGTGCACTGCGGGGATGTTTGGGGTCTTCCCTGTTTGGCTTCGAAGGGAAATCCTATTCGCACCACCTAACCGGAATTAAATGAATCCCCTTAAAATATCAACAAACAATGGTTTCCCATGGTTTCAAAGTGGTGCAGGATTTCGTCCATCCACAGTTTCACGTTCGGTTGTGGGCAAAAGCTGCGGTGCGGCAAGTCGAGTGCGTGTTAGCCGCTCTGGCCCGACCGGCCGAACAACGGCCGACGGCTCGGGCCGGGGCGTCGTGATGGCGCTGGCGCCAATGCTGGCGGCGGAGCAGTTGGTGGAAGAGCTGCTGGAGGAGAACTTCTAGCTTTGGGCAGACCTGTTGGCGGTTTTGTTCATTTCCAGACTTTGCTAGCCTCCTTTCGCCCGTTTTCAGCAGCCTTCTAAGTTGCCACTTTTTGCCGGTGAGCCCTTGTTCCTTGTCACTGGAGGTTTGGGGGGCGCGGTCTGTTGGGCAAATGACCGACGCGGCCATTTTCCTGATCAAGGCGATGTTCTGCCAAGGAATGCTTCCTGCAAATGGGGGGAAGGCATCAGAGTTCTCTAGACTTCCCTTCACCTAGAAAGGCCAGCTCAAAGTGAGCTTGCTTTTGGTGAATGTCCATGTTCTCGGTTGTGACATGTTTTTAAGGATGCCAGTGTTGATGCCCTTTGCGAGCCCCGTTGAAGAGAGACTGGCCATGTGAAAGAGATGTCATTCGTTCATTTCAACAAGATTGTTTGTGACATTCCGCGAAGGCGATGTCCACTTCTCGCTGCTGCGCCTTCCAAACAGGGTGGGGAAATGGGCGGTGTCTAAAGAGACTAGGTGAAGAGCATGAGGACTCAAACCTTAGAACCAAATATTTTTCTTGAAAGTGATATGACATTATTCACCAATCATGTCACTTTGACGAGCCAACAAAAGGCAGACGCCGAACAAGTCTGGCAGTGAATCAAAGGTTGGCAAAGAGATGTCTTCCCATCAAAGTGGGGCCAAGGAGTTTTGTTTGTTGCTCTTGCCTGAATTCCCATGCGGCGGTTTTGGCTGCGTTGGACACCCCTGGACATGAGTTATACCTGAGAGCAGATATTGCACCGGTCGGGGAATCCGAGAAGCTCTCTGGCCCGTGCCAGATAGCACCTACCAGCCCCTGGCCCCCGACCCCCCGACCCCCCGACCCCCCACACCCCGACAGAGGGTCCCAGGAAATTGATCTTCCAGGAAACTGAACCTCCCACAAATGCCTTTTGGTGGGAAGGGTAAGCGTTTTGGCCTATGGGGCTGCCATAAAATGATGAGCTGACCCGTAGTCCCGTGAAGGGGATTCCGAAGATTCTCCGGGAGAATCCCGGAATTTGCGGGTGAAAGGTCTCAACAGTGCTTTTGTTTTGGGGGGAGGGGGGGTCCATTTAAACTGCCCGTCTTTTCTCGGTTAATTGATGGCGTGTGTGTTTTGCTCTTTGCACTCGCTGTTCACTCTATGCAGGATGCAAAACCTCAACTCCTCTCGTGCGGCGACCCCGTCAAGCTGCTTCTGCCGCGCATGGAGCATGCGGAACATCGGGTTCTCCTGCCGCTCGCTCGCGCGCTTAGTGAAGCAACCCTGGTCGCCCCCGGGGGGCACCACGCACAGTTGGGTCAAAAAATAGGGCAACCCCAAAATGGAAGGAACCCTGGCAAATGGAAAGGCTGCGGTTTGGTTGCTGGTTGTTTTATTTTGACCCATGACCACATCATGTGGGCACTTGATTAATTGCATTTCCCTCCCCCCGGGGAACAAACATGTGGGCTCTATTCTGGTCCACTTAAACAATGCGTGGGATTCAGAAAAGTCAGGTCGACTCTTTTCCGGTCCGCATTACAAATGCAGAACTTTACTGTTCTTTGCAAGCTTATTAGTTTGTTGGTTCTCTTCATTTTGAGGTCGGGGGCTTCAAAGGACCAAATAGGTTTTTGCTACCATACCAGGGGTTGTGAATAGAACTATCCAGACAACGGTTTGAATGTGCCTTTTGTAGATTTCCCTTGTTCTTCTCCTTGCTGGTCCTTTTTTGGTAATCTTCTAGTACTCTTTTAATACCCTGGACCTTCATTTGTTACATAAACCTGTGTCCCTTGCGTGTTTTTGTAGCATACATTTGCTAGTTGCGCGTTTTTTCGGGGGTGGGAGAGGGGGGGGAGCGGACGCACATTTGGAATCGATGTTTTTCTTGGGTGACACACATTTATCTAGCAATGGAAGGTCAAGGACTCTGCAGGGGTAGACCCACAGATTCGCCGCATCACAGAGGCAGTCGGCGAGCCTCCTCTTTGAGCGTTTCGCGGACTCCGAGGCGAGCGGTCTGTTGGATGTGTTTTGGCCCTGTGTGATGTGGTTTCTCTTTTTCTTTTTTCTTTTTCTCCGGCGAGCAGTTGTTTATCCAGAATGTTGACCCCATATGAATCAAGCCCAGTTTATGAACAGGGGGTGTCCGATTCTGGGTGAATGTCGGGAATCAGACCACTTCTGGAGGGCCCCTACCCCCTATTAACAAATTGGGGTTGATTAATATGGGGTCAACATTTACAAGTCAAACAACTCAAGCGCAAAAGACAGAGCTAGGGTCTCCAAAAGCATGTGTGACTTGTAATAAAGTGAAAAGAGGGCGCATCGGTCCTTGTTTTTGGTGGCGGCGCCCAGAAGCCGCCGGGACTGTTGTCACTTTTGAGACTTCAGCAGCTGTCAGCTAGCTCGAAGCATGATCGCAGCATGACCGTGCTGGCATTCGCAGCATGTCAGCTTCCAGGTGCGGTTCCCATAGGTTTCTTCGCTGGGCCATGTCGAGAGTTGACTCTGCAAAGGCAACAGTTGTTGGTCAGGTTGCCAAAACCCTGCGTTTTTTGAGGTTTTCTGTGAAGATACGTTCATAAACCTTGGCAAAACCTGTCAACAGCGCTGGCGGCCTACAGGCGCCGTCACCTTGTTTTTCCCCACCCCTTGTCTTTAAGCTTGCTGGTTCGGGGGAAGAAGAAAGCCCAAAGTGAATCACTAGCTTCCCCTATGGCCCTTCATTCCAACTTATGAACCTGCAAGGAGAGCAGCTTTTTTCCTGTTTCTTGGAGGGATCTGTTTCCGGTTGCCCAAGCCTTGTTGTTACCGCTTTTGTGGGGGATCTGTTTTTTTGGTGGCCCGAAGACCTCCCCGTTTTTCAATGAGAACCAAAAAAGCCGTTTTTTCAGGGCCCAGAGTTGGAGAAGCTTCGCGCAGCAGCGCAGCTCGCGGTGCCGGCGCTGGCCAAGTTTCAGCGTCTCGGCAGAAGAATGTCTCGGCTTAAAACGGTGGGGAACCTCAGGGATACGGGAGGATTTCCTCTACATGCACCTTGATACTCAGTTTGATATGGGAAATGGCGCCAAGTTGGAATCCCCCCATATCCCCGCTCCCTCCGTATCCCCGCTTGTTCGTTTGTCCAAGAACCGAGCGAAACCGGAAGTTGAAGGCCAAAAAGCGCCGTGGGGCATAGCCTACGGCTCCATTTTGGGGTGGATGAACATCCATTTGCCACCTATTTTGATGTTCACCAGGGGTGCAGGGTTTTGATCCACAGCCATATAAGCCATTTGTTTGCGGGGTATGTCTACCTGGTAGAAAGTGAGTTCTCATGTTCGTAGCTGTTTCACATCGCCCTCTAATACCTAGCAGATCCCATTAGTGGCTAGTCCCTCCTATTGGGATTGGGAAGGGGGGGCCCCTGACAACCATAGGATCTTAGATTCCTTACTTTGTGAATTTTATTTCATTGTTAGTCTCAGGGTCGCGACCCAACCTCAATTCCCCTTGGCCATTTGAGTGGGTTCTGCTACCTGGCGTCAATCTCTTACCATTGGGTCTGCGTATTTGATGGAGTTCGAACTTCCCGGGCATGGTAAAGAATCAAAATTTCAAGGTCCTGCTTACCGCGAATGTGCATACCCCAAACTCAACGGCTATAACTACAGGGGCCAATCCAGTGTACATACCCCAGACACCTTTCACTATATTGCTTATATTTGGGGTGTGTTCATTTTGATTCAGCAAGGCTTCAGCAAAAAGTCACCAGTTAGGACGATTTCGTCAATTACCCTGTTTGTTGCGCTCCTTTTGGCGCAACATCCCTGAAAGCATAGAAGGGACTACCCCGAACAAACTTTTGCTGAAATGGATATGTTGTCTATCTTCACCTGTTGGTTTTAAAGGGAATCGATTTCACTACTGGACATAGTTGTCACATTTTTCCATGGTACTCAAGCAAATAAACGATACCAGCCACTTGCGTATATCCCTAAATGTACTGTTGAGACACACGCTCAAAACTCATGGTCCCCTGAAATGTGTGCCTCATGCTCGACCCTTCCCCATACTGTGGATGGACAGAATCCTGCACTGGAATCCATGGGAAGCCATCGTTTGTTGGTATTTACTGGCCAATCATCCTTCCAGGGTTTCTGAACGGTGGTGCGAATTGGATTTCGCAACCATCCACAGTATTTTCATTTCGCCTGCGGCAGTTCCATGGCTCCTTTAAAAAAAAAGTCCAGCGAAGCAGAGCTCAGGAAGCAGCTTATTACGCGCAGGGCCTTCCAGGCTCCTTGGCGCGCGGCGTTTCAAGCGGATGGGAAGTAATTTTAAGAGCTCGGAAATCCACTTTTATTAGTTTGATCGTGGTTTTCCTGACCTCTAACATTATCATGGTGATTAGCATTTATGTCTCAGTGTTTCCACTTTTTATGTCTCATGGTTTTTCTTGGCTTGATAGTCGTGGTAGCATGTCCGCAGACCCACAATACGCAGATTTATTGATCGTTCTGCCTTGTTTAATCGGCTTCGAGCTGAAAGAGTGCAGACATAAGCAAAGCAAGTGCAAACAACAGATACAGACTTGCATGCAAAGCAGATCAAACTATAGCAAAAAAAACCACAGTCGCCTGGAAGATCAGTTTCCTCTTGAAGGGAGCAATTTCATGTGAGGAGCCATTCCATTTGCTTAAGACCATCTTTTATTTTCCCATGTTGGTTCTAAAATGCATTTATCCCTATTAAAAAACCATTGTTAAGCAAGTGCTGGTCAATTGCCAGCACTTCACCCAGGATGCCAAATACCGGCCATTGGGGGGAGCTGCTACTGGACATATTTTATTTTTTCCGGGGGTCTGAACCAAATGGAAGACTCTATTTGGCTGTGGGTCAAAACCAATGGTACCATTTTGGGCAGGTGAATTCACCAGCCATTTTAGAACCTATTTTAGCGGTTGGATTGGGATGTTCACTGGGGTACGATTTGGATTTTGACCCATGGCCATTTGGGTCTAAGAGAGGGGCTACATTTGTTTGACACCCCATCCAGGGGGTTCTTTTGGACCGACCACATGGTGGCCCATTTTTTCTGTGACTCCCTGCACAAGGCGCAACATAGTGTTCGAACGAGCCGAAAAGCCCCCCCCCCCCGCCGCATTTTGGACTGGAGCAAGCACATGCTTGTCTTGTTCTCGGAGGCCGCCACCATCGTCACGCCCTTGCTGAACCGCGCGGCCGCCGTGGCCCTCCAGTGCTGCGTTTTGGTGACGCGGGGGGGCCCGGTAAGCTGACCGGCAGCGGTTGCGTGAGAAGTTTGCGTGTGTCTTTCTTAGCTTGGTGGCGAAGCCAGCCATCCGGTTCCTGAGCTTTTTTAGATCCTTTTAGTGTTTAGTGCTAGTTTCCGAATTTAACCCACTAAAAGTTAGACTTTGAGCGGGGGATCTGAGGGCAGCCCAGTCAGGGACCTCCCTTTTGGTTGGGTTTTAAGGGCATTTTCAGCCAATCGGACAACCATCATGTTTGTTGGTTAGGGGAAACTGGAAACGAAAAGAACACCCATCTTTTTTTTGGAAGGGGGGAGGGGTCTCCAAGAAGACACCCAACTCACTCCCCATGGACTTGCGTCACTTGGGTCTGAACCAACAAGTCTGAATACTTTTTCTGACCGGCCCACTCAGAAAGTGAGAAGTTGAGTTGTCCGGAGCTGTTTTTTGTTGTTTGTGTCGTTTCCGTGTTTCTTCCCCTGAAACACCAAATCACCGTCTCGTTGTGCTTCCGCAGATTGTTGTGTCTTTTGTCCTGGCCGAACGGTTGTGTATTTTGACACGTGCTGATCTTGCTTGTTATTCACAACTGTGTTTGTACTGTTCGCAAGCTTTGTTTGGATTCGCCATAGTGTCATGTGTTGTGCCATTGCTTCACTAGAATCTATTGTTTGCCGTACGTGTGGTTTTTGTATGCCTGTTCAGTATTAACTGACGTTGCAAGTTGACATGATCAATCACCAATTGTGTTTCCCCTTCTTTGCGTATTAGCTGCATAGTTCCATAGTTCCATCAGACTGTGCTCTGCAACTGTTGTTTGCTTCACCCCTTTCTCCTTCTGGGTCAACGTTTGGTAACATTTTTCATCGTGGCCTTAACATGCTGAAACAAGATTTAGTCAATCCTAAGGGTACGGTTGAACGTTGACTAGGTTCGTTTTGCTTCACCAAACTTTTGCCTGGAGACTTCCTTGCTTTTCCAACTAACCTGCCTTATGGGCCCATCAACTAAGAGGTTTGATTTGGCGGAGGAGGTTTAGGGTTGGACAAACTAGCATAGAATGCTAATGTTGACCTATGATTAATAAATAGGCCCCCCCCCCCCTGAATGACCATAAATAAAGATT
The DNA here is from genome assembly GCA_963377175.1 of Effrenium voratum. Lineage (NCBI taxonomy): Eukaryota > Dinophyceae > Suessiales > Symbiodiniaceae > Effrenium > Effrenium voratum. The sequence continues at coordinate 275,069 of CAUJNA010003595.1, read as the reverse complement.
AGGGGAGAATCTTCAGGGTCGGGCCTTGTTTAAAGGAGTTTAGTATTGGGCTCAGTTTTTTTGGTTTTCGAATACTACTTTAGAATTGGGCCAATTCAAAAGTAGTATTGGGCATGTTTTTGTTTCTTCTTATTTTGCTTTGGGGGAATACTAGTTTAGAATTGGGCCAATTCTAAAGTAGTATTGAGCCAATAACTTTTGGTTATTCCAGGAAGAATCTGGTTAGCATTATTCATGGTCTGGTTATTATTTAGTGCCTCAGGGTTCATGGGGGGTACTCTTGCTGCCAGGGTCAATGTGTTGATTTTGATGGTTTTTTAAAAGGAATTTTAAAAGAAAGGGATCCCATAAGTTTGTGGATTTGGGATACATCTAGAATCAAGTGTGGGATGAGCCAAGTGGAATGGAAAGCTTGACCATGAATAAAGATAAGGGGATCAGATATTTGTTTTGATGGGGGAATCTTGTTAGCATTATTCATGGTCTGGTTATTATTTAGTGCCTCAGGGTTCATGGGGGGTACCCTTGCTGCCAGGGACAATGTGTTGATTTTGATGGTTTTGCAAAAGGAATTGTAAAAGAAAGGGATCCCTGGCATGATCCCTATATAAATTCACTATGAAACCATGCAAATTCCATGGGGGATGAGGGTTGGGAGCACTGACCTTGAATAAAAATCTGCATTTTGCATGGATCCCAATGGGAATTCCAGGTTCTTTTGTGAGCTGGGGAACTCAGGATTCATTCATTCATGTGGGGGGAAGGTTATTTTTTGAATTACTTTATATTATTTTGTACGTTTTCATATTTTTCCCCTGGGCAAAAACGGTTAGCATTATTCATGGTATTTTATTTTTTTTCGGGAAATCGGTTAGCATTATTTATGGTCTATTTACTCATCGTAGGTCAACATTAGTGGCTTGGATCTTTTCTCTGTACTGCACTGTTCTTGGAGAGTTCGTTGTTTTTCGCTTCTGTTCCTTTTTAGTAGGGGGCTGCAAAAAAACAAGTAGTGTTTTTGCTACCATATCAGGGGTTGTGAATAGAACAATCCTAGACCACGGTTTGCATGTGCCTTTTGTAGATCTCCCTTGTTCTTCTCCTTGGACCGTTTTTAGTACTCTTTTAATACCCTGGCCCTTCATTTGTTACACTTGGTCCGTTTAATCCTTTTCGTACTCTTTTAATATCCTGGACCTTCATTTGTTACATAAACCATCAAGAAGTTTGGCCCAGGGCCATAGCCATGTGCTCAGCTCGCAAGGAGCGGGCCCTATGCCGCCGCCGTGCTCTTGCCTTGCAGCGCTTGGGCCAACAACATATCCCGTAGGATTGGAGATTTCTCCGGCTGGGCGGTGTTTTTTAATGATAGGGATTCCTTGGACCACTGTCCGCCGGGTGAGTCCGAAGACATTAGGCTCATGAGATGGTGTTGAAACACCCGACCCTCCCTGACTTGGACTTTGACTCTTTGGAAGGACCATTTTGGCAAACAAGTGAGTTTGTCGAGCCAATCCAGGAAGCGAGTTGCCCAACGCAACCGATTTTTTCTTTCTTCTGGGATGGGTTTGCGTTTCAACTCAACCACACTAAAGGATGCCACTGTATTTTCCCATTGCCACTGGGATTTCATTTGTTGGATCTTTTGGGAGGAAAGCGGCGTCTTTGGTCAGGGAGATTTGGCGTGTGCCAAACATGTGTTTCTTTGTTTTCTTGCTACACTTTCTGGAAGCCGAAAAAAAGGGGGCAGTCTTGAATCACAAGGTTGTTGCTTAGTTTGTTTACACATGAAGGCAGTCCAGTCATGCGTACTGAAACGCGTCAACATGGTTTGGATTCGTTGCAGCCATGAAGAATCAAACGGCTCTGCAAAAGGGACCTCAACCTCGAGCTTTGAGTATATGGCTGTGGGTCAAAACCAATGTACAATTTTGGGGTAGTTTCACCACCCATGTTTGTCCTTTTTAGTGGGGATTGGGATGTTCACTGGGGGTATGAGATTTTGACCCATGGCCATGTATCTAGCAAAAAACATGGAGCCAAGTCAACAGCCGAAGGCTTGACTTGAGCTGAAAGTGTCATATCAGGCCTCCAGTGGAGTTGTCATCTCTTTCGGTTCGGGGGAAGCCAAGCCCTTCTTCCATTTGGAGATCGACTTGAATGCTTCAGCCACCTCTAGCCATGTGGACATGTAGGTTTTAGGACATACTTTTGGGGTAACAGAACCTCGGTGGACCCAGTTTGGCATCACGGATTTCTGGTGATTTCCCACAATCATGTTCAACCACTCCATTGACGTGTGTACTTTGGACAGTAATTTGAGCAGCACCCAAAACGAATATTGGCCATTCTAGTAGGTGATTCTACTGCCGGGCTTCATGGGGCTTATAACAAGGGCCTGTATGGATCTTTATAAGGCGGCCAGTTTAGCAGGTGGTTCTACTACTTGGTCTCATTCCGGTTATGGTAAGGTTGCACATGATTATGTATGTATACATATACATAGATATATATGCAGAAGCACTTTCACTATGATGCAGTCAGCGGTCACCAAGGGGCTCTAGCCATCTTCATATCGGTGTATCTGTTTTGAAGGTACCCCCATTTTCCACGGTTGTCAGAAGATAACCAAAGGAAAAAAAACACATGTTTAGGGGCTACACAAATAGACAAACCGCCATGAACACCAAGAAGCTTTTTGGGGTCCCGGTCCCCTAAAAAAAAGAGCGAGCCGGCGGTATCTCCAGCCACAGAACCCCCTGGAACCGAATCTCCAGAACCCTCCCTGAAAGCTGCACCAAACCACCCCCTATTTGGGCCTATCAACCCCATAGCTTTCAGCTCGGGAAAGAAAGCTGCCCTGCTCTTCAAAGCTTGTTCATGGGTCGAAATATTACATTGTCTTGTTTCGGGGTACCCCCTTGTTTTGGTGGTTTTTCCAAGGGGAAACCAACATGAACACAGAAAAGGCAAGACGCCGGGCTGCCCCCCTCATAGCCCCTCCCCCCCTTTGGGAGGCCAGGATTTCGGCTGTTGGGTTGAAAAGTAAGGCTAGGTCCCCCAGTAGTGCCCTTTTACCCTTTTTTGGGGGCGAGGGAGGGTTCCCCTACTAAAATCGACTACAGAAAAAAAAGGTCGGGTACCCTTATTCTAACTCTCTACTAAAGTACCTTGACGTGTGCATGGGCAAGAGCCTCGCAGGCGAGGCGGTGAGCGACTTGGCGGAGGTCTTTGAGGAGGCCTTGGTGAAGCGTGCGGAGCTCTGCCGGCCCTTGGACGCCCCCAGGCAGACGAAGCAGCCGCTGGTTTGGGAGGGGGGTGGGTGGGGTGGGTTTTGGGGGCTGGTGTATATTAGAGTTTAAACCTTTGTTCATTAGGGTTCTTGGCTGCAAAATAGACTCCAAGTGTCGGAAAAGGGGTTGTTTTCCCTTGCAACATCAACCATAAGGGGCATACCTTTTGTTAGCAGCAGGTCTTAAGGCACAACAGAAAGTGGGTTCCTTTTGGGTTCGCTAACACCAACCCAAACCGGTCTACCATTTTGAGAAACTTTCACATGTGACCACAAACCGGTCTTACCAGCCCAATTTAGTCGGAGCTCATCTTCTCAGAACTCGGACGAGCTGCTAGTTTATCATCGTATAAGGGAATTAACACCTGTGTTCTGCTCATAAGGATGGATGCCACCTAATTTGTTGGTATCCCACTGATAGCCATCGCTGTAGCAGGAATCAAGTGGGTTGGACAAGTGAACGAGTCGAGGATTGCTGGGGAGATTTTCCCACCATCAAGCCTGCTTCGCGTTCCCGTGAGTCAATAAAGTACTAAAAGGAAGCTGCCAGCATTGGAGTCTCCATCTGGATCTGAAGGGTTTGGAACCCGAAGACTATCTTAACACTTTCCGGGGGAAGTCTGAGACTGTTGGGCTGACTTTGGATCCGTGCCAGGATCTACGCCTCGCACCGGCGCTTCGCCGAGCTTCAGGCACATGGAACTTAGGGCAGGCCACTTTCTCTGAGTCGCCAACGTGAATCCCCTTTAAAGTGCCAAAGTCACAGAGCATAATATGTGTTGCGCTCTTGTGCTTGAGGTGGAAATGAAGCTGGGCTCTCATTTTGCTTTGACCCCCATGCGGCTCCGAAAAGGCGTCCCTCTCAGCCGCTGCCGCCGCCGCTTCTGCCGGAGCCGGGCGGAAGCTGGCGCCGCCAGCACAACGGCCAGTGCATTTGTGGCGCTACGACCAGCTCAGGCAGCGTGGGTGTCCGTGATCGGCTTCCATGTTGCCATAGACAACGCACCAAACGCGTTGTTAGATTTGTGCAACAAAAAAAAACAATTCCTCAAAGAATTCTTGCAAAAAGTCGCTTGCTATATAACGGGATCCTCTGAATCAGCTAGTAAAGGTAATTTTTAGACTGGCTCAACAGTATCCTTGAAGGGATTGAACATTTGAAGGGGGCGAACTGGGCGGGCGGGCGGTCTTGAATTCAAATGCCAGAACCCGCCCCCCTTAGCGACCTTACAGCCAATGGGGGACTATGGTTACTACTAGTAATTCGGGGGGTTCCTTCGAACCACCAACCCAGTTTTCACAAACCACGGTAACAGCAAAGAAATTGCCCTTTTTCAACAGTCAAGGAAGGGGCTTCGCGAGGAAAGTAGCCTTCGAGTCTCCGATAGTCAGTTTCCACGATTTGGTAGCAACTAGCAGACGGCCGCTTTTAAGAATATGTTGGAGGTTCAGACGAGTTGACTACCGACATTTCGCGACACTTTCATTTGAGGGGTTCTCAAACTACATGCAAAGGGGTCCCGGTGGTTTCCTCTTCCATTGCCAGACTGAGCTTCTCTGCTTTTGTCCTTTGCGTTTGCGTTTTCCGTATTGTTTTCCTTTCAACCAGCAAATTGCCACTTTTGTGGCTCTCGTAACAGTCTGGTAAACCAACATTTCATTTTGCTAAAGAACGGCTGTCTCTTGTCTCAGACCAGGGGAATCTCCAAAATGGTTGGTTTCCTCTTCGCTTCCCTTTAAATGCAACCAACAGACCGCCCTCGCACAAAAGAGTCCCCAACCAAACGGGCATCCTCAAAGAAAAACCAACCAAACGGGGTAGTCTCAACAACACATGTTACCAAAGGGGAAGCCTCAAAAACAATCCAACCAAACGGGGTAGCCTCAACAACACATGTTACCAAAGGGGAAGCCTCAAAAACAATCCAACCAAAAGGGGTATCCTCAAAACCAAATCAAAATAAGAGGGATACCCTGAACATAGATCAAACCAAAAGGGGTACCCGAAAAAGAATCCAACCAAAGGGGTACCCTCAAAACCTCCAACCAAAAGGGTACCCTCAAGAACAATTTCAACCAAAAGGGGTACCCTCAAAATCAATCTAACCAAAAGGGGTGCCGTCGAAGAAAGGACAACCCCACTTGGCCCTAAAAGCTTCGGGAGCGACGCTGGAGGCACTTTTGGGACTGCAGTTGCTCCCCGAAGTACTTGGACGGCCGAGTGCCGGTGGACGAGCTAGCGATCCTTCTGCTGCAGGCGCGTTTTCACGTTGTGACCGATGCGACCGGGAGTTCTGGGGTTTTTTGGACCGGAGTCCATTCGGGAAGGATGTTAAAGCAAGCCTGTTCTTGGCCACTGGGGGACTATACCTAGCGGAAACATGTCGAGTTGGGACTGTTGATTCGCCAAAGAAATTGGTCCGAAAGAACATGGGTTGCTTTTGGTACCCTTTGATAGGTTGGGTTTCACCACGGAAACCCAGCAAGCATGGGTTGCTTTTGGTACCTTTTGATAGGTTGGGTTTCACCACGGAAACCCAGCAAGCAACCTACCTTGTGGCTCTGGATTGATGCTCGAAATTCCCCAGCAAAACAGGCCCACCCATTCCATTTGCTTGTATGGGCACCCGATGCGGAGGGGTGGGACAAAGGGGGCGAATTGCGCTAAACCTCGCAAGGGGAGCAAGTTGGACACTCTGTTATTTTACCGCCGTTTACCAGGGCGTTGTGGCTCCATGTGGTTGGCTGACTTCCGATTTTCCGGCAGGGTGTCCTTTGAAAACAAGCCAAACAGGGTTGTCACCCAAACAAGAGAAGGCCTACACAATTAGAATGGGGTTCTAGTTGAAAGCCACATCCAGTTATTGCTGTGGATGGACGAACTTCTGCACCACCTAAGAAACCCTGGAATGGTTCCCTTGTAAATGCCAACAGACATAAATGTGCCATGGTTTCATTTCGTGGTGCGAAATGGAATCAGAAACCATCCACAGCATCAAACGCTTATTTGTTTAGTCCCTTGTGCTGGATTCACTGGACGTGTTAGTCAAGAAATTGTAAAACTTGTTTGAACCAATTCATGGAGGAAGTAGGAGAATACGACCTGCTTTCACCCAGTGTGAAAGATTGACCCCCGCAATAGAATGCCTCGATTCTAGGACTTTTCGCCCTTGCCAACATGGTGAAGCAAAGGTTTACCATTCTCACACTGAGGTTGAGGAGTTAAGTCTTTTCACCATTAGGCTTAGGGTTGAACGTTGACTTAGTTTTAGCCATGTGATGCTCATGTGCACTCTCCCAAAATTTGCATGAGAGGAATTTGTTTGTTGAAAGCCATCAGGGGGTACGAGATAGGGGTATCTTGGTGGTTCCCAGCCTAGGTTTTGAGCATAGTTTCCATTGAACCCACCAAAGTTCAGACATTTTAGCAGGGGCCCAGGTATGTCTTAGTCATGTGATACTCATGCGCCCCCTCCCCAAATCGCAGCGTGGTTCAATTGAAAGATATCAAGCTTAAACGAGAGAGTATCTTAGGGGTTCTCAGCCATCCGGTTCCTTGGGTTTTTAGGTCTTGGTTTAGCGGTGGTTTCCGATAGTTAAAAGCTGGGAGGGGATCAGAAAACGGATAGGTCTTTATGGTTTAGTGGTGGTTTCCATTAGTTAAAAACTGCGAGGGGATCAGAAAACGGATAGGTCTTTATGGTTTAGTGGTGGTTTCCATTAGTTAAAAGCTGGGAGGGGATCAGAAAACGGATAGGTCTTATGGTTTAGTGGTGATGTCCATTACCGAGAGGCTCCCGATTGATTTAGGGCCTTCAAAACCTGGTTTTGAGACCCCCAACCACCTCCGGGGTGTCTAATGGAAGGGTCGGGTCTTCCATTGAAAGCCCCAGGAGCCTCTGGGTAGTTGCAAACTGCGAGGGGATCAGAAAACGGATAGGTCTTGTGGTTTAGTGGTGGTTTCCCTTAGTTCAAAACTGCGAGGGGATCAGAAAACGGACAGGTCTTTATGGTTTAGTGGTGGTTTCCATTAGTTAAAAACTGCGAGGGGATCAGAAAACGGATAGGTCTTTATGGTTTAGTGGTGGTTTCCATTAGTTAAAAGCTGGGAGGGGATCAGAAAACGGATAGGTCTTATGGTTTGGTGGTGATGTCCATTACCGAGAGGCTCCCGATTGATTTAGGGCCTTCAAAACCTGGTTTTGAGACCCCCAACCACCTCCGGGGTGTCTAATGGAGGGGTCGGGTCTTCCATTGAAAGCCCCAGGAGCCTCTGGGTAGTTACAAACTGCGAGGGGATCAGAAAACGGATAGGTCTTATGGTTTAGTGGTGGTTTCCCTTAGTTCAAAACTGCGAGGGGATCCGAAAACGGACAGGTCTTTGTGGTTTAGTGGTGGTTTCCATTAGTTAAAAACTGCGAGGGGATCAGAAAACGGGACGGCCCAGGCACCTCCGCTCGATCTCGCAGGCCGCCGGGGCAGAGGTATCGCTTTTTCAGCGCAGCGCCTTGATGGGGCGCCTGCACGGCCTCGCGCGGACGGCGGGGGTCATCTGAGCCTCGGCGTTTGCAAGGCTTTCTGAATATATGTACCAGTCCCTGGGCCACGTACCCCCCCCCCCCCCCAATGGTATGGTCCCCCCACTCCCCCGCATCATCCGCATCTTAGGGATGATGCTGGCAATGCTGGGGATGCTGTCCAGTACCGTGTGAGCCCTGCAGCTTCGGTCCCAGACTCCCCCTTTCACCCCGTGAACCAACACCCCCGCACCTCTCGCAACATCCTACCCTAAACCAAACCACCCTGCAACCCCTCCTCAACCCCAACCCTAAGCCTAAATCAACCCAAACCCCAAACCCACCCGAAACCCACCGCAAACCAACCCTGAACCAACCCTGAACCAACCCTAAACCAACCCACCAAGCCTAAACCAACTCCGAACCACACCCCAACCACCCCACCACCACCCCACCACCCCACCACCCCACCACCCCACCACCCCACCACCCCACCACCCACCCCACCCCACAGGGGGGGGGGGTTGGGGGGGGGTAGGGGGGGGTCCACGGCCTGGAACATATATGGTGTGGTTTGCTTTTGGAGTCAACAACATAATGATTATGACCCCGGTATGGGTGTGTTCCCTTTAAATCAGACCAGAAAGGGGTTCCAACATACCCCGGTATGGGTGTGTGTCGAATTTAAGGTTGGACCCCCCAAAAATGGCTGTGGTTTCCTTTTCGTGTCCCTTTAATTCAGACCAGAAGGGTTCCAACATACCCCGGTGTGGGTGTGTCTAATTTATGGTTGGACCCCCCAAAATGCCGGCGGTTGTCCTTTTGGTGTCCGTTTAACACAGACCAAAAAGGGGTTCCAACATAATGACCCCGGTATGGGTGTGTCGAATTTAAGGTTAGGCCCCCCAAAATGGCCGTGGTTTCCTTTTGGTGTCTTTTTTAATCGGACCAGTCAGGAGTTTTAACATAGTGACCCCGGTGTGGGTGTGTCTAATTTATGGTTGGACCCCCCAAAATGCCGGCGGTTGTCCTTTTGGTGTCCGTTTAACACAGACCAAAAAGGGGTTCCAACATAATGACCCTGGTATGGGTGTGTCGAATTTAAGGTTAGGCCCCCCAAAATGGCTGTGGTTTCCTTTTGGTGTCTTTTTAAATCGGACCAGTCAGGAGTTTTAACATAGTGACCCCGGTGTGGGTGTGTCTAATTTATGGTTGGACCCCCCAAAATGCCGGCGGTTGTCCTTTTGGTGTCCGTTTAACACAGACCAAAAAGGGGTTCCAACATAATGACCCCGGTATGGGTGTGTCGAATTTAAGGTTAGGCCCCCCAAAATGGCTGTGGTTTCCTTTTGGTGTCTTCTTTAAATCGGACCAGTCAGGAGTTTTAACATAGTGACCCCGGTGTGGGTGTGTCTAATTTATGGTTGGACCCCCCAAAATGCCGGCGGTTGTCCTTTTGGTGTCCGTTTAACACAGACCAGACCCCGGTATGGGTGTGTCGAATTTAAGGTTAGGCCCCCCAAAATGGCCGTGGTTTCCTTTTGGTGTCTTTTTAAATCGGACCAGTCAGGAGTTTTAACATAGTGACCCCGGTGTGGGTGTGTCTAATTTATGGTTGGACCCCAAAATGCCGGCGGTTGTCCTTTTGGTGTCCGTTTAACACAGACCAAAAAGGGGTTCCAACATAATGACCCCGTATGGGTGTGTCGAATTTAAGGTTCGCCCCCCCAAAATGGCTGTGGTTTCCTTTTGGTGTCTTTTTAAATCGGACCAGTCAGGAGTTTTAACATAGTGACCCCGGTGTGGGTGTGTCTAATTTATGGTTGGACCCCCCAAAATGCCGGCGGTTGTCCTTTTGGTGTCCGTTTAACACAGACCAAAAAGGGGTTCCAACATAATGACCCCGGTATGGGTGTGTCGAATTTAAGGTTAGGCCCCCCAAAATGGCTGTGGTTTCCTTTTGGTGTCTTTTTAAATCGGACCAGTCAGGAGTTTTAACATAGTGACCCCGGTGTGGGTGTGTCTAATTTATGGTTGGATTTCCTAAAATGCCGGCGGTTGTCCTTTTGGTGTTCGTTTAATACAGACCAAAAAGGGGTTCCAACATAATGACCCCGGTATGGGTGTGTGGTTAGCCCCCCCAAAATGGCTGTGGTTTCCTTTTGGTGTCTTTTTAAATCGGACCAGTCAGGAGTTTTAACATAGTGACCCCGGTGTGGGTGTGTCTAATTTATGGTTGGACCCCCCAAAATGCCGGCGGTTGTCCTTTTGGTGTCCGTTTAATACAGACCAAAAAGGGGTTCCAACATAATGACCCCGGTATGGGTGTGAATTTAAGGTTAGGCCCCCCAAAATGGCTGTGGTTTCCTTTTGGTGTCTTTTTAAATCGGACCAGTCAGGAGTTTTAACATAGTGACCCCGGTGTGGGTGTGTCTAATTTATGGTTGGACCCCCCAAAATGGCGGCGGTTGTCCTTTTGGTGTCCGTTTAACACAGACCAAAAAGGGGTTCCAACACAATGACCCCGGTATGGGTGTGTCGAATTTAAGGTTAGGCCCCCCAAAATGGCTGTGGTTTCCTTTTGGTGTCTTTTTAAATCGGACCAGTCAGGAGTTTTAACATAGTGACCCCGGTGTGGGTGTGTCTAATTTATGGTTGGACCCCCCAAAATGCCGGCGGTTGTCCTTTTGGTGTCCGTTTAACACAGACCAAAAAGGGGGACTCATATGGAGCCTCTCAGTTTCCAGGGATTCGGAAGTACAACGAGTCCATCAGTTGCCATACCCCGACTTTAGGTTTGGGGGGGCCCTCGGCGACAACCCCCGACCATGTTTCCAGCCAAAGTTGAAGCCACACTTTGGGGAAACACACTTTTGCCACCAAGGGAGTGACATGTGCGCTTTTGTCGGCAAACTTGGGGTGGGACAAATGCACCCAGGTGTATATACATATATATATATATACATATGCTACCCCCCCCCCAACAAAAAAAAAAAGGAAGAGAGAATCACGAATATAGCTATATATATATAGATATATGTATGCTGTCCCCCCCAAGATCTGCCCCTGAGGTGTTTTCTGAGAGGATCGACAAGAACAACCGGCGTGGTTTTCCTCAATTGATTCTATTTAAATTCTAATTGAAATCCTTCTTGGAAAGGAACTGTTAAACATCTAATTCAAAATGAACGCGTTCTTGTTAATCCTACTTGAACTTAAAATCTTGCAGTTTAACACTCGTAATCCAATAGAACTGAAATTGCATTTTCCGTGGATTTGTACAGGCTTCTCGCTCCTTTTAAGGGGCAGGCAACCTTGAAGAAGCGAACAATGTGTCTTTCCCTTTTAGACTTAGAAGAAAAAAAAAGCAAAAAACCTAGTTGGATTCCTGCTTGGGAAAAAACCAGTTGAACCTTACAATTATACAAATTCCTTCAAGTTGTGTTCAATGTCAATTTCAACTCCTGCTTGAGAAGGAACTCCTGTTTCAACTGAGAATTCCAGTTAAACCAGTTACAAGAAACAACCAGCTTGCCTTTCCTCACTAGGTTTCTAGTTTACAATCCAATCAGTTCCCTGCATGGTAAGAGATTCCTATTCCAAAACTAGATCAAATTACACCAGCCTCGGCCCCAAACAGCAAAAAGGCATGACAAGTCTGTATAACCCCAAAAAAGGCTTGTCTCCTTCATGTAAGGTGCGAACTTGAGTAGCTTATGTTACAATCAGTCCATGTATGTCCCTGCAGAAAGTCCCCTTTTTTGGGAAGAGGACACAACGGCCACGTGTCCGTACTATAAAGGCCGAAACTTCCTTTGATTAATGCAGCTGTTAGGGTGATTCACCCCGAATCCCCGAAACCTTCACTCTCGAACATGGCATTGACATGGAATTTTCTCCCCGAAGTCGATGAACAATATCGATGCTTTTACCCGGCGTCAAGGAGATGGATGGACCCCCTACTCTGCTGAAACTTCTGGTTGCTATCTTCTTGTCAAGCTCGGCTAAAGGTCTTGCCACAAGCAAAGCAAGCGAGCACTTGCATAAACTTGCAGACTGCGCCTTGTAGCGTTACGGCCGGGACATCCTCGCCTAGCAACGCAGACACACGCGCCAAATTGGCAAGCGTCAGCAAAGGTGCCCGCTTGGCACGCACCTCTGTCACCCGGCACACCTCCAGAAAATCCTCAGTGTTTGAGCTTGGTCATCCATGGCCTTCATCTCTTTCGTGCTCCCAAGATGGCCAACGCATGGCTTTGCTCCATGCGCCCAACACCGCTCTGTTCTGGAACAAGCTTGGCTTTGAACGTCAGCTCCAGCCCTGCTCCATCTCGGAAACGTGTGAGAACTTTGCCCCAACTTACCAATGCTGGCTGCACAGTGGACACCACCAGCTTGGCCGGGTTCATCTTGGAGTTGGTGCTTACGGTTCGCAGATTGGTGTTCACATGTGTGGTGAATGACCGGCGGCCGTCATTCCAACGCACGCCGCTGGCAACAACTTCTGGGCCTTGCGTTCACTCAGCTCCAGCAGCACTGTAATCAACTGGCCGGGTTCGTGAACTCTTTCCAAGTTGTCAGGAGCTCCTATGCATCAACCAAGTTTTTCGAGGAGAACTCGACAAGTGCAGGGACGATGCAAACAACTAATGGTTTGGTTGGGGACCCGACTCACCCAGGCTATACTTCCAGGACAATTCTGTCTGGAAACCGGTCAGAAAAAACCTTGGAGCGGACCCCCTCCCTTACGATGCAACAAGATGATAAGCACGCCTGCTTGACTCTCGTTGTTTTCTGCGATAGCAGCAGATCTCCAAGAGCAAGTAACCAGGAAACCACCAAGCCACTCTGCGATTGGCGAAACGGCTCTTGTTGATGGGACCACAAAAAGAAAGCATCAAACACGGCGGCGGCGTTAGAAACTCTTATTAGATTATAGAGCCACCGAACATGTCGAAACATGGCCATGACCGTGCCTCCTTGTTGCAATCACCACATTGAGCACCAGAGCCGCCATTCCGTAATGTTGCTGGGGAGTTCGCCACGCTCGGAACCGATGTTCAAGGCGTAGTGGAGGCGAAGCTGTGTCGTCAAAGAAGAAATGGATGGGCCATGTCTGTAGCACGTGTTGGTCTTGATGCTATCAGCACATCCCTCCAGCTTGGTTTCCCGACAAGCCACGTATGCTGCGAGCAAGTAAATCAGAATCTCGCCCGGAGCTGCCAAATTCAAGTCGAGGTCTCGGAAAAGAACGTAGATTGCGAGAATGAAATGGAATTGCTCGGATTTCCAGAAATACTCACTGCGGGAGGCTAGCACAAGCGCCATGCAATACGGCTCACGTTGACCGCTTTGGTGTTCTATGGGTCCAGAGACTGTAGGGAAGCTAGCGCCTCAGAGGATGGCACCTTACGACGTCCCGCCATGAAAACCGTTGAGCCCTCGCACTTGCAAGCCCTGACTGGATTGCATAGGTGAGGAAAAAGCGTCGCAGTAAATGTGTCCATTTCGTTCTCGAGAAACAAATACTTTGCTCAAGATTCTGAGCTGCTTTTTGGAAGCGCCGCACTTGTTGGTCAGGTGCAGGTTTGCATTCTGGCGCATCAGCAGAGCCCTGCCGAGCCTTTCATATGTACTGTTGTTTTCGATAAACAAAAACCATGACATCCGCCTGATTGCTTTGCTCAGGATTCAAGTTGCTGAGAGAACTTGCTCAGATAATTTGTGCCAAGAACTTGCCTGGAGAACTTGATCAAAGGAACTCGCGCCAACAACTTGCTCAGAGGAACTTGCGCAGAGAACTTGCTAGGATTACTTGGCGCCGCGCGCTGCTCATGCTGTCGGGCCACCCATCTTCTAGTCTCCTCTTGGTAGCATCACTGTAGTTCGAGCACCCGTTCTTGTTGAAAGGCTCGACAGGGTTCTGCTGATGCGCCAGAAACCTGCACTTGACCAAGAAGTGCGGCACTGGCTTCCAAAAGCAGCTCAGAAGCCTGAGCAAAGCAATCAGGCAGATGTCACGGTATATGTGTTTATCGAGAACAATATACAGATTTAAGGCTCGACAGCTCTGCTGAACAAAAGTACATATTTTAAGGCTTGACAGATCTCTGCTGATGCGCCACACAAGGATGCAAACTTGCACTTGGCCAAGAAGCGCGGCACTGGCTTCCAAAAAGCAGCTCAGAATCCTGAGCAAAGCAATCAGGCGGATGTATATTTGGTTATCAAGCAAAAATGGACACAGGGGCCCTGCTGATGCGCCACAAGGATGCAAAACCTGCGCTTGACCAAGAAGTGCGGCGCTGGCTTCCACAAAGCAGCTCAGTATCAGCCGGATGTCACGGTATTTGTTCAGCTGATGCGCCACAAGGATGCAAACCTGCACTTGACCAAGCATTTAAGGCTCGAGCTCAGCATGCGCCACAAGGATGCAAACTTGCACTTGACCAAGAAGTGCGGCACTGGCTTCCAAAAAGCAGCTCTGTGTCCGCCGTATTTGTCTATCGAAACCAGTCTACATATTTAAGGCTCGGCAGGGCTCTGCTGATGCACCACAAGGATGCAAACCTGCACTTGACCAAGAAGTGCGGCACTGGCTTCCAAAAAGCAATCAGCCGGATGTCACTATATATTTGTTTTTTTATCGAGAAACATAGACATATAAAAGGCTCGACAGGGCCCTGCTGGTGCGCCACAAGGATGCAAACCTGCGCTTGACCAAGAAGTGCGGCGCTGGCTTCTAAAAAGGAGCTCAGTTTCCTGAGCAAAGCAATCAGCCGGATGATCGAGAAAAATAAGGCTCGACATTGCTTGCTTCTAGCTCCAACGATGCTCCACAAGGATGCAAACCTGCGCTGGGCCAAGAGAGAGGCACATCCTTTGCACAAAGGCTAACAGCAAAATCTGCGACATGCCCTTTCCCAATCGCGAAGCATGTTGCAAGTGGTTCCTGCTAACTTGCCGAATCTATGTTTCTAGCTTGATGCTTCTCAATTGCGCAATTGCGCTTGCGAGCTGCTGCCACGTGAGCCGAAGGGAGCCGAAGGGAGCCGAATGCCGGTTACTGGATGCCAAGCAAGCCATTTCTGGGTAAGAAGAAGACAGTTTTGCCCGGGACCTTCATTTTTCCTGTTGAGAGGGCTGTAAGCAGGAAAACAGCCCACGCAAAGAAGAAGCAGCTTCAGTTGGTTTAGCCCGGGACCCTGTTGAGGGCTCCAGCGTCACAGCATCTGGCGTCTGACCGCGGAGACTGGGAGACACGACCCGGCAGCCAGCGTCACAGCATCTGGCACCGCAGAGACCTTGAGAGACACAGGGAGACAAGACTGGGAGACACGGAGACAAGCGGGAGGCACGACATCTGACCGCAGACACTGGGAGACACAGGGAGACAAGCGGGAGACACGACATCTAGCATCTGACCGCAGAGACTGGGAGACACAGGGAGACAAGCGGGAGACACGACCCCGCAGCCATCGTCACACAGAGACCTTGAAAGACACAGAAGACAAGCGGGAGACACGACCCCGCAGCCAGAAATGCAGCATCTGGCCTTTGAATTGAGAGACTGGGAGACAGGGAGACAAGCGGGAGACACGAGCCGGCGTCACAGCATCTGGCATCTGACCGCAGAGACGGAGACACCACCCCGGAGCCAGCGTCACAGCGTGTGGCGTCTGACCGCAGAGACCTTGGGAGACACAGGGAGACAAGCGGGAGACGCGCCACAGCATCTGGCATCTGACCGCAGAGACTGGGAGACAGGGAGACAAGCGGGAGACACCACCCCGGAGCCGGCGTCACAGTATCTGGCATCTGGCCGCAGAGACTGGCAGACACAGGGAGACAAGCCGGCGTCACAGCATCTAGCATCTGACAGAGACTGGGAGACACAGGGACAAGCGGGAGACACAACCCTGGAGCCGGCGTCACAGCATCTGGCATCTGACCGGAGAGACTGGGAGACAGGAAGACAAGCAGAAAGCAGGACCCCGGAATTGGCGTCACACTTTCCCATTCTCTATACCTCAAGTTAGAACCCCAATGCTTCGCTGTTTGGGGAAATACTAATGTTAATTGAGCTCTATTTCAGATCCTACTCAACTCAAAGCCGTGCAGTTTAAAGCGCGAAAACCCATAGAACTGAAGTTGCATTTTGCTTGCATACAAGCCCTCAATCAAGTACAGCTCAGCTACAAATAGAACTGCTGTAGGCACCTTCTCAAACCTTTTCGAATAGCAACATATTGAGAGGTCCCAAAAATTGTTCTGGCTTCGCACCTGTAAAGCTGAAGTTCTAGGGACCTCTCACCACTTTGGGCTCGGAGCACAAAATGCCGAGAGGTTCCTAGAATTCAGCTCTCAGAAGAAGAAAATGCTGCTGTCCATTCAACACGGTAACAAAAATATAAGAAAAAAACGCGAACAAGCCGTGTCCTTGGCAATCTTGCATCTACTCCCCAAGGCTTCACAAAGAATAGCTTGCCCTGCCTGCATTTGAAAAGCCTGAAAACCATGGTATTAGCAGTGTTTTCAACACTTTGCAGCACAAAGCACTGACTGTCTCTACTTGTTCATGTTTGACGACCTGAACATGTGCAAGGCCATTTTTGAAACAAAATCCGTTTCTGAAGTCATGCCCTTTTTAAAGTGGTGGCAAGTGCGGAAGCAAATAGACTGTATCACAAAGCGCTGCAGAAACAGTGTTTTTTTGGTCTACAGTGTTTTGCAGATACTGTAAGCAAAGCACATGTCCATCTGGCCGGCAGCAATGGCGGCAAACCAGAGGCGCAGACCTTGGGGGGGGGGGGGGGCGACTAATATATATATATATATATATATATATTATCCCTTCTGCTTCCTTTTAAAGCCACAAAAAGGGTACCCTCGACAACACGCTCCACACACATATCTAGCCATATAGGAATAAATAAATAAAGATATACATATATATATATATATATATGTATATACAGAACGTGAATTGTGGGTCAATGTTTGTGTTAGTGTTTGTTGTTTTGTTGAGGGGAGAGAACTGCCATATTATGCATGTGTATACATATATATATATATATACACAAAATGTACCCCCCGGAGCACCCAGGTGTTTGTTCAAAACATCACGGCTTAGCTGTACACATGCATGCAACATGCACTTTCCGCTTCTTGCTCTGAAAATGCACATCTTGTAGACTCAAAATCTAGCATCAGTACTTAGAGACCACTTTTTGGGGATGTGCTAGCACGTGCTAGCACATCCGGGATTCTGGTAATCTTCAATCTTCCATCGATGTGCTAAATATTAGTTTGTCCTAAGTATGGATTTGGCGATTCCCGGAGAAGTGGTCTGAGAACCTTCAATCTTCAATCTTCAACCCAGGATGTGCTAGCACATCCTGGATTGCACTAAGCTAAGCACGGATGATAGAATGTAAGTCGAACAAAAGTGCATGGTTGGAGCATCAGTTTAGAATCTTGAAAGTACATTTTGCCTGCATACTTATAACAACATGTGACTTTGTGAACAAATATTCGGAGTACGCCCTATTCAAATGGCTTGTAAAGTCAACCTTGAAAACCACGTGTATTCTCGTACTGTGGGCGGGGTGGCGCGCAGCAGCTATAAACTTCTCTGGTTCATTTCTGCTTCCGTCCTGCCGAGAGTGAGCAGTGGGGCTGCAGAGCTTGGAACAAACTTGCCCCATCTCGACAGCCAAGAGGCGACCCATGCAATGGGAAAGGCCGTCGTCTCGGCCACTGCACTTTGCAAAGCCAAAAAAGCCGCAGCCCTCGGAAGCTGCAGAAGGCCAGCGATGCCAAAACCAGTAGAGCCGGTCCACGAAGGCAAACTCACGAAGTGACTCGCGGTCGTCTTCTCACATGGGTGAGGCCAAGCCGCCCCCCAACAAGGAGAGCACCGTGGCTCACCCGATCGCTGCGACGAGCTGAAAGATACGTGCAGTGACCTCGCAGAGAACACGGCTGACGCGATTGATCGCATTGAGTTGCTAGAGACCAATATCCAAGAGTGTGAGATTAAGATCGACTGGAGGCATGAATACTCAGTAGCGCTGCGCATGCTTCTAACGGTGACTGAGCGGGTGATGTCAGGCGCATGTTTGTTACGGGCCCCTGATGAAATATTCACTCACCAAAGTCTCGCAATTGCCTGCTCTGCCTTGTCAAACTGTCTACTTGTTCAGCTGTCCTAGGCTGTCAGTCTGTCAATCTCAACGAAACAAGCATCACACGATAGCGTAGCACTCTGTTCCACAACTCTGATACAGTTGCAAGCCTGTTTGGAAGGCGCAGATTGGTTCACCGCGCCAGCCTAGCATGTGGATCTGAAAGCAAGAAGTTCGAGCTGGCGCCAGGCATCTCCGTGCACAGACCTGGTGCGAGCAGAACAATTACTGCGGCGCGGACAGGACCTCTAGTTGAAAACCAAACAGGCCACGGCTGCCCGTATGCAGAAGTCACGAGGTTATGATGGGCTACGCGGTGATGCGCAAGACAAAAACAACTGATGCTACAGGTGTAGAGTTACACAGTGTCGTCAAAAATCTGAAGGCAGGTCATCCAGCCTTAGCTGATCTCAGATGAGCGTCACAGAAAATGACCTCTGAAATAACAGTCTGTTAGCATCATGGAGCCCAACAGCACACGCCGGGTGGGGGGGCCGTAGATACACACACATTTATATATGTATATATATATACACTTATATCTAGGGGTTGTATATCCCATTGAAACAATTGGAAGCCAGACCGAAGGCGCCGGCCGAGGTGCTGAGGACCTGGACGCCTGCACCCCGGAGATCCGAAGGGCAGGAGGCTTGAAGGCGCGTCTCCTAAGCGATTTTCACCTTCAGGCAAGTTGCTAAAAAAGTAACCTAAAGCCATGATGTAACAGCTAGAAACAGCCATACGGTTCTACTCTCAAGAAATTCCAAATGTGGGCCGAGGGTCAGGGATGGTCATGGATGTCAGAAAGGTGTGCGGAGAATGGGTTTTAGCTAGCAGGAACCCTTTTTTTTCCCGGGGTTGGGGCGAACGGCGACGGGCTCTTCAACACGTCCAAAGCGCCAGTCGACTAGTCCATTTTTCTCAGGCACACACCTGTCCGTTTTGAGTTTTTTTTGGGAACCTAAGCAACCGCAAGCGACAAAAGTGAACGCACTACCAAGAGAACAACAACCCCACAACAGCTTAAAACACTTCCACCAGACAAACCATCAAGCAACGCACCATGCCATCAAAATACACTACGAAACACCAGAGATCCTCCCTTCGGCCCTTCAGCCCTTGGGTGCCAGGCCTGGGTCCACTCCGTGGCCAGCGGACAACTCGCGGCGCAAGTGCAACTTGCGCCGCCGAGCGCGCGCACCACGGGGACGCTGACGCCGCGGAAAACCGCCGGGGCCAGGCGTGGAGCGGGCGAGTGTATCTTAAGCTTTGAAGCTGAAGCTAGTGTGGAAACCGCCTAGCAACACTTGACCCCGGATCATTTTGTCAATCTTGTAGCAGACAAAGGTTAAGGGTCTAGCCAAATCTTGGAGCAATCCTGGAAAGGAAGAAGATAATCCAAAAGGTCCGGGGTACGTTCGTTGCATCGTAGGATACCGAGAAGGAAACACACATCCTGGTCCCTCTCTCTTCTTAACCTTCTGCCTCTCTACTATCTACTGGCCTTTGTGGTTGTTTAGTTGGATCTTTGGACTTTAGCTTTTTGGGAAATTGTGTATTTCCCATTGGACCCGCAAAAAGGTGTCAACTTGTTGCAGTAACCAAGTGACCAGTGACCATCCCAGTTAAAGGTGCCACACTTCCGCAGCAAGGTCCCTCAAACTGGGCATTCGTTTAACCATCGCCCAATCTACGCCGGCACAAACAGCGGTTGGCCGTCAAACTAAGAATGGACGGAACCCACTGCAACATCAAACTCGCAAAGTTGATTGGCTCAACTTGCTGCTTCTGTCAAACGAACAGGGGTTTGGTTTTGTGGCCCTACCCTGCATCGTTCTTCGTACAGACCCCTCAACCTCAACAAACCCTCCCTTTCTCCCCCCCTGTTCCATCATGGCAGAGGTTTCGTTTGACGTGTCCAAGGCCCTTTCTCTTCACCGCCCGGCGCTACGCCGACAAGACGGCCCCTTCTGCGGCCTCAGCGTCGCTGCCAGGGGCTGTGGCGCAGGGCCTGCTGAAGGCGGAGATTTGTGGACACACTTTGCACCAGTTGGTAGGTGGTTTATGTCCATCCACAGTACTAGAATGAGTGTTCTCCCCGAATCGATTGTAGAGCAGGGAAAACACACAGCTGCCAAGCAAACACACAAATGACGGAAATCTGGCGAATTCGCGGAAGGCAACAACCATAGTTTTCAAAAAAAAATGTGGAATGGCCTCCTGGCAGATTTAGTCACGCAACAAGGTCACGGAACGTTTTACCTCACAAAGATCCCAACCACGGAAACCTGTTTTGGAAGCACAAACATGGCATGTGACCCCCGATATATTGCAAGAAGTGCCGACACTAGTAAGCCTTTGGAAATTCCCCCAATGGTGAAGTGGTCTGGCTACGGGCCTTACTTGACCCTGAGGCTTGTTAGCCCCTAAAGATTATTCTGGGTCGCTAATTCCCCCTTGTCCAAAACAGGAGTTAGATGTGTTTGGCGATCAGAGTTGTAAACCCAGGTGCCAGAAAACCCTTAATCGGTGGTTTGGATGGGTGGTTTGGGGCGCTCGAATGCTTGGCTTTTGTAGAGGGACGGGAAATCCCTCAAGCAATCCAACCACCGAGCTGCAAGCCAGCCTTTTTGAGGGAAGCTGATGTTTGGGCTGCTTAAAGGGGCCGGGAACTTCGGAGTGGGCGGTTATAACCCACAAAAGCCTTATAAGTCTCCGTTCAGTGGGTTCTAACCAGGTCTAACCACTTGCTGGGTACCCCATCTCCCCTTTTTGTATGCTTTTCAGGGAAGCCAGGAGGTGGCGTTAAGGTGAAAGCAAGCGGTTGGCCACCCTGGATTCTCCATCTTCCGGCACCCTTCTGCGTTTGTTTTGCTTTGTTTTGTTGGGCATCCCCTTTTGGTTTCAAGGAGTTCAAGGGGACACCAGCCATCTTTTGGGGGGGTTCCCCTAGTAGACAGACCGACCGCGTGGGTCTGTGCCATTTTGAGTTGGGACTCCGTGGGATGTTCTCGTCTCGGAGGCTTCCCAGCGCCTGGTGCTGGGGGACAAGGTGAGCCCCAACGCCAGGGATGCCTATGGAGCGCCTCGAAGCCGAACAAATCTTGGATGCGGGGTGGACTAAATGTGAGTGGGTCTTTTTGAGGGTCCGCCCCCCCCCCCCCAAAAGAAAGAAAAACAAAGAACAAGACAAGTTTGTTGGTTTCCTTTGGGTTTCACTTGGAAACCGAACCAAAAGGGCCAAAAAAGACACCCACATACGACGCAAGATCTGAAGGCATGACAGTATGTATGAGGTGACCCAGGCCAAGCGCGCATCAAATCATAGCTGACCCACTGCTTCCAAGCGTTTCGCCACTATAGCGTAACTCACCCGAGTTCCGGGACCTTAAACATTCTGGGACCACTTTAGTGGTAAACAAGAAGATCGGAGACTGGTTTAGAAGGTTGGACACTTTTTTTCACCCACTCAAGTGAGATCATTTGAGAAAACGGCCTTGAAGTGTTTCTTCCCTAGCTGCAAGCTTTGGGAATGCCCAAAGAGAGACCCGTGGTTCGAAGGGATCCAGAAGGGTTCCGAGGGTTTCCGGGGCTGTTGGGCATGCCACCTATGTGTACCTGGTTTCAGCGGTCAGAATCATACCAGAGAACACTTGTCTAACCATCCCTACTAAAAGCAACATGAAGCGAAGAAGTGATTGCAAGCCTTTTGCAAGGCCGCTCTCCTTTCTGACCACGGCGTTTCTGCAGTTCCATGTTTGTGTGTGTGTGTGTGTGTGTTTTGAGGGGAAAGGTTGATAATCTCTAACGCATGCTTCGATATCACCTCGATCAGATGGTAAAGGGCTCCAAAGGGGACAAAACCTCTTAATCTCTGAGTTCCTGGACCTTAACAAAAAATTGGGACCATTTTCATGGGGGCTGTCCATGTAGGGGCTGCAGGGACCACAGTTTCCTTGTAGCGAGAAGCCCAGATCAACAGCCCCCTGGTTGATTCATTTGGGGGTGTCTCCCTTTGGGAGCTCGTATCACTTGTGCAGGGAACACCACCTTATGTAGGACGGGTTGCTAAAACCGGGGTCAGCATTAGTGGGAAACAGTTTATAGAGCATGTATTTTTTCTTGTCGACCTGGGCAGTGAGTTTACTCTCCTCACCAATCCGCTAAATTTCCCTTAAGCTAAACCCACCTTGAACGCGCCTTAAACACCCCCCTAAGCGCAACCCTGAACTTACCCCAAGCCAACCATAAACCCTAAACCCTCAACCAACCCTGGCCCAAGCCCAAACCCCTAAAAACTTCCCCAGAACTAGCTCCCCTTTTTGTTTTTTGTTTTTTTGCTTTTTGGGGGTCCCTTCGGTTTTCCACTAGCCAGGCAAAAAGATCTTTTTTTGCTGGGGTCCTATTTCCAGCCTAGAAAAAGCCTTCCTCGAACCCGCAGCCTTCCTCTCGCCGCTTCTGCCGAGGACACCGCGCTGCACCTCGCGGCGTCCTTGGACTTGAAGCAGGGCCTGGGCGCTCTGCTGCTGAGCAACGGCGCGGATGTGCACGCGCTGGACGGATAGGGGCGGGTTGGCTCGGGAGATGCTGAATTACCCCATTTGAATCAACCCCAGTTTAAGATCGATTCTGGGCGAATAATCCGACCACTTTTGAACAAATCCCCCAATTCATCAACGGGGGAGGCGGGGGGTGAATGGAATTTGCCTCTTGCAGGTTTGCCAATCATGTTGAAAAGTAAGGGGTTTCTTGATTCGAGCCATACGAGCCCCCCAAATGGATCATGTCACCAGGGCACCAGGGATCATCTTTTTCCATCCAGGGGCAGTTGTTTTTCATCAGCAACCCCGTTTGACGGCGATGGCGGAATATGGGCTAGAGCCAACCGTACCACGTTCAGCAGGCACCGAAGTCTTTTTTTTTTTGGGGGGGGAGGCCGTGCAGGTTGTGAGACTATGGAGTGTTTTCAGGAATATGCGTTGGATCCCATGTTTTTCGTTGGGAAGGCTATGTGGGTTGTGGAATAATAAGGAAT
The DNA here is from genome assembly GCA_963377175.1 of Effrenium voratum. Lineage (NCBI taxonomy): Eukaryota > Dinophyceae > Suessiales > Symbiodiniaceae > Effrenium > Effrenium voratum. The sequence continues at coordinate 252,038 of CAUJNA010003595.1, read as the reverse complement.
ATGTTGGATCCGCTTGGACCGTGTGAAGATTGACGAATGGGCGTCCTCCAAAAGTGGGACTGGTCGCCTCCAGGGGCCCGGGGCTATGCCAAGACATGTTGGCTCATGGGTTCTAAGCCATGGTCCAGGGGTTATGATAGTTCTGAGAAGCTTATGGCAGTTGGTTCTGAGCAAACTGCTTTCATCCCTTCGGGGCTATTGAGTAGTGTTTTTTAGACCATGGTCCACGGGATGATTTGTAGGGATTTGACGGAAGGCAGCCAAGTGCCCCGGGCTTGGGGGTCCTTGCAGGCTGGAATGAGGAGGTAAATACCCGGCAGCTCGTAGTACTACTTTGCGTGTACTTGTGTGGCTATGAATTCTGAGACGGGAAGATCCTCAAAGGTCGATGGACATAACCCCCCATGTATGTCTCTCACTTCCTGAGTTCATGAACTTTAAAGTTTTCGGGAAGACCATTTGAGTTGTAAATATATAGTTTGGACTTTTTTGGGGCCATCCACGTTTAAACGACCAGCGTCAGGTGGCGCCTTGGGGGTGTCGCAGATATCGGTATCGCCGGTTGATGTCGGTGGAAGCTGGCGGAAGCCGTCTGCTGTTTGGAAAGTTGACATAACTTGGCGGTTCCCAGCGAATCGTCCGGTTCAACTTAGGTTTTTTTTTTGTGGTTTTGAGTTGGTTCAGTGGTTTTAGTTTCCATTTAACCTTCAAGTTAAAGTAACTTTAGTGGGGATCAGAAAACGGAGAGCCCTAACATCAATCTTCCCGGGCCCATAAAAGCGGGCCCCAATGTTCCCATGTGTTGGGGAACAAATCAGGCTAGCTTCGGACTTTCTCTCAGGACTATGAGGTGGATGTTCTTGGTAGACAGATGATGTATTTTTGGGGCACTACGGTAGGTACCCAGGTATCTACCTCTAGGTGTTACATCATAGTTTCCCCTGGTGACCTACTAGTGGCAACTGGAAGCACTGGCTTGGTTTGGCTAGAAATAGATGGGTTCCACTAGTTGAGATTACCCTTGCTCCAACCAACGTGGCACCTGTGGGGAGGTAACTGGATCATCAATTTCCTTCTGAAGGGACCCCCTGTCAGTTGCCATGTTGATGGGAGAGGGTAATTTGGCCATGGGGTCGAATTCCCGCACCCCCAATGAACATCCCAATCCCCACTAAAATGGGTGGTGAATTCACCTACCCCAAAATGGGATGCCATTGGTTTTGACAACCACAGCCATTTTATGCCCCATTTGCCCATTTGCCGCGCTCGAAACTTGCGGCGCCCCCAAAGCCGTCGAAACGCCACCGGCCACAGGACCGGCACCTGGCCACACCGCTGCACCGGGCGGCGGGGGCATCCAAAGGTGCCGAGGGCGGAATGGCGCAAGAGCTGGCGCCTTGGTTCCAGCCGGGCGCCAAAAATCGAGCAGTTTTCCAGGAGGGTTTTGGTTTTTGCTTAAGACGTCGTAAGGGGTTTGTTGGATTTGGCCTGCAAACCTCTCTGCGTTTGTTGGATTGGAAAAATCAAGGAGTTTGTTTGATTTTGCCAATAGAACCTCTGGGTTTGTGGGCGGGTTTGGAAACCCGGGTTTCCTTTGAAAGTCTGCCAAAGAACAGATTGCCGACTCTTGTTTTTCCTCGGTCTGAGTTAACCACGAACCAGGGAGTCACAACTAGTCCGTATCCTTTGATCAAAACTCCTTCTAAGAAGGTTCTCAGCCCTTCTTGATTTGCTGGGGGGATTTTTGGGTTGACTATGTAGCAGAAGAAGATCTTATCTTTGTTGCTTATCAGAGTTGGGCCACGGATTTCAAGAGAATTGATGTGCGGATTTAGAAAAGCTTGGTGGGCGACGTAGGCGCCTTGCTCACCCCCCCCCCAAAGAAAAAGAGCGGGGAGTAAATGGGCCCTCCCCAATTTAGCTAGGATAAATGAACAAAAGGTTCCCCACTCACGGGGGACTTTCAATCCAATTTAAGTCACGATCATAAGGGCATCATGCGTGATTGTGCCCCTTGCACCGGGAGGGGCTCCGCATGCATTAAGGGCGGCCCTTTTTATATTGGATGCAGTTGGTGGGGTGGCAACCTGAAATATTTTTGTTGGTCGGGATTGATCGAAATCCAAAGAGGCACAAAGCGATCTTTGATTCAGCTCCAACCTGGCGAACGGGAGCATCGGTGAGACGATCGGAGCTGCCGGTTTTCGGGTGAGAGAGGATGGTGTTTCTTGGTTCTAACGTTTTTGCGGTGGGGACGATTTGATGTCCCTTTCTTGGGTTGAAACTAGCAGTCTGATGGCTAATTCGGGAAGGACATATAGGGTAATGGAATTACCCCCCTATGTTGAAAAGGCGTGTACACGCGCATGAATCTATGTCGATGAGCCTCTTTGGTGACTGGCTTCTGCATTTGAGTATTAATAGTGATGGTATCTTCACCGTTGGGATTCATGCCAAGGGGTCGAAGCCGTATGGGTCCATACATTCATTGTATCTGTGGGTTGGCTGGGGGAATGGAACTGGACTTGTCGCATGTCCATTGCGAGTGAGAATGTTTTTTTGTTTTTCCCCCGCAGAAAGGCTTGCCTTTTTGTAACAGCTTCCTTTTTGTCTCCATTCAAAGGTCAGGTGGTGGAGTTTTCGCCGCCGTGGTACGCTTCTTGCCAAGCCCAAGACCTCAGTGGACCAATACCTCAGTGGATCGTTAGCCTCTGGATTTGAACATGCATCCAACCTCGCCAAACTTTGTCACCATTCCTTGACGCACTATTGCCGTTTGGGCATCGCTGAACACCCCCAATGCCCATTCAGTTAGGAGTATGCATCCTATACACCTCAATGATCATATCTTTATGGCTATTTCCTTGGATCTCGGGAAACACTGGGTTTTTCAGTGGCCCCACAAGCGAAGAGAAGCCTTTTGCGGAGGGCGCTTTGTTCGGCATCCAGCCATCGTACGCACCTTTACATGGTTGTTGTTGGGAAATATTTTACATTTTTGCTTATTGTGGTTTAGTGGTTGAAATCCAACAACTTAACTGCTACAATCTGATTTTTGTTGGCTCCCCTTCCAACGTCAACCAAGTTTGCTTTGGCGCGTTTTGCTTGGATGCTAGGACTTTAACTTTTTGCCAACTAATGGGTTTTCCATTAAACCACCAAAAGCTAAACGTTTAGCAGGGCAGCAGAAAGCAACCGAGTATAGGCCGGTGGAGCCCGGTTTTGTGAGGTGAGGCTCGGCGCGGAGGTGGGGCACGTGGACCGCTGGCACAGCACGGCGCTGCACCGCGCCGCGGAGCACGGCCGCGCGGACCTGACGCAGCTGCTGCTGGATGAAGGGGCGCCCGTGGTGCCAAACGAGCGCCGCGGCGTCGAGAAGTCGAGAAGTCGAGACGGAGACGAAGGGACCGTTGTGAGTGGCTCAAAAGCGCCGGTTTGAGGCTGAAACACAGGGAAGATTGGCTGCAAGGACCGTTTGGTGGCGAAGCCAGCCATCCGGTTCCTTAGCTTTTTAGATCCTTTTAGTGTTTAGTTTCCATTTAACCCACTACAAGTTAAACTGTTAGCGGGGGATCTGAGGGCAGCCAAGGCTTGAGGCTGAAACACATGGAAGGAGCTGTGTTCGGATTTTAGGATCTGAGGGTTGGACGTGGAATCGAGCTCTGACATTTGGACCACGGTTCAGGGACCGAATAAACCGGTGCCGATCGCAAGCGCATCGAAGGACACGTGTGTTGCATTTTAGAACACATTCGTTAGAACCCATTTAGGGCCACCCAAACGGGAAAGTGGTGTGTTCCACAAAATACGGGTCCCTTGAAGCGGTGTCGTTGGTTTGGTCTACCCCACCCCCCTATCCTCCTTCTTGTTTTTCCAAGATAATACTCTGGGAGCCCAGGGGAAAATCTCTAGGTGCTTTGAGATTGGATGCCAAGAGCTGTGCACGAGGCTGCCAAATGCTGGCCTTGAATCCAAGCATGGCCCCAAGCTGGTGCCCCTTTCACTGATTCAAAGGGTTCCCCATGCGTTCCACCGCAGGGATGCACACATGCTAAAGCTGTGCCGCAAATTTAGTTCAACCTTAAAGTCAACTTGGCAAAACAGAACCATCCCTGTGAAACATGTACACATTTTTCTTTTAGGTTGCAACAAGTCCCATTTGCTCGACCGAGTTGGGGCGCCACGCCTCTGCACCGCGCGGTGGCGCGCGGCCAGCTGTCGGTGGCGGAGCGACTGCTGGCGGCGGGGGCGGCGGCTGCGGACGCGGAGGCCGGTTTGGGTGGGCTGAGGAACATCGGAGCTTATGGGCCTTATGGGCATCCACCGAAATGGCAACTCAGACCCTCCCAGTGGTGCCTTCTCTTTCCTTTTTTTGGGATACAGTTTTCTTTTAAGCCTTGACTGCCCTTTTTCTGCTATCCAGGGTTTGGGTTCCACAGATGATCCAGTCAAAGTTTGGAAGTTGGCCCCTGTCAAATCGACACAACCTTGGCCCAATCCGTTGTTTTTGGGTAAGGCCCAACTCCCATGTTGGTAGGCAAATGTGGCTGGGGTCTTGTCATTTTGTCTACTGTTGTGCTGGTTTTTAGTTTGTGTGTGTGTGTGCGCGTGCGTGTTATGTGTTTGGTTTCCATCTTTGCTTGTTTGCGCGCCGTCCCTCGTTGGTTCTTGTTTGTTATCCTTCACGTGTTTCTCTGTTGTTGGGGGTTGGTTCTTCTCTGAGTGTTGTATGTGTCCGTCGCACATTGAATCAGAGAACGATGCGACCAGAGTATTGGTTGGGGCTGGTCCCTAAACAGTTTTGCTGCTTGGGTTTCGGTGTTTCCTGTCCCTGTCGGTTCATTGTGGCGATATTGTCAGCTTTTCATATTTGCCACCCCTATAGATACCCCTTTCTTTTTCTATCGAAGAGAAACCACAAGCAATTGTTTCATTTTGGGTGGGGTCACCCTTTCAGATCAACCCATACCCAGATGAATTGGGGGCGAAGACATTTTCTTAGATTCCTTATGCACTTTGTGGGTGTGCCTTTGGTTTGCTTTTGGGCAAACAAGAAAACACAGATAGTGCAAGTACCCCTTTGTTCTTATTTGTGTCTCGCGCTACTTTCCCTTATAAATGCCAAGAGGACAAACTGTGTCTCGTGCTCCCCCTTGTGAATTTTGTAAAGTGTGGGGATCCTGTTGGTCAGTCAGGATTCAATAATGCTAGCCCGAAGTATCTAGGTATCTATACATAACCATTGCTTCATCAAACAGTATACACAAGTCACAGTGATGTGCTCTCCCTGTGAAACTACACACCAATCTGAGCACCCTCAAAGAGAGGTGTCCTTGTGCGCCCCTTTTGTCTGGTTTGAAACTCTGAATCAACAAAACTGTGTTACCTTGTTTTTTCCCCCGTCTGCTTGCTTGGGCAATCCACACATTCGATTCACTGGATGTGCCACATGGGTGTGGCTCGAAATTAAAGAGCCAGGGTTACCGCAGGTTTTAGTCCATGTCTCCAGGTAGCAGGATTCCATTTGGGGTACCTATTTTTGACCCACAGCCATATACCGAGGGCCGAGGGTGTTCATTTTTTGGGAGCAGCCACATGTTCACCCGGCTCTCAGGACCTGCGTGGGGAGTCTGCCCTGCATCTCGCGGCGCGGGCAGGAGACTACCAGGCGGATCTCGGTAGGCGGCCAATCCGAGTCTTAGGTGGCATTTGTTTTGTTCCCCAAACGGAAAGCTATGTGTTTTTTCCTTATGCTTTCCAGAGGCGCCAAGAAAGCAACCCTTTGGACCCTTCGATTGAAGGCTGCAGCCAGCATGTTTAGGGGGCACTAAAAAGATTCTATATGACTGTCCGCTTCTTTTTGTCTGTTTAGTTTTGCACTTTTCCACCTGACAGAAACTCATTGAGATCATCCGTATGGGTGTTTCTTCTTTTGAGGGTGCCCTCTTTTTTTCAGGAAATCAAAAGAAACACCACTATTTGGGGGTGTCCCCTAAACAGCTATATATATATATATATTCACCCAAAACGGTCACGACTTCGACGAGGGTCGCCCGCAGCCAGGCAGCCAAGCTGCTACTGCAGCACGGCGCCTCCGCGAATGCCTGCAACCGGGCGCTCAGCTTAGACCTGGAGTCGGCGTTTTTTTTGTTTTTGAGGCTCTCCAGGTGAAAACAAATGAAAGGGAAAGGTGAAAGCCTCCAGGTCGAAGTTGCTTTTCTCTTTTTCCCTTCTTAAGGTGAAAACAAATGAAAGGAAACCAGGAGTTTGGCTACGAAGAAACGAGAAGATGACCGTTTACCCACAACGAGCAAGCAAGCAACATGGAGGTGGGTCCAATCACCAGACAGTTGGGGTTCTCCTATTTTAACTTGTTGCCCTCGATTTCGGGGTTCTCCTTTTTTTTAAGCATTTGGGGGTTGCTCAAAAGGTCCGAAGACATGGGAAAAGTTGGCCATGGTCATTTGGGGGCCAGGAGTATTGATCAAACCCCATTTTGCTAAGAAACCGCCAGTGGACCAGTGAACCCCCTCTCAGGAGATCATTAGGGTTACAAACCATTTAGGATTGCGAAGCAAGGTCCTTTGTGTAGGTAAATGGGACATCACTAATCCCAAATGGGACAACTTGTTGCATTTACTATGAAACTAAAGCTGCAACTGACCTCCTTTCAGCTAGTTTGGGGTCAATATTTGCATAGTTTTACATGTTAAGGCTCTCTAATCATTCAGAATCTAGAATGTGGATTTTGGTTGAAAAGCTGAGCTCTATGGTGTCGCTGCTTGGTTTAGCTGAGTTTCGTCGGCATGGGGAAGGGCTGTCCTTTTCACTCAGAGCTTGGGAAAAATGGTATCGCCTTCTGGAGGTTTCATCTTGGTATGGTGGGGCAGAATGTCCAGTAGCCTTCGGTGCTTCATCCCTCTTTTGCCCGTTCAAAAGAAGCTGCAATGGGTACCCAGGGACCCTCTAGGCATGGCCTGGGGAGTCAAATGTCAAAAAGCGTCGGCCCCGAATTCTGAGGTGGGTAAAACCGCATGGGACTGCGCGAGGGAGCGCGGACACAAGGATGTGGTGACACTGCTGGAGCACAAGGACTGGCATGAGCTTCGTCCACCCAGAAGTAAGAGCCATTTGGTAGAATATCAGGGAAGTCGGCCATTTCTTAGGAATACGTTTTCTATTTTCCCCTGTTGATCCCTGATAATGTTAAAGGGAATCTATCACTACAAGGCAAATGTTCAGGGAACAAAGCAGGGAAACACATGACTAGCCAAGGGTGGCCAGTTTGGATCGGGCATCCCTTCCATTGCATCGCTGCCCACTTGGCTACTCTCCAAGTATCTCGAAGTTTGGGCCCCGAAATGGTTCCGTTTCTATCCACCGATGAAGGGCCAGCGCCTTAGATCTCCTGTCCGGTGAATTTAGTTGAACATAGCTTGGGTGTTGGGTTGAATGAACGGTTTTGGGGATTCCTGAAAGGAAACCATAGGATGGATGGCTTTTCTCGGGGTCATTCCAGCTCATTCCCTGAGCACCAGCAAGTTGTTTGAGAGACCTGTGCAACCGAACTCCCGCGAGTAAGTTGCTAAACACTAGGCCCAAGGAGCTGGAATGGCAGGAAACTGCGGGGGAGTCTATGTTTTTGCCGTTACTTGGGTGTTCGCAAGATTTCTGGCCCCTTTGGCCGATTGGAGATGAATCCGGACTATACGCACGGGTGGTGCCCCAATTTCGGGAAGAACTTGTTTTGGGCTTCGGAGCAAAGTCCCTCTGTTTCCGAAGCATACATTTGGGTCCTTGGGAGAACATTTTTTTGATCACCCGGGTCTGGTAAATGGGTTGCAGATTGCACCAAAAGGACAATCATGTGTAAAGCATCTAACCCACTTGGGTCTGTCGTTTTTGAGTTGGACCCGTTGTTTTTGCGGTTTTAAGAGAAACTAAAAGGAACAACAAAGCCTTTTTTGGGGAGTCCAACCATAAGAAAGGCACCCATTTGTTGGAACCCATAGGTCATCCAGCTGGTAATTCGCTTTAAGGCCCCGCTCTTTTCCAACCGGAGCCCGAGGGGGTCCCTTCAGTTCCCAGTACGGTGAAAAAGATATTGTTACTCGGAGTTTTGGGAGAGATGTTTGACTAGCAAAGTTGGTCTTTCAAGGGGTCAAAGAACCCAGGTTAGATATGGCTGTGGGTCAAAAATCGGTGCCCAAAATGGGGCCCTGGTAAATGGAAACATGGACTAAAACATGCGGTCCCCTGGTTTCAGTTTGACCCATACCCATATGTGTTTCCCCCAATCCTCTGGTTGACTTCCATTAAGTGGCCCCGAACTTCTCTGCAGGATGAATGGGTTGCTCCCTTGGCCCTAGCAGCCACCGTGTGACTTCGCGCCTTCTGAGCGTCAATATTCGGTTTACACCGAGGTTTCACGAGGTTTCACCCGGATCATGGTTCCAGCTCGCAGGAAAATACAAATACTGCAGGAGAGAGAGAGAGAGAGAGAGACAGATATGCTGAGATGTCGAGGTCAGGATGGAGGAAGGCTTGGTCAAGGTCAATACTGCGAACGACATGTTGGTCAACATTACCTTGGAGGTCTACCAGCAGCACTGGGCGTTCCACCGCGAAAGTCATGGCACACCAATGTTCATAGGGTTTCCTCTTTTATTTGGTTTCACAGGTCCAGGTGAATTTGCCATGGAGTGATCTTCCTTAAGGTGAACTCTCTTGTGGTTAATGTGTGGCCGCGCTGTAAACCAACCAGGATGTGCAGTTTTGAACCAAGTGGCGACCTGACGTTGCCCCTTCGCGTGCCACCTGACTCCGTGTTTGTGACTTCCATTTGCTGAAATGAACATTCCTTGTTTTTCCCTGTTGGCTTTAAAGCGAATCTGTCGCTACTGCAAGTATGTCCTCAATTGTTTCAGGGGACTTGAGCAAATGCATGGTGAGGGTAACTCAGAATTGCTTCAGCTAGTAAACCCAGTGAAGAACTCAGCTATTCAATTTCTCGGTATAGTAGGGCTTCCCATCTCACTTAAAAAGCACAGCTGGGTGTGTTTCTTTTGTTTTGCGAGATTTGAGCCCCCCAAACCGGACAAGGAGGGTTTCCTTTTGGTTTCCTGAAGCCCAGCCCAAAAGACCAAAACAAAAGACGAGCCACCCAGCGGGTTACCCCGTGCCTTCGGCGCTTCGCCAGGTTGAGTCGAAGGCAGCGGCCTCGATTCTCCCAAAGGCATGGGCATGGGTCAAAGCTAAACCACCGCCATTGGCTGAAAAACATATGTTTTTGTTTGTTTTCACCCCCCCCCCTTGTTGATTTTAAAAGGATTTGATTTCACCACTGGACATTTTTTTTCGTTTTTCCTGGGGCCTTAACCAAATGGAAGACCAGGGACCGCAGGTTTAGTCCTTTCCATTTGGGGATGGACATTGACCCACATAGCTTGGTTTTTTGGTTCTCAGGGGCACCCCTGGTTGGTTGAAAGGGAAACTAAAGAAAGAGACCGTCATTTTTGGGGGGTGTCCCCTATTTTGAGACACACCCATGATTGAGGTTGAAGTAGGAAACATAATCAGAACACAACTTGTTTGTTTGGTGTATCCCAGAGTTGGGTCGAGAAAAGGGGTTCCGATCGCTTGCTCCCGGACAATCAGGTTTCTTTCACATAAAGACACCCGTGATGGAAGCTATTCCATAGCTCGCCCAAGAAGTGAATGGAACCCCGGGGACCCTTTGGATCTTCATGATCTGACGAAAGAACTCATCTTTTGGTCCTGGAGGGCCTTTGAGTCTTATGGCCAACGAGTTAGCTCGCAGAAAATCTCTCTTCGCCTGGTAACGGGAAACTGCGTCGAGATCCCCTTTGAGGCATACACAAGGTCATGAGGTTTTGGGTTGCGGAACCGACCCTTCAGAATCCGGCTCGCCAACAAGCCTGAAAAGTTGACTCCCAGGGAGGAAGGTGGGGGGCCAATCGGTTTTTCCAGTGGTTTAGACCAATTCCTACTTCGCCTAGAAAGGATCGGGTTATAGACGTTTTCAAACGGGCGAGGCCTCTCGAAGTAGTGTCCAGTGTCCTTCTTCCTGCAACGCACCCAACACGTGTAAGAAACAAAGTTGCAGCGAAAGAACTCAGTGTTTGACTGTGAGCCACAAAAAAACAGACGCAACATCCATGGGCTCCGCGTACTTTGCCCAGCGAGTTTTTCAACATGGTGCCCGTTTGGTTGTATTAGGGAAAACAACTTGCTGGTCAGCAGGGAATGAGGGAATGACCCCTATAAGCCATCCCCATGGTTTCTTTAATGGGAATCCCTAGGTTCATTCCCAACACCCTGGGTCATTCCCTACTGAGCACCAGCAAGCAAAGGACACCATGCGGACTGATTCCTATTTGGAGAACCCGAAGCCCAATCCGCTGACCTTAGGAGACGGGCGAGGCAGTACTGAAGACGCTGGAGCGGGTGGTCGAATTTGCTCAGGGATGGGCAGCGGGACCAAGGTGATGAAAGGAACACATTCCTGGGATCGGGCTTGAACGTTCTGGACATGGTTAACACCCAAAACTGGGTGCTAAATGTGCGACAATTCTTGATTGCGAGACACACACACACACCAAACCAGGGGGGGAATTTTTCAGACCCCCCTTTTCTAGTACCCAGCATAGAATCGCATAAATCTCGTAAACCGCGAAACTTAAGTTCTTACTTTGATTCCTGAGACGCAGCTGGGAAATCGTTGATGCAGGCCATGAGCGGAAGCGCGGAAGCTGATCCCTGTGAGCCCACCGACTCGCACAGATGCGCTCCTTTGTTTTGTTGGGTTAGAACAGAGCTGCCTCCTAAATCCATTTGGGTGGATTTACACATCACCTGTTGGTTGCCGCTTCGTTTCAAGTGAGTCTTCTTGCGGTGGTGCGAAGAAGGGCGAAATATGTATTGGGGTTTGTAACCCTCGTGAAAATATATACGTACAACTAGCCCATGGTCAAGAGCGAGGCTTGTGCTTCAATGTTGACCCTTAAGTGAGGAGGCAACCACCTTGACAGTGCCGCGATATTCGAGCCATCATTTGCTGAAAGGGGTCCCTGCCAGAGGAAAACGGTCACGACAGGGCCCCTTTCAGGTTCCATGTTTTGCTTGGATGGTGAAGCTATCCCACAGGAGTTGGCTGAAAGGGTGAAGCAACTGGATGAAGCAAGCCACGGGCTGTTGCGGTGGACCATGCTTGGTGTGCACCCTTTACACCACCTTCCATTGGCTGAAATGAATATGTTGCATTTTCCTCTGTTGGGTTTAAAGGGAAGCTATCACTACTGGAAGCATCTGAAAATAGTTGTTTTCCAGGGGACTTAAGCAAATGGAAGCCACCAGCACACATCTGCTCAAATTATGAGGAGCTCCCCCGATGAAGGTCCCTTGCTTGTCCGGGTTGGAGTATAGTATCTTGTGCAGACATGGCAGCTTCGGTCCAATTCCCATAGCTTATGGTCCATTTGGGAGGGACATGGTCTTGTCCTTCAGCTCACATGGCTTGGAAAACAACATCCTTTTCGCTGGGCCTCGTGCACAAGTGATGTTTGCGGGGTCTATTGAGGTCTCCTCCAAAACTACCCTACATCTTAGGGTTGACTAATAGATATGAAACATGATTTGGAGATGTTATTTTCTTGTTTCCCCAGATGTGGACGTGGGAAGCAAGAGTGGGTAAACCTGGCCTTTGGAGGAGTTGTGGGCCTTAGTTTGAGGAACCCTTGCAAGTCAACCGTGACAACAGGTATCCTGCGTATTCTCTCATAGACTCTTGGGCGATTTGGGCGCTGATGGGCTTCCTTCCTATTGTCCTCACAGCCAAACCACTAGGAATTTGATACGGAGGACTCCAGACCGGCCAACTTTCCATTGCGATGGATTCGGCCGAATGGGCGCAACCCTGTTTGGTTTCCTCACCTGAAGTCCTGCTACTTCAAACATGTGGCCAGTACCCTCAACATGAGACATTGCCCTAGCGACTGGGGGGGTCCTGTACGACCATTTTGCTCTAAAAGGGCGGGCATTTCTCTGGAGGGTTCCGTAGTGGGGTGGGAGGTACCCATGTTTTGTCTCGGTTGAGACTCAGGTAGGCGTACCGAGCTGCTGAACATCCGGGGTGTCATGTGGCTGATTTGTTTTTAAGAGGGAATTCCCTCTCAAATTATTGGTGGACAACGGCATCCCCATTGAATTCTGATGTCCGCAGTCGCACCCATTTAAACCCTGGTATGTCTGGTCGGCTCCCAGGAGGCTCTGAAGGATCGGCTCACCAGCTGGCTGCAGCGGAGCCGCCGCCGTCTTCTTTTTGATCCGCCTGAAGTGCGGACCTTCTGCTCCTCTTGGTGGCAAGCCCAACCATCCGGTTGCTTAGGTTTTTAGCTTTTTAGTTGGTTTAGTGGTTGGGTTTGCATTTAAGCCACGAGTCAAACTTTTAGCAGGGGATCTGAGGACGGCCCAGTCGTGGATGTTTATTCTTGTTGGGTTCGGAGCCAGCCCACTTAGGAAACGAGTTACGACTCCCCCGCTTGTTGAGGGAGGGAAAATCAAGGGCACCCTTTCGGCCCTTCCAGCAAATTGGATTCCACCCTTCTCTTTGGGTTTGGTGGGTTGACTTCCAATTCTTTCTCGAGCCAGGTCACTAGGGATGCAGGTTTGCTTTTCGACCCTGCTTGGAAATACACCAAAAAGCAAACGCACCTGAAAGTGTAGAGCCCCAGCGGAGTCCCTTTGTTGTCCTCTAGATCCTTAAGATGAGCCAAAAGGCAAAAGCACCTGCACATTCTGGTGGTCAAAATGTGGGTTGTTTGCTTTGTGCGCGACGCCGATTAGCACAAGTCATGGTTGGACAGCCCTATGTTTGACCTGAAGTAGACATTGAACTAGGGGATCTTAGCCTCGCCCCTGGAAGCTCCTCGTCCTTTGAGATCAAGACTGCAAACCATTTCGTCGAGTGTTGACACATTTTTTACATTCAAAGTTGGCAGTTTCTAGCCATGCCCTTAGGTTCAGTATTCCGAGTTGTTAAAAACACAGATGCACGCATTCTACTAAACATTTACTTTTGGCAAGGGACTTCAAGGGACCAACTAAAAACTAAGTGTTGTGTGCCACTTGTTTATTGCGATGATATGTTATTCCAAATCGGCTTACCTCAAGATTGTTGGGAGCCACAAACATGGATCGGAAGGCGACCATCACTAAAAGTCACCAGGACTTGCAATGGCTCCCCCCCACTACTGTTGACTCCTCCATAATAATCAACCCCAGTTGATTTGTAGGGGGTTCCCTCCAAAAGTGATGAATCCCCACTAAACCCAGAGACACCCCCTATCAATCAACTGGGCTTGATGAATATGTGGTCAACCTGATCCCCACTTCCGTCCAGTCTCTTTTCGATGGCCAGGGATCTGCGGACCATGGAGGACCCCGCAAAGCGAGAGGCGGGGATTGGTGGATGGAGGGAGGCCGGAGGGCCAAGCTTTAGGGCCTTTGTCCAAACCCGAGGGTGAGGGTTCCAGCCACTCAATGGTTGAGGGGGAGAAAAAACTGGATCTCCATGTATGGTAACCCATTTTCCTTTCTCAGGAGAAGACTAGAGGAATGAAACTGGGGACCCCAGAAGGTGGGGGGATGTGAGGGACACTTCCCTTGCCATGCAAGCAGGCCTTTTGAGCCTGGCGGCAGAGAAGTTGTTTTGAGGTGCAACTCCCTTCCAACGAGCCCAATGCTAGGGGAACCCCTCTTTCATGTTCCATTGGGAGGGTCGGAAATCAAGAATCTTTGTCATTTGCTCAAATGGTTCCTCTCCCTTCCATGAAGACAATTTTTCAAATTTTGGGGACACCCTCCCCCATGTCGGGGGACTCAGGTTTGGGTTCTGGATGGAGGTTATAAATACCGCTTTATTGAGCCTCGCAGTCGTGCCAAGCCTCTACTTGGTGGCTTGCATCGCTTCGGTAACACTCACTTCAGCAAGCTTCAGAATCTACTGCACGTTTCGGCCTCTCAGATCCGATTCCTAGCTTCAGCTTGATAATTCTGGGCTTAACATGATTCTCCCATGAGGTGATCTGGTTTATTGGTACCCAACCCCATTCCAATTAGATGTACACGCTCTTTTTGTAAGAGGTGATTCACCCAAATCCATTCTATGCAGGAGCTCGACTGGCGGAGCCCTTATTGTTTGCTTCAGAAGCATGCGCAGAGTTTGGGTCAAAACTCACCCAGCTTCCTGGAAAGGAGCTATCCGGTTTTATGAGAAGCAACCAAGACCAGATTTGAGGACCTTATTGGAGTAATATATTGGCCCCTGAGCCCTGAAACGAGTGGAATTCGATGGGCTCGAGGTCCTTTTACAGGTCATTTGTTTAATTCGCCCGGACAAACGAGATGGTGTCAAAAATAGGGCCGGGGTGGATGACGGGGTTTAGGTCGAACTCGTGTTCTTGCAGGTTCGCTGTTGACCCCGATAATTCTCATTTTCTTTGGACAACAACATATTGGACATTTGCTTTTCGGAAGTTCACTTTTTCTTTACTGGCTTTTCTTAATAGCTTCCTTGTGGGGATTTCCTTTTGGATTCCGTTTAAAGCCGTTGATAGAACAGGAGTCCTTATATTTGTTCTTGTGGGGTGGGCTAAGTACCTCTGGGCCAACTTGGACTAGGTGATGTTGGAGGTACAATCACATCCCTGACCAAGAAGTACCATCCAAAACTGCCATAGGTGATGTTGAAAGAGGCTTGGCAAGGGATGGCTTTTGCGTGTGATGGCTTGGCTAGTTTCGGGGGTCCAAAGAAGGGTTCACGGCGCGTTTAGAAGGATTAACCTAAGCGTTAATGCTTGCGTGCATCTCCCCATTGACCTTTGAAATGTTAATTAGGGTCTACCAAATACGCGCATCTTGCATGGACATTTGAATTGTTTCCTATTGGGGTGTACCACTCACACCGGATAGGGCTTCAATGGAACAGATGGGGAACCTCATTTCAGGTTGCGGAGTTTCTATTTATCACCCACTGGAGGCTTGTTCAAGTTCAGCCGTAGGTGAATTCTTGTCATTCGCCCAGACCAATGTTGGTTCCCCCTCTTGTTTTGGAACATGCTTCCCTTGCCAATTTGGGTATGGGTCAAAATTAAACCACAGAAACCGGACCACGGGTGTAGTCCTTTCCATTTGGCAGGGCAAGCCATTTGGGGGCTACCTGATCTTTGACAGCAGCCATTTGAGTCGAAGTGGCATGCGTCTCGTTTCTGCTTTTGGCTCATTTGGCGCTTGGATCGTCAGTTTCTCAAAGGTAGAGGCCCGAGAAGGGCTTTCGATGATTTCTTGGATCTGGCTCGACAGGGTCTGTGTGGGTTGTTTTCTTGAAGTCCATTTGCTGAAATGAACATGTTTTGTTTATTGTTATGTTGCCCCTGTTGTTTTTAGTGGAATATATCATTGTTGGACATATTGGTACCTTTTTTCAGGCTTAAGTAAAAAGGACGTTAAAGTCCCGGTTTGATTGGTGTTAAAGGGAACCAACAAGCCAACCTTGTTTGGGAGTGTTCCTATTTTGAGACAAACCTATTTGGCAACATCTTGCTTCTTAATCTAAGATAGGTGTTCGGTTGCAGGCAAAAGCTGAGGTTCGTTCACAGCTTTGGAAATGAAACTAGAGGCATACACATACATGTATCATGCATATACATATACATGATACATATATATATATATATTTAATGCGCACACACACACACACCTTTCTCCTCACTCCTCACGCCTGGATACCTTTGAGCCAAACATATTCCATGGACCTACACAATGCTTTTTCAGTGTTGTCCCTTTTGTGCCTCTTTTGATACAGCCCCCAAGAACCACTTCTCCGCTTTTGGAAAGTTGGAAAGTGGTGAGCATTTCTCAAAGCAACCTACTGTAGAATCTGATAACTGGTTGGAGTCACTTCGACCAAGCCTTGTTCGACCATCTCCGAGCAGCGGAGCGCTAGTCAGCACGATGGACGAGCAGCGGCCCGGTTGCGAAGCGTGACGCTCTCTGTTTGACGCATGTTTTGCGCATTGTATGGGTGCTGAGGGATCCCACCAATTGGGGAGTGCATCGAACAATCCATGATGTATAGGTCCTTTACTTGGGGATCCAACTCTTGGGTCAGGTTTGGGAAGCATTGGACAAAAACAGTACTCCTGGTAGCTCTTTCGTTGAACCTTCAAAGGTCATTGTCGACCCTGGACTAATCTGGTGGAAGGCCTCAGGTAAAGGAGCTTCATGGATGTTCACTTGTTTTGTTGTTGCCAGCTGTTCAGGTTAAAAACAGTTCCCCAGCCAAGTCTCTCGTAATATTCTTGTTTCAGGTCAGCATGTGGGGAGGCGTTCGGACCATTTCAGGATTCTGTGCGGCAGACCAGGGCCTCTGCTCGATACAGGAAAAAACAAAGAACACCCTCCCCCTTCTTATTTTCCGGCTTGGGAGTTTCGTTTTTCTTGTGGATTTCTTAATTCCGCTTGGTGACTACTGGAAAGTTGACAGACTTTCAGCATCTACAAGAACACCACTAGGGCGTTTGCGATGTCCCCCACGATGAAGGTTTCTATTATAGGGATCTATTTGTTTGTTTTGTGATTTATGATCTGTTCGCCCTTATTTATTCTTATGTCAGATGTGCGTGGTTCCCTTGTCGTAGTTGCCTGCTACGGACTATCAATTAGGATTAGGGATCCTGCGTTTTGAAGAACCCCCAGTCTGCCAGTCAAACGACTAGCGCTGACATGTTCAAACACACGCACACTGTCCAGTTTGCTTTTCGTTGTCACCATGGAACCACCGGTTTCTACTTTGAATTCATGTTGGCACCGTTCTTTTGGTTGATGTGGGCATGTCACAAGTTGCAAATGTTTGCAACAAGAGGTCCGGCCAGGACCGACGTGACAAGAGCGAGCCATGTTTTCGCCATAGTGTCTTAAAATAGGGACCAAATGTTGGTTTCCCTCTAAAACCACTAAGTGCCCTCAAAAAAAACAAAAAAAAAACAAAAAAAAACATTTGTTTGGTGTTCAATCGGCGGGGTGAATAGACCAGCCTTTCGGCACCCTGAGTCCCGTTTTGGTTGATGGCTTTCCCACGAAAGCTGGTGAACCCCATTCCAGGTTTTTGCGCTTTGCTGCTTTGTTTGGGAGTTTCCCTTTAGCATCAAGAAAAAACGGGCCCATGCACATGTCCCTTTACTATCAACTGCCAAGAAGAAGGTCTTGTACGGTGTTTTGCAGGTGTTCAGGGTCTTGTTTGGGATAGAACGATTCGGTGCTCGGAAAGCTTCGCGACCAGCGCCCCTTTTTCTCCATGGACACCTGAACGTTTTGGGTTGGGTAAAAACAAAAACAACGACGCGCCGACGCTTCGCCGGGCGGCGGGCGCCCCGCTACTTCCGACGGCGCACGACCGCCGCGCCGCTGCGGCGAGGCGCGTGCTGCCCCGCGGCATCAGCCGGGCCTTCCTGGGCCAGGCCTACGAAGCGGAGAGCTGGCGCGTCGCCGCTTCCTTGAAGATCTCCTGCATGCTGCGACTGGGAAGACACATCCAGGGAAGGACCAGGGAAAAACAAAAACCGACCAAAGGGTGACCCTAGCTTTTGGTTTGCCGTAAATTCGGAGAAAAAAGAAGCCGGCGAGAAGAAGTTAGCCGGAACGGGAGTTTGGACATGGGGAAATGCCAGACAGTTGGGGGTAATCAATTCGTTCTGTTTCTTGCTGGGTTGGCAAGTTTCACGTAGAAGTTGGTTGGAAGGGAGCCGCACTCGGAGCTGACAGGAGCTACCAGGAGTTCTGGTTGGGGACATCGTCATATCCTTTTGCTGTTGAGGCTGGGTATCCAAGGCTTGGCAAGCGCATTTGGGCGCTTTCAGGTTGGCGGAATCAACTCACTTCCTGATTTCCTGGAGTTTTGGTCATTTTCTGGAAGACAATTTTAGTGGCGAACGAAATGTTTGGTTACTTTTGTCGTCGGCCATGCACTAAGCAAGGGAGAAAAGGAACCATTTTCATAGCAGCTTCCTATCTGAGTCGATTTCAGCCGGAGGGATGCCCTTTTCCATGTGTCAAAATAGGGGACCTCCTCCTTTGCGTTCCTGACCAACTTCAGAATGGGTGGGCAAGAAAAGCAACTTTTCAGCTCTAGGGGAATGCCAATGTTGACCCTCTAACAAACCCCTCCTATCAACAGAGGGGTATTACCCAAAGTGATGAAGCTCAAAACGGGACATCCCCAATCAGAATCAATTGCTGAAAGCTATGGGGTCTCTGCCCAGGTAGGCTCTGGGGTGGTTTGGGGGGGGGCCGCAGGGTTCTAGAGGGTTTTAGAAGTTTCATTCAATCAGGCAACCCTACATTGGTGTTTGAGATGGGCTTGGAGACTCTGAACCCCTTCCGAACCACCTCCAAACCGATTCGAATCCAAACCAAGAATTGGGTGTTATCTGGAAAATATACTCTCATTGGCGTTTAGCAAGACCACTAGCAGCCGGGACCTTTCCACATCCCCAGCATCGCGGGCGGGACCGGCAGGAAGCAGCAGCAACATCCCCAGCATTACCAGCAGGGCTTTTTTTGCCGGGTATTTGAGCCACCCAGGTTTTGCGGGCCCTTTTCGAGTATGGCGATGACATTTTGCGCTACAGCACTGATGATGCTGCGGGTGTCGACCAAGTTATCCACACAGTATATGTTGGTGATGCTTGGGGTGTTGGCCACTTTGATGAGAGCGACTTCTGATTTCATTGCCACTCCCTCGTGCCTGCGGAGCTTAGTTCTCTCAAGCATCTTGCTATGGTTTCCTGTCAGGGACTCCCTAAGTTCATTCCCAACACCATGAATCATTGCCTATTGAGCACCAAGGGGTTGGTGGAGTTTAGTTCTCTCAAACATCTTGCTATGGCTTCCTGTAAGGGAACCCTAGGTTTACTCCCACCACCCGGAAGGTCATTCCCTACCCATCGCCCCAGCGCGTCATCTTCTTTCAGGTACTTCGATGCGCCGCTGGCACTGGAAGAGGTCAGAGCTGCGCTCAAAGCGCAGCTGGAGACCGTGGCGCGCTTCCGCAGCAAAGCCCGAGGAGTGAAGGCGGGATTTTGAGGTCTTGAGGTCCTCGGGTGGGCAGAGGCGCGATTTTGGGAGCGACGTGCTTTGGTTTGAAGCTGTTTGCTCAGTTTGTGATCCCCCTGACGGGAATCAGTGCGCCGCTTTTCTGGCCACTGTTGTTCCCTGCTTCCCTGCAGAGGACTGCCCTGTCACTGACTCAGGAAGCCTCGAAAAGAGAAAAGGAGTTTGACCATGGCTATATCGCCTCAGGGTTCCCCTAAACTGGCGTTTTACCAGTGGTGTCCGGCAAAGCCAGGACGAAAGTTTAAATACAGAATATGAACCATAGTTTGGAGCACGCTTCTTGTCCCCTTCTTTGAGTCTCTCTCTCGCGCTCTCTCTCTCTCTCTATCGTCAAACTAGAGCTCAAAGTTTAGTGGCCAATGAACCTCAAGTAGGGCCTCAGGTAGCCTTGACTGGCGCGGCACTGTATGGCTCCTTTTTGTAGTCCCTAGGACTGGTATCCTCAAGGGTTTTGGAGCCAGTAGGGCCACAGGCATGTACATGGGTGAGTGAGAACTGTATAGGAGACATGTAGTTTGACACGCCCCCTCGGAAAGAACGTAGGGCAACCGAAGTGTATTTCCGCACTGCTACAGTAGATCCATGTAGAGGCACAAATGAATTAGTAGGAAGAGTTTTCATGGCTACTCAAAACATTGAAAGAGGGTAGCCATCATCACGTATCCCGCAGTTGTAGGGATTGATGCAAACTTGTAGGGCTCCTATGTACTGAGTTGGCAATTGATGAAGGGTAACTCAAACAGTCAAACATGTAGATGCCATCTGTACACCATTCACAAGAAACAGCTCAGTAGGGGTTCTCGCCAAGATGTAGGCCTCAGTCTTCCTCGAGAACATCCACTGGTGGCTGCTCCGCATTGTCTCCAGTGAGGTGGTAGACCAACACAGGGTTGCCTCGAAGGTAGGCAACCGTAGTCTCAGGCGGGCCAGTCCGTAGTAGCCAGCAATGTGGCGTAGCGCCATCACCCATCACCGCCGCATCATGTGCTCGCCGCTCATTGGTCGCATCGTAGGCGTAGCAAGTGCCATGCCTATCAGCTGCCGAAGGTCGTAGATGCACCAGTAGTCCCAAGCCTTGCCGTCGGTCCAGGTGACCAGCGCAGTGTCAAAGTCCATGCGGTAGGCACTGACGAACTCGATCTCGCACGCCGGAAGGTTGTAGACCTCGTTGGCGTCCAAGTAGTAGGTCGGACTGATCCAGTTCCGGACGAAGAACGAACAGTAGTGCATGAGGTTGTCCGACCAGGTAGGCGCGCTGCAGGTTCTCGGTGTAGACCCGCTCGGACGAGATCTTGAACATGTAGTATGCCAGCGCCTCCGCCCTGGTGTAGAAGAGGTTGATCTTGTCGTATCGAGGGGCACGTAGGGCACCAGCGAGACTGGCATAGCCGATCTCATCGAACGTGGCGTGCTCTTCCTCAGTGAGCATGAAGAGGGCCACATGGTTCGCAGGAGCAGTGAGCAGCGTGTAGCCAGCCTTTAACGCCGTCGTATTCACCGAAGGCGAGTTCAGGTAGGCCTCCAGCTGATGCAAATGCAGCATCTCGTGGCGGTCAATGCGTAGGGCCATGATGCTCGTGTGTTTCAAGTAGCCAAAGAGGCCGGGGCAAAACGTAGAGATCACAAAAGGCTGCAGTAGTCGATGCGGTGGATTTGACTGCAGACCAGAACTTCAAGGATGAAAGCGTAGTTGATATTCAACCACAAAAGTATTCAAAGATTGTAGGGATCCCTTCACTTGTCTTTGCAAAAACTTCATGGAGTAGGGGTCCCAAGAAGAACGTAGGTCACCAACATGGCAAAGCTCACCTTGTAGCCTCGAACATGCTAATGCAAAAGACGACCAAAAAATAGAAAGAACAAACTTGCCAAACAAGATGTACATGATCGTGCACGTGTGTATGAAACACGTCGTGTAGGTCTCGACAGGCATGTTGTTAAACGGTGTGTATGTATGCCGGCTCATGCTGATTGTAGCTGAATTCTGGTGACACGTGTTGCTGCTTGTTTGATGCTAAGGCTGTAGGCCGATTGCATGTAGCAGTCGGTTGAGTGTTTCGCGCGATGTGTATTAGGATGAAAATGTCTGCTGCGTTTTGTAGTGTGTGCACCTTATGCTGATACAGCCATCACGCACAAGTGCTTGAGTGTAGAGAAAATGTATGTCTATGTGTTTAGCTTTCTTGCTTGTACCCTGTCTCGTAGCTATGCTCTTGCCTGCGGTTGAGTCTGTGTAGACTCTGACTTGCACCTTGGTAGTGACGCCCGATTCCTGCAAGAAGTTGCGTAGGTGTAGGCCTTCATTTACACCCGTGCAGATGCCGTAGAGCTCACTCTCGGCACTTGACAATGCAACCGTAGCCTGCGTCCTTGAGCCAAAATGTACTGGGAAATCTACCTCGTCATAGGACAGCTAGCCCAGTCCGCATCCACGTAGATATCCATGGGAATAGCAGCGTTGTTGTCCTTGAGCTGGATCGTAGGCTTAAGGACGTAGTTCTGCTTAGCAGCCTTCTTCCAGTTGTGACTAGTTGGTTGTTGTAGGCTTCTAGCCAGCTCCTTGGTCGAGTAGGAGATGTCCGGTCTGGTATACGTCAACCACTGTAGCTTTCCAACTACACGTTGGTATGCACGATGCTGTTCTGTAGACAGTGGCTCAGAGTCCTCGAAGGAGTGCTTGTTGGTAGAGGTTCCTGGCGTAGTAGTCGAGCTACAGTTGACCATGTTCGCCTCCTTTAGAATGCTCTCGATGTAGCCTTCAGAAAGTTTCAGCTCCATGTAGTTGCCACAGTTCGTGATGAGACGTCCGAGAAAGCTTTGCGTCTCACCTTCTAGTAGTCCACCAGTATCCTTCAGCAGCATTCTCTGCTGGATTTGCTCGAAGGAGTAGTCCACCTTCGTAGGATCACCAATGATCATGATGTCGTCCACATGAAAACATCCGAAGTAGCATTGACGCAGACGTTCGCCTCG
This sequence comes from Effrenium voratum, assembly GCA_963377175.1. Lineage (NCBI taxonomy): Eukaryota > Dinophyceae > Suessiales > Symbiodiniaceae > Effrenium > Effrenium voratum. The sequence continues at coordinate 229,874 of CAUJNA010003595.1, read as the reverse complement.
GAGATGAGACGCCGTAGTCCTAAGTTTTTCATGGTCTTGGCGAAGTGATCTTGCCATTATGCTTTAGGACTCGATCGTAGTCCATACATCGCCTTCTTTAGTCTCCACAACGTCCTGCCACTCGGGTAGTACTCCTTTGGCGAACATATGTAGGTGAACAATGAGGTGATGGGAGCATGTAGAAAAGCTGTAAGCGTATCTTCCAACCTGGAGCAAGCGCAAGTATCAAGAGTAGACGAAGGATGACGAACAGTGGAGTAGACGCATAGATGCTGTCGCTGTCGTCAATCTTTTCGTTGTAGCCCTTTCCCACTATCCTAGATCTCATTTGTGTAGGCGTCTTGCACTTGTGGACCCATCTTGTATCAATGGCATCACGTATCGTCTCAGGAGGTAGACCATCGACAGAAACTTCCTCGTAGACATCATGTAGCTTGGCTTCTTTCATCAGCTCCTGGTCGTAGCCTTCGTCGATGTAGATCTCAGGATCTCGTAGTCGGGTGATGGTATCCTGCTCTTCCTGGTCGTCATTGGTGACGGAGTAGATCATGTTGATTCTTCTCCTCCTTGTAGGTGTCTCCGTCGTGGTAGTCTCTTGTCCTGCTGTAGCATCTGGACCATGGGTCCTAATGGCCTTGGTATGTCTTGTTGCCGTATCTTCTACTGGTTGGAAGAGGTAGAAATTGTTGAGTTGAGGTAGGAGACGTTGCCATAGGACCTGAAGGAAGCGGTGCTTTAGGTTGTGACGATGTTGCAGTAGATGCCGAGGGATCAAGCATCGCCGGTTGTTCAGTAGTCTGCTGTTCTTGTTCAACTGATTCAGGCATAGGGTCAGTGCCCATACCAGTAGTGGTAGTTTGCCTCGTCGTGCCATCGTTGGCGGTAGTATGAAATTAGGCTCATAGGCAGTTCTGGATTTTGGAGCCCAAGGGGTACCGGTGACTTGTTCCAGTAAGTGCTGGTCGTACTTGAAGTCAGGCTGTAGTCGTCTGATGGTACGGGCTCGAATCACTCCAGTACTGTAGTAGTTCCAATGAAAGACTCGCCGCTGTCGACATCCAAGCCTAGCCACACTCCCTTTTGTAGTGCAAGATCTCCCTTTGGTAGACGCTTCGCAGGAGTCCTGTAGAGTATGCGTTCTCCAAACTCGCAGATTGCATGCTTGTAGGATCGTTCCCATCTTCTCTGGTAGGACGTGAGCCCATCGGAGTGCACCAAGTAGCGATTGAGGATCCAGGCGGCATGTCTCACCATCCAAGGTAGTAGTGGGTGATTGTTGTTGACCGTCACCTTGCAGACGGATTGCAGTTGGTCACGTAGAGCTTTGACTTGCCCAAAGAGCGTACGGTGGAATCTTTCCACTGAACCTTGGCTGTTTGAAGAGTAGTTTGGTGCAGTTCTAGTAGTCATGTTGCCAACCTTAGCTGCCGTCGCGTTGATCACGCTCTTCAATGTAGGCTCATTGTCGGAATGCAGGATGCCGTTTGTACGTCCGCACTCTAGGACGAAGGAACGAAGACTGTTGGTCATGTACTCGATGTGCGTAGATGTGTCTGGTACAGTGACAGCCATACACATTTGGGTCTGTATGTCAACCGCCGTCATCACAGCCATCGATTCAGCATCCGTCGTGGTGGTGAAGTAGGCAAAGTCAACCTGTATGACTGGCTGCCTGGAGACATTCTTCTTGTAGGCGTCCTGTTTTCCTTTGGATCTCACGCAGATCTCACACCAACTTCGGTAGGGTAGGTGTGTGAGGCAATGTTCGGCAATCTAGTAGTCAGACGGTGTAGTTGGTGATCTCTTGCCTCGTGCTGGTAGTGCTTCTTGAAGTATCTCAGCATCTGGTCCTGGTAGTCCTGATTGCACATCTCCAGCGTAGTCCTCCTTGGTGTGAAAGATGGTAATTCCTGTCCAGGTGTAGGGCAGGTCTGATTGCTCAGCGATGGTATCCCAGTCATCCTTGATCTGATCTACCTCGTCAGTGGTGACATCCGTGTTCTTGGTAGGACGTGATGTCGTATCCGGGAGCACCCGATTCTGCAGCAGGTGGTTGTGAGCGATGAGGAGATGCTGTAGCTGCAGACTTTCGTCGGAAGGTAGTTTCACCAACCCAGTGGTCTCCTGGTACCAGTTCATTCTTCTCCTTCTTGGTCGCATCCGGGTAGTTGTCGAAGTAGTGCTTCTCATCCTCACCAGTTCTGCGAACAGTAGTCTTCCTCCAAGAGTCAAGTTGGTCCGTAGGTACAGGACATTGAGTGCCTTCAGGCGTAAATTTCGCTCGACGCTTCCTTTTGTGGACTCGGATGATGTAGTCTCCACTGATGCGCCAGTAGTCAGTGTTGCCGCCCATGATAGATCGTGCTCCATCACTTGTCTGAGATGTAGGCTCGATTAGTCCACGTACTTGTCCGTCATCCTTGCGTACTGCACAGAGCACCGTTCCTTGATGGTAGTTCTGCTGCTCAACTGCCAAATGGAGAAGGTTGCTTTCTCTCTGTGGTGCTGCTTGGAAGGTGTCACTCCTCAGAGTGGTAGCTTCTGGAGTGAGTCGTAATTGAAATCCTCGAACAAGTAGTCTAGTAACCGACAGGGTGGGGTACTTGACGTCACAGATGTAGAACGGAATCATTAGGTCCTCGGTGCCGCCCTTGTCATGGACCTTGCGGACTCCGTGGAGTGGTGTCTCGTCGTTAGTGACAGTGAACAGTCGTGGTGTAGATGCTCCACATGGTTCTAAGTTCTAACGGAAATTGGTTGGCGTAGTCTCTAGGACAAACATGAGTAGCTGCTCCTGAGTCAAACAGGATGTAGTCAAGTCCTGGGGTCCGTGAACTTGTAGTGCATGTCGAGATCCAAGGTGTTGGGTAGGATTGCTCGTCCGGGAAGAGTAGATCATCCACCATTGAAGTCGACGTAGCACCAACGGACAAGATGTGCATCTGAACGCCTCCAATCTGGTAGAGTTGTGGTGGTCTAGATGCTTGTAGCTGTTTATTTGTTGCTGGCGGTTGTGGTCGCTGAGTAGACTGGCTGACATTTTGGACATATGCGTGGTCTTGATAGTTGTTATCCTGGTTGTACTCGATGGAATGCCAATTCTGATCGTAGGCATCACTCTGTGTCCACCAGTCATCAGCCTGTGTAGCGTGTTCTTCTCCTGCTGTGCTCATTCCGTAGATTGGCACTCTGCAGTCTCGTGCATAATGCCCTGCTCTGCCACATTTGTAGCATTGGACTCCTTTGCCTTTTCTTGTAGGCTTTCCTTTTCCGTCGTGTTTTCCTTTGTCCTTTCCTTTGCCGTATTGTCTTTTGGGTTGAACCTGTAGTAGTTCTGATTTCCATAGCCTTTTCCTTTTCCTCCTTTGCCTTTTCCTTTGCCTTTGCCCTTTCCTTTACTTCCTTTGCCTTTGTCTTTGCTATTTCCTTTGTTGCCGTAGCCGTAGCCGTAGGCACCAATGTCCATGGGCGAAGGTCCATCCGAAGACTGTACTTGTTGTAGTGACTGCAGTTTAGCCACCGCTGAGGTAGCTCGGATCACAATGGACCTCATCTCCTCGTAGGTCGTAACTGTTCCTGCTCGTAGCTGAAGATGCTGCTGTAGGGCACCGGTAGTCTCGTTCAGCAGCACAGCAATTTTCACTCCGTCAGGCAGCTCCGACGTATTGTCCGTCTCGTATCGTGCCAGATCGTATTCCCACCGTAGGAAGGTCTCCTCGAAGTTCTTGTCGTCGAACTTAGGTTTGAGTAGGTGGGTCAGGTAGCCAACCGATCTGGTACCCAAAGGTAGTGAGTACCGAAGATGTAGTCGCCGGAAGGTCTCGAAGGTAGAGATTCCTGACGCGGCACCTGCTTGTAGCACCAGCGTACTCGCAGCGCCTGAGCATATGTTGACCAGGATGTAGCGGAGATCCTGGGACATCTGCATGTAGCGCTCTTCTTGTTCTTGGTCTGAAGCCGCTCCGCGTAGGGCTGTTTCATCCAGTGGTGCCGTAGCTGTTTCCGATGAATGTAGAAGTGGAACATACTCGTAGTGCTGCAGAGCCATGTAGGCAATGAACTTGTTCCTCCATTCTTCGTACTTGCCGTAGCTACCATCGAAGAGAGGCGGCTGTAGCTTGTATTGGTGGATTGACGTAGCTGCATTGTATTGCGCCATCGTGCTTGTAGTACTCCTTGCTCACCAGGATCTTAGAGACACTCTTCTGTAGATAGGTCAAGGTCTGAAGGATCTTGTAGAGCTCCGCTACCACGTCAAAATAGAGCTCAAAGTGTAGTGGCCAATGAACCTCAAGTAGGGCCTCAGGTAGCCTTGACTGGCGCGGCGCTGTATGGCTCCTTTTTGTAGTCCCTAGGACTGGTATGCTCAAGGGCCCTGGAGCCAGTAGGGCCACAGGCATGTACATGGGTGAGTGAGAACTGTATAGGAGACATGTAGTTTGACATTTATCTCTCCCTCTCTTCCTTTTTCCCCCTCTCTGTCTCTCTTTCTCTTTCTGTTTTAACTCTTTCTCTTTCTCTTTAGCTTCTCCTTATCCTTATCTTTCTGTTTCTCTTGCCTTTTCTCTTTCCTTTTCTCTTTATCTTTGTCTTCATTTTTACTTTCCCTTCTCTTTCTTTTTTTCTCAGTATCCTTTGTTTTTGTCTCTGTCTCCCTCTCTCTTTCTGATTCTTTCTTTGCTTTACCGTCTCCTGCTCGTTCTCATTTCCTCTCTTTTTGATGCTGTCGGAGGGTTCCGGAACCGAGGCTGTTGGGCGTTTTCCACAAACGGTGTGTCAACACTAAGGGGTTCTTACGGCATAAGGATAAAGGGCCGGTGATAGATCAGGGCGCTCACTCTGGGCCAGAGCAGGTTTCGTTGTACTTTTGTACAATCGCGGCTTTGTAGAATCTTGAAATGCATGTCGACTGCGCAGGCTCGCGCAAAGTGTGTGGACGAGCGCTGCGGTGCCGTACGACATCCGAAATCGGTTGATTGGTGACGTGGGATCGCTCTGGCTGTGCCACGGTGCGAATTTTGAGCATCGCAAGGGAACCCTCCGCGCTTGGTGGCTGGGATCGCTCTGGCTGTGGCGCGGTGCTTCTCGCTGTGGCGCGGTGCGAATTTTGAACATCGCAAGCGAACCTTCTGCTGACTTTGCGTGGGTCGGATCGCTCTCATTGTGGCATGGTGCGAAGTTGAACATCGAAGGCAAACCCTCTGTGGACATTAGGTGGCTCGGGTCGGTCTGGCTGTGTCGCGGAGCAAGTTTCCAAAAAGTGAATCAAGATGCTCTTGTGGATGCTGCCAGAGAGCTTCAATGTAGAGAGGAGCCTGTCATGGATCCTCTAGAGTTCTTATCCAAAGATCCTACACAAATCTTCCCAAGAGGTTTTCAAGAGATCTTGCGCAGAGATCCTGTAAAACCCGAAGATATCTTGCGGTGGTCCTTCACAGGGATCATCCTTGAAAGAGCTCTGTCGCAGGACCTGGCAAGGTTTCCCTCCAAGTGATCTTGATCTTGAACAGCGAAATTGTATATAATGGTCCTTTCATGGGTCCTCGCACAAATCTTACCAGAGACCCTGCCCAGACATCTTGCGCAGAGATCCTGGAAAGATTCTGCTAACGGCCTTCCATCGATATTTCGCGCTGGCCCTTCGCAGAGAGGGTCCTGTGAAGAGGTCCGTTTTAATTACATGTTGCCTCACCCGCTACATGTTTAGGGTATATATCATTCGCTTTCCTATGCGCACACCTCCCCCCACACTGTTTGGGGTGTCTTTCCGGTGTCATCTCCACAAACAACAACACCAGCACGCAACCGCAGGGCAAGGAGAGCAGAGCCAGCATGTTCGTGCGGCTGGATGACGAGGAGTGGGCGAAGGCCCGTGACAAAGATTGGGGTCTCCAAACCAACTGTGAACTTGGCGGTTTCCCGGTTCCTTATTCTTTTTTGCGTTTTTAGGGTTTAGCGTTAGTCTCGACTTAGCCAAGTAATAGTTAGACTTTGTAGCAGGGGGGTTTGAGGACAGCCCAGTGAATCTATTTTCTGGTGAGCCCCGAGTTGCGCCGAGAACATGAGCGACCCATGGCTCCGGTTCCAGTTATTCGGTTGGCTTTGGGTGAGGGCTTTTGATTGGGTTGGAAGGGCGATTCAAGGGATTTTGGGTTGCCTCTGAAAAGACAGCCCAGAAGACCCGAGACTTAAAAGTGAGACCCGAAAAAAGAAGGAAAAGCACATAGCAATAGACAATGCTGGTGTTCTATTGCGGGTCTGGAGAGGACTAGAAAGCCGCCCCCCCCAAAATAAAAGAGAGTACAAAAACAATCCCACAAGACAGGGGCCCACTAGGGAAACTAGAAACGTTGTTTGTGGCTAAGAGTTGCTCCGAACTGTTTGGGCAACTTGGCAAGCGGTTTCTGTTTTCCCTTCAAGGGCCAAAGTTCTTAGGCCTTTCTTGGGGTGGGAGCAACCTGCAAATGTACGAGGCATGCGTGTGGGAGTTGTTCTAAAGGTTCTAGGAGTCTAGTATTCGTTGACCATCGGTGTTGGTTGAGATTTGTCCGAAAATAGTTTTTGTGGTTTGTTTTGCAGACGTTTTGCGTAGTTGTTATCTCTTCTATGGTAGCTGTTGCTTTGGTGGATTGCTCGTTTAGATGACAAAACCTGGGAAGGCTACGTTCGATGCCGTACTTGGCGGGTAACTGCTCCAAGTGTGCTCTTGTAGCTCTACGCTCTGACATGTGGGTGATCTAAACCGCGAAAGATCCGCGAACCCCATCACGAGGGCGCCATCAAAGGTGGGGACCTGGATAGCTCTTGCTTGGAAGCATTCGTTTGTGCAGCTAGTCCCCTGGCAAAACCTGCTGCATTGCGCAAAGTGTCCAGCCAGAAGCTGTGGGTTTCCTTCAAAATCAACGAAGCAAGAAACTGCATGTATCTTGTGCCCCTCTAAAACAAAGAAATTGGTAACTGGTGCCCCTCTAGCCCTAGGTCTTCGTCATGGAAGGCCCATGAAAGCTTCCCCGGTTTTGGCTTGACGCCCAAGCCAGGCACTGGACAGTCTGGTGACCGTGCGCGAGGACCTCAAGGTGCAGCTGGTTCCATTTGGCTGGAGCCAAAGACTGAAACCTGCGTAACAGCCTTCTGGTGAGCACCCATTTTTGAACCCAGACCAGAGCATTTCATTTGCTGAGCATAATTATTTATCTTGTTGGTTTTGAATGGAATCGAGTTCACTACTGGACAAATGTTCTCATTTTTTCCCAGGGGACGTATTCGCAAATGGAAGAAACCCAGTGGGATTTCTATTGGGAAATGGACTGGTCTTGAGGTGTTAGCTGGGGCCAGGAATGGAACTGCGGGGTCTTAGAACATACATTCATGGGAGGGAGGGGAGGGGGAGGGAGCTCAAATAAGCCCCAAATAAGGCCTTATTAAGGGCTTAATAGGGGCTTAAAGGGGCTCCCTCCCCCTCCCCTCCCTTTTCCCTGGACCTGTTAGGGAATGTGGGCAACCATGAGGATTCCTATTGTCAGAGTGACCAGTCTGTGGTTCGTGTGGCTTGCTTGCGTGGCATTGCAAGGCGGGCTGTCTCAGAATCCGCTCCAAGTCAACGCTTGAGACCTGAGACATGTTTACCCTGAAACGAACAAGGAAAGTACTTGTGAAACGAACACGCCCAGGTTGAGCGTCCACCAGGATCTAGGCGGCAACAAAAATTGCCAGGCCAATCAGGGGCCCATCCCCCCATCCATGTTTCCCAAGCCGGGAAGCCATCGATTCTGCCCGTTCATAGGTCACTCCACATGTTGTTTTTTTTTTTTTTGTATACATCTGGGTGCCAAAACCTAAAAAGATAACCAAAGGAGATGGATGGGCATAGCTCAGATTTTTTTCCCAGACCTCTATTCTTTGTCGATTGGATCCGAAGCATCCAAACAGTTCAGTTCCCAAAGGGTTGGTCAAGAAGATGCCTTTTGCTTCTTGGTCCCAAGTTGTTTGACGTCCCCAAAGAAGGGCCCTCCAAAGGAATTTTAAATGTGACACCCCCGGTTAATCTTCCATTTGCTGAATTGCATATATATATATGTGTATATATAAATATATGTATATATATATATATGTTGTAAAGGGAATCTATCAAACAGAAGTAACCAGCCAGGGGCTGATTGATCAACCGATTGGGGGGTGCAGCAATCATTGCCGGCAACACCAAGCTGGGTTCCGCGAATACTCCCCGTCCGTGCCTGCTCTCTCCGATTCGATCCGCAGGGCGAGGGGGCGGTGGAGAACTTCGTCATGGATTTCTACACGGCCAGGTGGGACCCCGACTTGCCGCTCTGGCGCGCCCACGCCCTTCGCCGGAAAGGGCTCGGAGAGCATAGCTGTTTTCAAGGTTGATCCATGGAAACCTCGGGTTGAACCAAGCACCTGGGTCATGAGCAGGGTGCATCACCTTTTTGATACTTTTGGAGGGGAAGAATCCCAAAACAAGGACTGTTTGTTGGTCCGCTGTCATGTACGTGGCAAGCAACATTAGAGAATGGCTTTACGAGTTTCGGCAAACAGTTTTGGTGTATCGAGTGCCCCATATGCGAAGAGCTTCGCATTTTCCGTTGGGCTGGTCTTTGGACTAGCCTCCCGAGGCTGGTGGAGAGCTACCTATGGGAACCCAGGGCGAATCAAGCGGTTGATCACTTTCTTTGGGGAACATTCCCCCCTAAATCCACCAGGTTGGGCGAAAAAAGTATTTAAAACAACCAGCTCCTAGCCCCCTTTAAAGGGAAACCAACAACATGTGTCTCAAAATAAGGGTACCCAAAAATGATGACCTTTCGGCTTCCCTTTAAAAGGCCAACCCTAGAAAGGATACCCCAAAAAATGTGACACACCCATATGTGCCTACAAATATTAACAAACCTGCTCGGAAGCGAATTTTCAGACAAAGAGGCTCCGGTGATCATCAGCAAAGAATCCCGGTCACAAAGTAAATGAGCGATTTGATTTTCACGGCTGGAAAGTGGGTGCCGGGAGAACTGGTTCCCAATAAGTATGGGTCGCCTCAGCTAGTTACTCAGATGACAAGCAGAAGGTTTTAAAGGTGAAGTACTTGCTATTCGAGGAAGACAAAAAACCAGAAAGAAACAATGTAAAAACCAAGTTGGGCTGGTTTGGGACAGGCTTTTACACCAGAGCATGGTCATCTTGCGCTGCTGGAGGTGAGAATCCGTTCCCGCAATCAACGGCGCCCCTTGCCCGGCTTGTATTGCTGTTACCAAAGCTGTCGGGGGGTGAACACTTGAGACAGCATGACATGGGTATGGGTCAAAATTTACCCTCCAGGGGACCGCAGGTTGTAGTCATTGTTTCCTTTTACCAGGGTTCCATTTTGGGTACCTATTTTTGACACCCACATAAGGGATCCCTCACCAAGACCACCCAACTATCGTATGATTCGTTGCGGCTCTGGCTTCCCTTATGGCACTTTTGTGAGGGGGGCCATCTTTCCCGGGGGAAGGTGGGAAGGGACCGCCCGAGTTGCCTTCCATTGCTCTCCCAGGTGGTAAACAACCTTTACGATGGCAGCTCGGCGCCTGAGTGACGATAGTTTCTTAGCCGCGTGAGCCGCTTCACAGCGCACCCTGTTACCCTAAACATGAAGCTCATTTCGGAGGCCACAGATAGGGGTGGAAATCCTAGTAGCTTTGTAGTTGTTTATGATTTTTAGTGGCGGTTTCCCATTCAACCCGCTAGAAGTAAGCTTTTAGCAGGGGATCTGAGGACAGCCCAGATAAGGAGCATAGCATGGTTGTTGTTGGGACACATTTTGCATTTTTGCTTATTGTGGTTTAGTGGCAAATCCTCATTTAACTGCTATTTTATGTTTGCTCCCCTTCCAACGTCAACCATGATGAAGTTAAGGCGCTAGGCCGCACGCAGCACAACCCCGGCAGATCTGAAAAGCCGCGGGCAAATTTGGATTCATGCACGAGGAACGGGCGCGGTCCATTCGCATTGGACGAAAACGTTCTGCAACTCTAGGCGTTTGATACATGACTTCCATGTGCTTAAGAATATGTTTTATGTTGCCTTGTTGGTTTTAAAGGGAATCTATCACTGCTGCAAATGGAGATGAGCCAACCCCCCCACCGTTGCAAAACAGCCGAAAGTGGGCCACGCAAGGTATTTGGCCCTGGCGGGGTGAATTTGGAGAGGAAACCGCAGAAATCGCGAGGCAGACATTTGCTCGTCATGGTCTTTGACCATTCCATCGGCGACGGCATTGCCTTACTCCAGGCAGGCGAACGAGGCTGACTTCGGAACTTTTGGGTAGGACTGGACCCCCAGATCAATCCAATCCTAGTAGGGTGGGCCCATGAAGGATTTTCAACGGGGACACTCCCCCTGTGAATTAACCAGGGGCAAATTTATCCGGGGTTAGCATTGACGGTCTCCCTGAGGCAGCCTTATCAGTCACTTCCCTGTTGTACCGCCAGGATCGCCTCCTTAGATGCCTGGTCTAGTGGAGAGGTGTCAGCAACGGAAGCCACAAACCTTGTAAAGAATCTCTAGGTACAGTGGTGCCCTTTTATCCTTTTTTGGGGGGAGGGTTCCCCTACAAAATTAGCCTACAGAAAATTGGGTACCCTTATTCTAACCTCTCTACTAGAGGACCTAGTTGACCCCACATGAAACCCCTGCATAAAAGTGGTCTCATTTCTCACTAGAACCAGAATCGGACAGCCCCATATTCATAAACAGGGGGGTATTCATAAGGGGTCGGACTCCTTCTTTTGCGCGAGTTTCCTTTGAACATCAACCGCAAAATCGGCCGGAGGATTTTGTTCAGGTGGACATCCTCTACCTGGGATGGAGAAAGCACTGGGATAAACCACCACCAATCCCCAACTGGTGCGGTTTGTGAATTTGCGTTCCAAACAGGGAACCAAAGCGGTTGGTAAAGAACCTTTAGTATCTATGTGGTTGTACACACCCTACTTTTCTTGGGTTTCAGCGTAGTGGAACCTTCAGCAGTGTCGACACGGATTAGTAACCCTGTCCAACAAGCTAGGGGGATGTTCCCCTCTGAAGGCGATCTGAACTGCCAAAAGCAAAGGGACACCCCCGGATCCAAATTAATCATCCAGGGGCTTCTGGATCCGGCGTTCCCACCACCTTGCTGGTGCGCTAGCCCAGGCTTTGGTCCCCTTAAAGGGAAACCAGGGCTTGACGGTCATTCCATTTCTCACTCCATCTCTCGCCCCAGGTTTCAGGGGTCTCCTTAAAGGGAAACCGCTGGGATTGATGGAGGTCAATGACCTCATTCCACGAGCAGCAGCTCCTTCTTGGCCGGGGATCCCGTGAGGTGCTTTGGCAGATCAGCGGCCACTCCGAGCCGGTGCCCTCCAGGAAGCCTTCGGCGGCTGTGCAGACTTCATGAGACGGGCGCTCGGGTCTCGTGGACCCTTTTTGTTTGAGGATGCCCGAGAAGGGCCGGTTGAAACGCAAAGCAAAGGGAACCCACAAATTGGTGCGGCAGAAAAAAGAGAGTGTTTTTTTGGCCGGTCTGGGATGATGTACCATAACCACGTGCCTTTCGGACCTCGTGTTCGGCTATGGCATCGAGGCCATTAGTGCTGTTAAACTAGCGCAGCTTTTGCCTGTTTCTATTTTTTGTTTGCGGCTCTGGCCTGCTCTGAGCGGTTTTTATCCCAATTCACACCACTCATTGTTCCCTCGCCTTTGCCGAGGATCTTTTTCTGTGCCGAACTTCTTTCCATGCGGCCAATTTTGGGGTATGGTACCTGTTGTTTGGCGCGAAGGCGCTTTCGACGTAAACCGTCTTGGGACTGCTTCATCAGGGCTTTGCCCAATTGAAACATGTTTTTTTCCACCAAAATGAAAGGAAGCCACCATTTGCAAGGCAATGTTCAGCTGTATAATGTAAGGATCCCTGTTCATGTGTATGCATTTTCACATTTGCCGGTGCAAAACGTGGACTTGTTTGCAGGGACCCTTGGTGTGGCGCTGTTGCTTGGCCCCTTTTTTGAACTGCTCCAACTTGCCCTCGGCGGGAAAAGTCCCGATTCCCTTGAATTGGAGTGGCCAAAGGCGGTGAGTTGCTTTTCTTTCGCCGGAAGCAACCAAGGCGCTTAACACATGTGCGTGCGGGTCAACACCAATGGTACCATTTTGGTTGGTAGGTGAATTCACCACCCATTTTAGAACCTATTTTAGTGGTTGGATTGAATCGGATGTTTACTGGGGGTACGATTTGGATTTTGACCATGGCCATGCGGCCTTTCAGTGGCTGAGGGCCTTTGAACACTAGCCAGTTGCCTTCGCAGGAGGTTTCCCGCCCCCCTGCCTCCGCCAATCTAAGGCGATGCCGAGCAGGGACTCTTGCTTGCAAGGCTGCTGTTTGCAGCTCAAGGGCATCTGGAAGGCCGGAGAGAACCTGATCCAGTTGAATGGATGTCTCCCGAATCCCCTTTCCTGTGGTTGCTGCCCCTGAAGTGGTCAACCAACAAAAAGGGGTTCCATGTTTTTCTAGGGCCACTGAAAGCTATATGTTTGAAGCATGATTATGGACAAATTGTACGAACTCACAAGGATTTGGGGGTATAACGAGCTTTTCCCGGTTTGTGAATCATAGAGCGTATTTGGCACGAATAATCCAAAAAGCTATCTCCTTGGGTTTTCAAAAAGGTCTGGTTGTTTAACCCAGGCGGGGACTGCCTGAGAAGAGTCCCAAAACCCCTGACAGTTCTTTTCCCGTGCCATAGGCTGTTAGAGTTTAGAGTTGGGCTTCTGACATACCCCACGAAAAGTGTAAAAGAGCTTCTACTTGGTCGCATGGTTACGGGGGTCCTTCCCCATTCTTTCCAGGGATCCTTCTTTCTAGAAAAGCTCCGGAAACCTGGGGAAAACGGCCGGTTTTTGGAAAGAACGATGGTTGAAAAGAATGTGCAACCAACCCCCTAGAACAAAGGGTATAAACTGGATGTTATCCACTTAGCATCCACTTAACGAGCTTGATGCCCTCCCACTCACATGGCCAGACAGCCTAAGCCTTTGGCGGGTTCCGGATAAGTGCAAATGGTTTTGCTCCCTTTCGTTGGCATGATGATGGCTTTAAACCGTTTAAACAGTTTTGCTACAACCGGCAGTCTTTGGGTTTGGGTGCTGCCCAGTTGACTTACTTGCCATGCGACGAAGACAAAAGTTTCGCGCTGCTTCACCTCTCAAAAGCTGTGAGGCCAACGAGAGGCCAAAATCCCATCGGTCATGTGAGTAAGTGCTTCTACTACCTGGTCGTATGATGGTTATCGTAACACCTATGCGAACCTTTGTAGCTATGTTGGTAGAACCACAGCTGAGCTCGGGTGAAACGGGCGCTCAAAAGGATCGGTCCGGTTATGTAAGGAAAGAATCTAATCAGCTCAAATAGGGTCTCCGTTTTCTTGTTTTTCTTTCAACAGTAGTGTTTGCTGAAAGAGGGCTCAGGGTCCCCCAACACGACCGGAGGAGAGGTCGATGGGAGAAGTCGCTGGTTTGCATTGGTTTAGAACTGCCCTGTTCTAGTTCAATATTGGGCCTGCATGGTGGCGTTTTGAAAACGTGTTTGATTTTACATGAGGGAGACCTTGCTGATTGGGGGAAGAGATTACCAGCAACCAATATTCACTACTTAAAGTAAGTGGTTAATAGCCATGGTTTGAGTCCCCTTACCACGGTTATAGGTCTCCCTTCAGTGGGAAATCACCAGGCTTACTAGCCACTTACTAAGAACACTGCCCCTTTTTAAGTACTATCCATTTCGCACCACCGAAGAAACCCTCGAATGATGATTGGCCTGTAAATACCAACAAACGTTATGGTTTCCCTTGGTTTCAAAGTGGTACGAACGGATTTCGCAACCATCCAGTAGCTTTGGTGCATTTTGCTTGGCTGCTAGGACTTTAACTTTTTGCCAACGAATTTGAGTTTTCCGTACTAAACCACTAAAAGCTGGTGCAGGGCTTCGCAGATTTCGCCACCGAGGAGGCTGGTCCTTTGGGAAGGTTCCTGCCAGGCCTTCTATGGGCCCTTCATCGGTGACCAGCTGCCCGGGGATCGTCCCAACCTGCCGCTCGATGGCAAGGCCGACCTGTCCGAATCAGCAAGCGGCACCCGGGTTTGACACAACTTCGGATGCTTAGAATTGTGGCAACTTTGTACTTTTCCCGGTTATAGCCTTCCACTTGGTGAATGAAGATTTGCTCTTTTCCTCTGTTGGTTCTGAAGGGAATCTATCACTGAGTTGCCAGCCACTCGCTGTAAGACCTTTTTGCGGGGGTTCCTTCAACCAGGCTCACTAAAGGATGGTCATCCAAAACCATTACAATGATTCCTGTTCAGGGAGCCATGACCCAATCGGCCAAGCAATCGGAGTTTTGAGCCTGGCACATTCGGTGAAAACATCGCCTTGTGCTTGCCGCTTGATTTTGGGGAAGGCAAAATTCTCATGGAGCTCCGGAAGGGTTTCATTTGATGTTCGGTAGACATTTCCAGAAGCTCCCTGAAATCAACCACCCCCTCGGTTCAAGCCTACCTTCGAAAGACCCACATGTCGCCTTTTGATTTCCACGTTTGAACCACCAAACCTTCGTTCCCAGCCATCAACCCACTAGTCTGGCGGTTTGGCAGCTCGGTGCCCCGTTCCCATTTTTGGAATGGGGTTTCCCCCGGCTGGAAAGGGTGGCCTTCCCCTCCCGTAGCCACCGGAGGTTGTAGTTGTACTCTTAACTTGAGAACATGTGACGCGATCAAAACTCGGATACGTGAAGCTTAGTGGTGGCTATTGGATTGGTAGTGGAAACCATCTTAGATCCTGCCTGAAAGGAGTAGCACACTTCACGGATAGAACACTTAGGCTTCCTTTGGTTTCCAATACGGGCCAGGCCATGTTGCTACCCTTGGCTTTTGGGAACACTTCTTGACAAACCTGAATGGCTTTGTCTTCGCTCGGCCGGTGCGACCACAATGAGCGGGTGTCCGAATCAAAACAACCCAACAGGGGCAGCTTCAAAAACGACATTCCCAAAATTCCCCACAGTTTGAAGGTATTGTTTGAACGAGGTTTAGCTACTCCATCATCTAAACGAAAAAGCACGTGCATTTGTTGAGGGGTCCATGGCCCTTGCTTGATCTTTGCTTTGACCAAGCCACATTCCAACCACTTTCAGTCACTTTCACCTGACCGGTTTTCTGTGGCCCTGGGTCAAAAACACTGTACCCCTGGTGAAGCGGCACATGGGTATTCAACCGCCCCAAAATGGAGACATAGGTTATGACCCATGGCCATATTTGTCCCATGCGCGCGAAGAGTCCGGAGTTTGTAACTCTGCAAGCGAAAGGCGCTTGGAGCGTGGCAGTTTCATTTCATCGACCTTCTATTGTCTATTCGGCCCCAACAGACCATGACGATGCGGGAGAAAGACGTTGAACTTCTTACACGGGGTCGTGACCAGAAAAACAGGGGTGCTTTGCCCTTTTGCCAGCATCCTCTTTGACCTTGCGGAACGAGTTGACGAGTTGAATCCTGTCCTTTCGTGTTCAGTTGTCGTTTTGGTGTACGTAGCTTGCAGCTTGCCCGTTCTAACCCGTGATTCGAGCAAAGGATTTCGAGTTTGACCTTTGATTTCTCTGTCCTAGGGTCAAACGCAAGGCCCCAACAGCTAATGATCCTGCACCCAGTTGTTTAGCGGCAGGCACTCTAACAAACTCTGTGTGCTGAAGGATTTGCTTTCAAAGGCCCTTTAATTTCCATGTTAAGCTAGGGCGCACCGGTTTCTTTGGAGTCAGAGGCCGCGGTCACTCTTTCTAATCAACTCAGGCTCGGCTCAGGGACAATTCCGGGCTCTCAAAATAGGCGTCTTGCAAAAATGGGGATAGCTTCCATCCATCCTGGGTTCTCTATGCCTCCCATTTTTTGTTTCTTGAAATGGATGGCTTCCAGGTGTCCATGGGGGTTCTCACTTTAGGCACGGCTCCGAGGCTGAAGGTCAAAGATCCACGGACGCCTGGACGGCGGAGAGCAGCAGCCCGACGTGGATCGCCGGCGTTTCAATATCCAAAGCAACATTTATGAATCTGTTCCATGCTTCGCCCACCCTTAGATATTACAAAAGTTTTGGAGGATGCTCATTTATGGGTCAAATCCAAAGCCGGTTATCCCCCAGTGAACATCCGATTCAATCCAACTCACTGAAATAGGAAGCCTAAAATGGGTGGTGAATTCACCTACCAACCAAAATGGGATCCCATTGTTTTTGACACAGCCATCTCAAATTACCCGAATAAACATGGAAATATGGAGGTCCTTGAAATCCAAGTTGCAGGAAAAAAGCTGCAACTTGCCACTGTTGCAGGTTTTAAGGCCAAAACACGCCACTCCAAACCCTGCAACTGCCAAAACTCAACTTTCGAGCATGGTTTACACCGACCACCTCTTTGGCTCAACCGATCGCCATTTTCCATCTCGATATGCCCGGCGCCGGCCGTGAGCTCAGGAGTGTGACACCTAGAGGTGGACACGTAGATTCACAAGGTAACGGCGAAGCGTTCGAATGTGAACCGCTCTGAAAGAAACGCCTCTTGATATGATGGACACTTTTCCCACCAGGTCTTCGTCCATTTGGCACCCATAAGAGACTGGGGATAGCGTGTACTTTTGGTCTTTATTCTCCAACCGAAAGATGATGTGCATAAGAATGTGCAGCTTTGGGGTCAGCTTGAATCTGCAGAGGCGGAGCCGATGTGCCTCAGAAGCAGCATCTAGATAGTTGGTAACCAGTTCTCGGCCCTGCTCTGAAATATGGCGAGCCTCCGCTCGTCTCAGAAACAGATGTCCATGGTACAAGCGTCTCATGAACCCGTTTCCAGCTCGAAGTGCATCATGGATACTCTTGAGGTAGGACCGGTGGGGCCCTTGATACTCGGAAAGCAAGTCGGAATACTTCGATTCCAAGAAAATCGCTGCAGCTGTGGTGTCTGCACCTTTAAACCATTTCCTGAGCAATGCTCCAACACCATACAACCCCCAAGACTACATGCAACATTAAATCAAAAATATAGACAAACAAAAACAACACATGTAATCCTGTGAGGGCGTGACAACACTTAGACTTGCAGCTTAGGTTCCCACAAGGGAAATCGCCATCCTGGTAGAACGCCAACAGAGCACGGGTCAGTGAGTTCATGTGTAAAGGGATTTTGTGGGTTCGGCAAAACTCTTTCATCTCCAGATACACGATGTTGAGCCGGACCGGCACATCACCTGCTGCACCGATGAGGCTCAAGTCCAGGAGGGTGACCTCAGCTGCAGGTGGAGAGGCGGGCAGCGGCGGCTTTAATCTAAGTATAGGGTTTGAAAAACATGCCTGCCAATACTAGCCTAGAAGCGATGGCAGAGCCAGTCAGTTCACCCATCGCTCCCTTGTGCATGGTGTGGAAAAGGTCCGGTCTGTAGAACCACGGTCTCATATCCAAGCTTTGGGGAATGTTGCCAGTCAATGGGCTTTCTGATGACCAGGGCAAGTCTGCTGAAGCGATGGTGTTCACCCAACTCCCATTGATATCATGCCAATCTTCGAAACCTGCAGCGCCACCCATGCATAGGTGGCAGATCCCTTTGCCGGCGCCCGAGGCACTGGCCTTGGATCCGTGGTGGGTGCGTGTGAGATTACCAGCTCGTTTCAACATGGGCCAATCTCCCTTACATGCAATCACACAAGGGAATATTGTGATCATGGCGCCCTGATAGGGCAAAGCAAGACCATTGAAGAACAGCTCCTGGCACTCCTTGGACAAGGCCTCTGTAAGCTTGGTGAATCTTGACGGTTTCTTCGCATAGAGCCCTGCTTTCATAACAGAGTACACAAAGCGGGTCGTGTAGCTCACACCCAACATGTTGACCCCCAATTCCGTACCGGACCTTGTTTCGCTCATAGATGTCCCCTTTCCAATCACTGGTTGCATTGCCAAAACCAAAATTTGGGATTTCTTTTTGGATGTCCCTTCGTCTCCGTAGACATACATTGGCACCACCGAATGGAGCCGATGGGGGTGCACTCTGTAGCAGGGATGTGTCGGGTCTTCGTCTTTGTAGCGCTCCCAGAACGTACTACATGAAGCAAATCCATGCCCGCCGGTTAGCAGATCCAAACGGTTTTCACTAGCCAGCATGCAAAGAAAATCTCGAAGATGTAGCACTGGATGCATCACACCAACGTCAATCATGCTAATCTCGCAACGAACTTGCAGGTTCTCCTTTTCCAGCAGGGAGGCATCAGATTCCTTCTTGGTACGCCTCAACCGCTTCATTCGTTGCAAGAGGGAGTTGCTCTTGACCTTCAGCTTTCCCTTGAACTTCTTACCACAGGCATCCTCATGCTCCTCCAGGAAGGCTGCACCAATTTTGCAGGCTAGTCGGTCGGGAACCTGGACTGTTTCTTTTAATACACAAAATCCATGGACCGTTCCCCTTGTGAAATGCGTCCACTTGAAAAATCAGAACAAAAAGGTTTGCTTGCAGGAGCTCAGCTAGGAAACGCCGAACCCCACAGCCTCGGCCACAACCTTCCCGATCGGTCCGAGGTCTGGCCGAGCCGATGACGACTGCGAAGTAGATGCACCTGCGAGGCGGGGAAAGTGGGCAGTGTTTTCATGAGGTAGGCAGTGAGACAAGGTAAGCTCTGCAAGGCGGAGCACTCGCATGGAGTCAATGTTTTTTCCCCTCATCCGAAATCGTGCGTTGCAATTTCCAAACCTAAATGGCCAAGCACGGAAGCCACCAAACCATCAACTTTAAAGTGATTCTGCACATACGTTTACACTTTTGAGGCCGGCGTGCTACCGTGATGATTGGCCCTTTGGTTGCAAAATGAGTCTAAATCCACATGCGTACGCAGCCCACTAAGCACCCCAGCGCTATGCTACAATGGCTTGACAGGCCACAGCAAACTGGGTGAGCAGAGGCTGGCATGTCAAACCCCAAGCACTAGGCCACTTGGCAGCGGCCAATGCACCCCCAAATCGCTCACTCATCTTTGGCCGCCCGTTTCTTCTCTTTCTTCCCCTTGTTCTCTTTCTTCGGCTTCTGCTGTCGCTTGTCTTTGTTGTCCTTTCCTTTGTTGCCCTTGCCACCCGTATTCGGCTGACTTGCCTTAAGCTTTTTCAATATGGTCCTCAGCAGGGCCGGCAGAACGCATCAAAGGAATGAAGCTAACACTAAACATACAAGTCCCCAGCTTCTTCACCTTGTTGGCTTCCACGTTGGCTCGGCTGCACCTTGGACGCGTTTGGAAGGAAACATTGCTTCCCAACCCCAACACAACACCCAAGAAACCAAGTGACGCTGCAAGGGCTAGTATTATCTCATCAAGTGACACTCCAACAAGAATGCCCCCTTTGTAAAAAAGAAACAAACATGTCTTCAGCGACGCTTGCCTCTCAAGCTTGAGCGCCCTGCGTTTTGTCCATATCCTTCAGCTTTTCGCGCAATTTGCCCTGCAGCCTGAGAGCGGCGTCAGGCCACAGTGAGACAAAGGCGACAAAAGCTCAACAAGGACAGTAGCAACACCGGGCTCATGGCTGGGGAGATGGGTTGCGGCAGGAATCCATCTCCGATTTGATTTCCGCAACATCATCGTGAATCTTCAGAATCTTCAGCTTGAGTTGCACGATGTCATCCAAAGCCCTGGGAAACATTTTGTGATATATATGTGAACACTGAAATCCACATGAGAAAGATCAAGCCCCACTCAAGAATCTGGGGTCTAGGCTTTTTGGCATCAGCTGAGTTGAGTTCTTGCAGCCTGCTCTCCAGGACAGCCATCTTCGATTGCTCCTTCAGCAGCTCGTCCAGGATCTTCGGAATGTGCTCCGGGTCCTGGGGTACCAACGGGCTACGCGCGCAACTGTGTGATTGGGTAGTTGGGGTTTAAGACTCAAACATTGATTGTGACCCGCTTGAAGCAGAACACATGGGAAGACGTTGTGTGTGTGCACGACACCGCTCCTCAACTTCAGGCTCACCTTCCGATTCTTCTTTTTTCGGTTTTGACACTTTGTTGGCTTTGCCATCACGCTTGCCCGCTTTCCTTTTGCTGGCTTTGGCATGCCCCTCATCACTGTGTTCGGACCCCACGTCAGAGTCCCCACTAGCAGAAGCACTGGCGGCAGATCCATTTCTCTCCAGGGCAATTGGCACATCAGCCTTGAACGGTTTGAACCCTTGCACCTTGCCGCTCACGAGGTTGCTGCTTTCCTCCTCGTAGTTTTCTTCTTCACAGTGCTCAAATTCCCCTGTCATGGAATCTTCGACCCAAAAGTATGTCAAGTTCTTTTCGTACTTGTCCTTGCGAGTGTGGGTTGCCTTCCTTTTGCTGTTTTTGCAATACTTCTCAATGGCAGCGATTCTTTTCCTTAGGCCATAGCAGGGGGGCTGACAAACATGGGGTAAACACCTTGCAAATCAAAGGGTTCCTTCCCCAAACATGGGAAAACTCTGAGCATCAGGCGGTCCATAAAACAGGGTCTTCTGCATTTGCTCCTTTGTGTAAAACCCGGCTTTTACTTTGAAAGACCCCTTTCGAGTCTTCTTGTAGCGCTTGGTGACAACCTTGAGGAACTGAGCCTTCAGGGCAGATAATTTCTAACATGTCCAATGGTCAAACAATAACCATGTGTTTGTTCTCCAAACCAAAAAACAATTTTGTATATATATATATATAGATCCATAAGTTCAGCTAGGGACAAAACCATACATATACCCCCCCCCCCCCCGCCTTGTCCCCACCACAGTCACGCAAAATCTCCACAAGTTTCTCTCGGGATGTCCCTTTTTGCTTCCAAGCCGAAAAGACTTCTTGGGTCACATCCAAACGGCCCGAGGACCCCTTGGGCGTGCAGATCCGTCGGAGCTTTGCGTTCAAGGCCGCCGTCTCCTGCCGTTTGAGGCGGGGCGCTGAATTTGCGGACCCGCACTATACCACATATTTTTGGGATCAATTTCCATAGCGCAGAGGGATCCTAGGAAACAAGACTTTGAGGCAACACGTTGGCCGCCTTCTTCTCATCTTCTTCTTCAGCATCACTTGTTTCAGCAATAGGTTTGCTAGACTTGCTCTTGGACTTCTTGGACTTCTTAGACTTCTTAGACTTCTTTGACGGGCTTTCTGAAGAAGCCGGGGACGAGTGCGGAGACTCTTCGGCCTCGTGGGTAGTAAAAGCAGTCATGCAATAGAAAAGTCAGGCAAAGGTTTGGGAGAATGTGGTTGAAGACTATTAGCAAACCAATTGGTCAGTAAGCCCATGAAAAGACCCTCCATGGAAAGCTGACTCACTTTCCACACATGCACCGGCTGAGGCGCTTCGCTTCTAGGCGTGTCATCCTCTTCTTCGATTGGATTGGCGGCCGGGCACCCTGGGTCCTGAGGCGATGAGAACTCTCAACAGCCGACTGCTAATTAGCAAGCACGCAAGTCTTGAGGTTAACGTGCGGGCTAGGTGCCAAGGACTCATCATCAGAGTCAATGGTCACCACAACTCGAGGTGTCCCTTCTGATGGCAAGATGGACCACCGGTGTCTTTGAGCATCTTCCCACATGCTGGAATTTGTTCGGGTCTTGTGGCCCTCCCCTGCGCAATGTTTTTGCAAGTATTCGGCAATCTCCTCTTGAGTTGCAGGGATCGTGTCTTCATCTTCAATTGTTTCTTTTTCAGCAGCAACCTTCTCTTCCAGGGTCCCCTCAAACTCCTTGTCGGGTGTCTCCTCCAAAGGCGTGCCAGCTTTTCTGCAGGGGGTTTGTAGTTCTGAGGTGGTGGGTACAGGCTCCACGAGCCCCGAAGAATCGTCCCCATCTTGCAAGTCAGCAAGTTGGCGTCTCGCCACCTGCACGAAAGCATTTGCTTGAGTGTGCCAGAAATAAATTCCAAAAGATATGGGGCCGGGAGCATTTTGCTGTTGAAGCTCGCCCCTTCGCCTTCTACGTGTTTTCGGGCTAAACATCAGCAATATAGCGCACGCATGTTCAATTGGATGTTCAGTATGTATTTGCATGCGCTGCAAACGCACGCGTCCATTTCCGAAGTTATGTGGTGTCGACACTACCCGCCTCAACCAGCTCTTCTAGGTCCTTCTCCGACTTCACGGCCAACTGCTGCTGGTCCATCACAAACGAGGCGCCGCCAAAGAGAGTGGAGCAACTTGTCATGCCCCGTAAATTGCAGATCCCACAAAGTGATCTGTTGCGTAAAACCAAAAAATTGGGCCAAAAAGGGCGGGGTGGGAGGCAGTACAAAACGTACGGGTTTTTACGCCACTTTACGCCTGAAGTACGCCACTTTACGGGTAACCCGGATCCCCATCAAAAGCGAAATATATGCAAACAAACGCATTCGCATCGCCGTTTTGCTTTCACAAGGATTCATTGCGCATACCTCAGGGACCCTGTACCAGAAAGGTTAAGCCACAGACTGGTTGTCAAACTCAGCCCAAGGCAGCATTTCAACTAATTCGTGCATCCACTCAGGCCACTTATCTGACTGCATTTTTTTGGACTGGGCCAAGTACTCAAGCACTTGTCCCATGTTGGCATCATTCCATGGATCCTGAAAAATGTCCGTGTACTCAAGCACCTGGTTGATGAAGAAGTCTCGGGGCTCAGGCACCTGCAATTGCAAAATTCCAAAGCATTCGGGGGGTGCCTTTGCATTTGTCCGATATACCTGAAAAGGCGCTTGTCTAAAAGCGTACCGGTTTTGGAGCCCTCTTTTGGCAGATTTGTGATGATAGGTTTCCGGAGGGAAGGCGAATGCAACAGCACGCTACAGCCAAAGAGGGCTCCAAAACCGGTACGTTTGCAGCCTGGTATTTTCCTTCGGGACAAGCGCAGCTGCATGGCTGAGGTTTCGAATGCATGCATTTCACGTATCTGATCGATCGAGATTGTTTAACCTGGAAAACCGCCCCAAATCACCATATAAAGGATGTGTAAAAACACAATGGGGCATTTCATATGTTTGAGGCCAAATCGAGTTGGACCCAGAATCCCGCAGGCATGCCTCACGCGCACCTCTGGGTGGGGACCGCGTGCTCACCAGGTCGTCAAAGAGCTGGGCAATCTTCAAGCCGAAGGCCGCCGGATACATCCTCGAGGGACGGTCCGCCAACAGAATTTGAGTTTTGAGTAATTTAGGGGTTGAGTGGTCCCAGAAATGCAACCTAGAGGCGAACTAAATCTTAGAGCACGAGATCCAGTGTATCCTTTTGAGCCATCCTTCTTTTGGTGCGTGTGGGCCAAGGGCACTTTGACAGATTTCCGCTGAGAGGGGAGCAACTTGCCCATGCAAAAGCGCTGTATGGTTTTGCTGTTGCTCCACAACCGAGTCCGCTTGCAATTGGGATGCCCATAATGGCGAAGCCAAACTCCCTGTCGAAATACCTACAGATCGACCCACAACAGTCAAGAAGCTACTGCAAAGCCAGCCAGCGTACAAGCACCTAACGTTGAAACCCAGGCACTCGAAGGACAGCAGCAACCTCTTTGAGCCTGTCATGGCGGAATAAAAGTGAACTGCCTGGCTGCTCCACCAACCAGGTCAGCTGGCGAGCTTCTGCTAGATATATCAAGAGAGCCAGCCTCAGTACATAGGGACGCATTATACGTATGCATGCTTTGGTTTCCACATGAGAGCTTGGCTGCAGCCAAAACACCGAGATGCTAGCTGGTTGCCAATTCTCACACTGGAAACTGTAGGATCCCCCATTGGTGACAGCCACGTTCGACGGGTTGAAGCCCGGGATATGGACACAAAAGAAGAACATACTATCGCGAGAACCACTAGGCCAGAGTCTTGCGTGCAAGAGAGGATGGAAATCACAGCTGTCCTTAGATAAGGGTTGTCCTCGTGACAGACGCTCTTACATTTACATGTGACAGGCATGAGGGTTCGAAACTGCAATGTAATCAACCAAGCTTCAAAAAGCCTCCTGGCTGGAGCAAATCAAACAAGTTCCCTTTGGGTACCCTTTTTCCTTGGCTTTCCCTCTTCAAGCGGTAGCTGTGGTCATAGGCGACATCCAGGCAGGCACAGCGTTTTCCGTGGCAGCGGAGAGCTCTGGTTACCATAGCGCAGCCCGCAAAGAGTTCTACAGCATGTAGGCCCTGGGGAACAATCAGCGACACCAAGCCACCAGAAGAAACTGATCTAAAGCCCGCCTGCTCGATCTTCACATCTATGAAGGCCACCATCAAAATTGCAGCAATTAATACCTGAGATGGCGGGAAGGGCGCTATAATCAGCGTGACAATGTGTCCAGCATTCAAGCCAAAGTGCCCCAGGGGCCTTGATTTCAAGAAGGCGCCGCACAGTTTGAGTCAATGAGCCCATTCCACGGGTCCAAGGGTCCATCGCAGGCTTGGTGGAAGGCAAGGCACGCACTATCTCCAAATTGCTGCGCACGCATGTGTGCACATGCACTTGTTTTCAACCCAGAATGCAACGATGCAACAACAGCTTCACGGGTGCAAAGCAGGGGTCGCACCTTGAGACTTCTTCAAGTTCAAATGCCGAAGCCGCCAGGCCTTGCTCATCCGCTCCCAGTGAGCTCACCGCGGACCTGGCCAAGAGGCGGGTAGCTGCACGCGTGGGCATGCAATGATAATATAATGCAGGATTTGCACGCTCGACTCACACCGACCAAACACACGACACGCAACGTACATTTTGTTTGATCACCCCAAGCGTGTGAGCGCATTGTAGCCAGCTGTTGGCTAAATGCTCATACCCCGCCATGAAAAAGCTGCATGTATATATACAGCACTTCAGCAGCACTAGAGGATCCCCTCAAACTGTACTAATGGTCCTTAAAACCTTTCCTTTGATGCATGAACTAGTCAATATCCTCCGGTTCATCTTGCTTCTCGTCCTTCTTCTCCTCCGGCTCATCTTGCTTCTCTTTCTCCTCCGGTTTAACCTTTTCCTTCTTGCCCAAAGTGCGACAGTTGGGGCCCCGAGGTTTGTAGGTGGGCTTCCTGCATATGGCACACCCATGTGGGCTGAAGTAGCACCGAGGGCATCCCAATTTGCGCCTCTCTGGCACTGCAATTGGCTCTTGAGACACCTTCCGTTTGCCGGTCTTAGAGGCAGATGGAGCCTCGTCATGCTCGGCCTCCGCAGCATCGGACCCAGCTGTCTTGTCGGTTGTGGGACCCTTTTTAGCCTTGGCCGCTTTGGCCTTGCCCGTAGCCTTGGCTGTGGCTTTGGTTTTAGCCTTGGCCGCGGCCTTGGCCCTGGCCTTTGGGGCAACTTTCGGCTGGTTGGCTTCGTCGGTGTGTGTGGCTGCGGCTGCATGATCTGGCTGCGAAGCAAGCTGGCCATGGTTTTCATTGTCGACAGCATTTTTAGCCTTCTTCGTTGCTTTTCTTTTTGTTTCGTCCGTTTTTTGCACAACTGGCTTCTTCGCCCTTTTTGTCTTTGGTTTCCGGGTTGCAGCAAAGATCTTGGAACGTGCTTTTTTCCGGCCCTGCTTGTTGGTTTTCTTCTGGGATGTCCTCATCATTCGTTGCATTTCTGGCGTCACAGCAGGAACTTTCAACTCACCCTCCTTATCTAGGGCTTTCAAGTTCACGGGCTCTGGGATGAAGGCAGGCTCACGTTTCTGGTCAAGTGAACTTGGCTCAGACTTGACGACAGCAGGCGCCGGAGTTGAGTCACTCTGCTGGTCGGCTTGCAAATCAGCCCGGTCAGCGACCTTCAGGCAACAGAAAAACATGAGCACCCTGGAAAGGAACACGGGCTTCTGGTTTCCAAATGTTTCCGAAACAACTCGACAGGTTTGAATGTTGTGTGCGTGCGTGGGCTTAAAAAGTTCCAACCTTCTTCGAATCGGCCATTAGCTCACTGAAGGCCCTGCCAGCAAAGTATCCACGAGATGAAGCTGGGTAAGCCACAGGAGGGGGAGGAAGAACTGCTGCAGCAAAATCAAAAGGCAGTGTGTCTGCCTGCGCGGCAGTGTGTATATGTTTTTTTTCTATATGCAGCCGTTCCCCGTCATAAAACAACCGTGTGTGGGATTCCCTTTTTCGTCCCCTTCAAGCCTGATCCGGGTTGGCCACGGCTATCAAGGCTGAACCCGCTGGCTCCAAGCCGCCAGCTGCAGGACTGCCTTCGGCAAGCCAGGGACAAGGTTGAACGTGGGAACATGTAAAACTCAAAGCTAGAATACCTTGAACTTAGTCTATATGACCATGTGTTGGACCAGGCACCTACCAACTAAATCCCAAGAAAAAACAAGCTGATGGTTCATTTAAGTTGCCTGACGGCGCCTTTCCGGGCTCAGAATGCGAGAATGACCGGCTCTTGCGACGGGCTTGGATCTGAAGCTGGAGGCTCCGAAGTTCTTCTCTAAGAGTCTTTGCCTTGTCGGAGTCCGGGGTACGGGGTGATTCATTGAAACCTTTGATGTTGAGAATGCGCACGTCCTCCTCAACCATGCCCTTAGCGTCCGTCGCGGCCTTTGCGTTCCCGATGGTCTTGCCACTCGTCTTGATGTCCTTGCCATCGCTCTTGTGTTTGCCACTGTAGGCAGTCTTGTCAATTGTGCTCTTGGTGCTGCAATCCTCAGAGATGTTGCATCCCTTCATGAAATGCTTGCCGCCGTCACGCTTGCTTTTGTTCGTGTTGGTCGCGGCCTGGTCGCTGCACTTGCCAAACTCCTCGCCTTTGACTTCCTGAGCAGCCTCCTCCTTCACCTGAAGTAACGTGCCCGTGTCAATGGAGCCGCCAGTCTCGCCAACAGCCTCCTCCCCAAGGGCCGCTTCAGACCGCGTCATGTAGCACTTGTCGTCGCTTTTTCTGGCTTCGAAATCCTCAGGTGAGCTGGTAGCATCGCTAACATCGCTCCCGGAGTCGGACTCGCTATCGCTGTCAGCGTCGGTCGAGCCCTTCTTGGGTGGCCTCCCTTCCCGCATCAGCTGCATCTTCTGGTAGAGGGCTTTCAGAGCCGAATCCTGATCGATCCATGTAAAACAGTTGCCCGGGAGAAGTGGTCAGCTTCGGTGTTTTGGATTGGTGCGGATTTTGCTTTGAAAGTCATAGGAGCGCTCCGCTTACCCTCTACAAGAACCATGCCTGGGTTTCAAACCACACCAATCCAAACCACCAACTAGGGATTACCTGAACTTGGAACAGTTTAAAGCGAAACAAAAAAGAATAATATATGATCTTTAAGGCGGGTCTCACGAGGAGTCTGTCCACGTGTGCGAGCATCCTTTTGCCGGCGCTTGGCAAACCCGGCCAGCCTTTTGATAGTCCAGGCATCCAGGTAGGCTTGGCGCTCGTTGGAAGGAGTGTGCTCCAGGTTCTTGAAGAGATGCTTCACCTGTCAGGAGTGAGGCGCATGACCAATGCCAAACAGATCATTAAGTTGCAATGCCATTCATTGAGTTTATTCTTGCGAGGTATGATGGGTTACTAAAAGTTACCGTGCACGTTGGCTTACTGTCCAAACTGCAAATCAGCCATGAGAACAACATCCCGAGCCCAGGAAAGCCTGGCCTCCTTTTGCACCTGCTTAATTTTCGGCAAATGGCCCACACCAAAGAAGTTGAAGAACTCTTCTATAATGGCGACGTTGAACTGCAAGAACGTTGTGCTTGGAGCAACTTCCTTGTCTTCTTCATGATCTGGTTCTTTGATCCATGCTTCTTTGTTTCGGTGGCGCTTTCTCACAATCTGCAAGGCTTCCCAGCGGTCACCCAATCGAGGTGCCATGGCGACCACTCGAAGCCCTCCCTAGCCAAAAACTGCAGCATTGTTGTCATTGCTGTCATTTTTTGGCAAGCGCACCCAAGCTCTCAAAACGTGCCCGGCAGGACCTGATGCCCTGATAGTGCTCGTCGGAGCAGGGACCATTGCCTGCGAGGTGAAAAGACCGAAGCCGATCCACTCACCTAATAAAATCCTGCCCTACCCCCCCCGCCCCGTCGGTAGGATGGACATCAAGTGAGCTCGGCCCGGCCTCCATGTCAAAGTTGAGGCCTTCATGGCCCCGTTCGGCCAAGCCATCTAGCAGCTAGCAGCTATCATGTGAGTGTCGAAAAGTGTTGAGTGCAAATGCGATTTTTATATGATCAAAAGCCGGTTGTGATGCCCAATTGCTTGATGATTCTGCATCGGTCTTTGAACATCCTGGAAAGTTGCATGAAATGCACCGGTGGCAGAAATGGCTGCAACTTACGCATAAATACGGGCACTTGCCACAATTGCTGAAAAAAAGCTGCAACTACGGTTTTCAAGGGTGTTTGTTTTTGAGAGACCCCCTTTTGGTGGTGTTACCGGAACATCAGTTAAAAAAGCGCACAAGACACGTCCATATTACCACACAAGTTATGGGGCAACTGAGGGTCCAGGTACATCTTGGCCCGCTAAGAAATGATTTAAGTTTTAGGTGTGGGCTGTGAACGTTGACTAAATCCTCGACCAAATCTTCGCTGTTCTTGGCATGTTTTTTCCCCCCCTTTTAGTATGGGGTTCTGTTCGTTTGTGTAGCTGCAAGCAAAACATGCCAAGGATTGGACAGAAACAATAAATATACGTGGCGGAATAATTCGAACAGGGGGGCGTTGTGCAGTAAAACCACATTTTGTCATGTCATGTGTTGCGGGGGCGATGGTGTCTACTTACTTAGCCCCTTAGACTAGTGGTGTTTTCTTGTTATCCTTCGTTCACCCAAGCTGATTTGAGGGCTCCAGTCGCAGTCTCAGAACTCTTTGTTCCATTGTGTAAATGAAGGTTGGCTAAATATGAAAGAGTGCCAAGTTGCTGGACCCGCATGAAGCCCTACGGTGCCCAGGGGATCAGTCTGTCGGAGGCCACAGTTACATAATCCATGCCAGGTGAATCGGTGCTGGTGCGATAGGGGAATGAGAAATGGACTGAACCCGAAAAATCCCGAAAAAAGTAAACCAACAGTTGGATGGTTTCTCTTCTTCAAGGTCAGTCCATCAGGATGGCCAAAAAGCAGTTTTGCAGCGGCTGGTTCAAAGGGCCCAGTCCGGTTTTCAGCTTCGTTGAGGTGTACTCATCACCCAGCGAAAGCATGGACAAGATCAAGGTCATCAAGAGCAGGCCTCTCTGGCACACTGCCTTCCTTTTTCCTGAAAACCGAACTCTCAAAAATGACCCCATGCTCGAGCGAGATTGAAGCGCCAAACTGCCGATCTAAGAGCGACGACCGTGTTGAGCATTTGTTTTAGGGATGTTTACATTGCGGTGGGGAACTTGTGTTGTCCCCCTTGGCGTCCCTAAACCTGCCTCTTAAGAGATGGGTAGCAACTCAATCCAGACTCCTGCAAGTCTCAACCTGGTCAAAATGGAATTTCATGGGGCTTGGTGCCTAGACCTACGGAAGAATGCCTCGAAGCGTTCTAAGCCGAGGATTCCGAACGCCACGGTGACGGACGTGCTTATGGCGCTCACTGGCCTGACTTTGCAGGCGCGGAGTTTCTCATGATTTCCATGTAGGGTGGGGATAAGCAACCAGACAGCCGTGCGTGTGACTTTCAATGGGGCGCTGTGGTGGACATCATTTAGGTAGGGATTCATTCATGTCCACCAACCGCTTTTAGGATCCAACCCTATTGACGTTCACAGCCAAGTCGGTTCAAAGGGAAACGCTAAAGGAGCTGATCTAGCCCCCTCACCAATGGCCCCCACAAATTGCCCAAAGAGGTTACTTGCCATGTGATTGCCGTTGGGCCCTTGGCAATAGAGCAATTGTTCGATTCAAGCTAAACCTAAGTTGGCGTGAAGGCAAATTCAATGGAGTTGATGTTTTTTTTCAGTTTGATGCTTCAACGTGGCTCGTCCCTAACGTGTCCTCGTTTTGAAGACAATTTAACCACCGTTGGCATGTGCTGCTGGCTGTCAACTCAGACGAGGCGCAAATCCGATCCAATGAACGGAAGCAGGAAGGCAGGATGCAAAAGCCCTCCGAGTGCAGGTGCAAGGCTTTTGGTGAATGATAACACCTTGCCTGCGGGCGCTGATGACTCAACCTGAGTGGACTTAATGAGGTGCGCAGAAAGCACGAGACCTCTGCCCTTCGCCAAGAACGCCCCGAACGGCATCATGTAGCCACCCCGCTCATCTTGAAAGGGTGAAGTGACTGTTAGGTGCCACATTGGATCCATGAGCAGTGGCTCTTTGACAACCCTCACCGCCACACTAGCTCTAGAGTTTGGCGACTAGGCTGGAAGAAATGCTCACAGATTTGACTATCGCCAATTCTGTGCGTTTGGCCATTCTTGACGGATTTGCACGGCTGCCACAGGGTGGCGTGGTTTTCAACAGGACTGACGCCGCCCGTTTGAACGTCAATTCCCCGGATGCTTGCTCGCAAACAGATGCGCGGTGAGCATCTCCGCGCGAATTGCGAAACTTGTCGCTGCAATGACCACAAGCACTTTGCGCGTGAGCGGCTCATTCGACTCACTCCAGTGCAAAAGCACATGTGTTGCATCAAAGCGTCTCTGCGTCCACATTGCCCTGGAGCAGTGTCAAGCTGTTCCACAGAAACGGCATTGGTACCGCAGGCACACTGCAACGCACGCAGGCGGCCAACAAGCCATGTGTGGTCGAAAGAGTCAATGCTGAAAAACGCAGAAGACGTATGGCTAACAGTGCTCCTGCCTTGCCTGTGCCTCAGAGCTGGGAGCTGGTCCTCATGACAAGAAGTCTGAAGCTGCACAGCATCTTTGCATGACCGACACGTGAGCCACAAAAAGAGTCATCTGCGCATCAACCGCTTGGCACTTTGGCACAAACTCGCTTACCAGTGCGCTTGCTTGCACACGACCGTCCTACACGATCCCAGGAAGAAGCTTTAATTTGAGCAAGAAACCGCCTCACGCCGCGACAATAAGAACTCGCAAGATAGGCCTTGTCAATGCGAGGTGTGTGGAGACAATGCTGGCTCTGCTGAACGGCAGCGCCCTGCAGACCTCCCACGGCAACCAGCCTGTGAAGCGCCCCAGAGTCCAGAAGCTCCAAAAACGACTCACGCTGTTCCGCCCAAGGAAGTGCTATTTTCGCTGCTCCTCTGCGGTGTTTTGTGAGCGTAAGGGTGTTGTTGTGCCGCTGTGATGGGCGGGTCAAGCGTGGTCATTCTGAACTGTTCAACATGGCAATGGTGCAATGATCTTGATGGTCAGCCCCAAGCAGTCGAACCTTTGCGCAAGTGATGATGACAACGGAACTGCACTTTTCGTGGCACATGCGCAGTATTTAGACACTTCTTCGAAAGCTCAGAGAAAACAAGCTTGTTTTGCGTGACGCCTGGAACTGCATTTTGTAGCGTGCAAGTTTCCTGGCAGGAGCGCTAGTTGAGCAGCTTGCGGTGTTGGAACGCTCAGAAACTCTAGTGGCCCTGCTGCCAGAACAATGGAGCCTGAAAGTTTGTTTTGTCTTCGCGCGACGTGTGTTAGTGTGCCCAGCGAAGGGGCAACAACCAGGACGTCCCACAGAAAGCTGCTTAGATTTCCCCAGGCAAAAACTATTTTTCTCGGGCGGATCTTGGGGGAAGCCATGGGCAAGCCCTCCCTGCTCTGTCCAAGCCTGGGTGGTTCCGCGCGCCGAATAGTTTGTCGCCAAATCCCCCAAAACTGCTTGCGGCTCCACCCACTTCGGCGTCTGCCAGACGCGCGGTGTGCGACTTGGTGCTGTCGTGGAGCTGTCCCCCTGCTCTGTCTCGGCATGTGGAGAAAACAGCTTTTCTGAAAAAAATGTTTTGTGCTGGTTCTTTTGCCGGTTATATTTTGGGGCCCGGCCTCCATTTTTTCAAAGCCCCCAATAGCTGCCTGCGTCTCAATGTGCATCGGCGCTCGGGCGCTCGCTTGGCGTTGTCGCAGTTTGGCGTAAACATGTTTGGAAGCTGCGCGCAGGCCATGCGCAAACGCCTCCTTGCTCGGCCACCTGTGCCTACTCTATACCTGTGAGGGTGATATTTTTTCGCGGCGCTTCCTGGGCACGTCACCTCAATCGCGCACGGTCTTGGACATGAAGCGTTGTCGCAGCTTTGGCTTCGCAAGCCCTCCCTTTGTCTGAACCTGTGGTTCTGCACATGTGCCTTTTATCTGCGGGAACGAAAATAACTGTTCAGGCTCCGAGTATTTTGCTGGTAGGCGTTTGGAGGTATTCATAGTAAGGCCGACACCATGCGCCTCTACCGCCATGTTGGTAGAACGAAAAACACGAGTTTCCTTTGGTGAAAGGTAATTATTGGGAGCCACATGTCATTGGGATCAAACAATATTGAAAGGACTTGAAACGTCTCCCGACAAGGAGACTAGCTCGCCACGCATTGGTTGGCTGTTTTCGCCTCAGTGGCCACTGAAGCGTAACCCACCGTGACTCACATGCCCCTTGAAAAAGGGCATTTCAGGTATGGTTTTGGACCCTGGAGGTATTCATTATACCGAAGCATGTAATGCAAGATAATCAGCACACATATCTGTAAAAATATGTGGATATTAATAGGTATAGTGGTAGAAAGCTTCCATACCTCCAACACTGCCGAATGTCCCGCCAGGAGTACTACCGGAGGTATGAACCGACAACCCTGCAGCAGGTCGTTCGTGGCAACTTTCCGCTGAACATGCACCAGGCCGGGCGAAGGGGCCTTTTGGGGGCTCCTGCGTTTTCAACCTTGGCTTTCCTTTAGTTGCCGTTTCTACTTGGTAAATGCTCTGTTTTAACATCTGTCAAAAGAACCATGTTTGACAACAGTTGGTAATCGACTCTCAGCGGGACCTATTCAATGAAAAGTGCAGGGTTGCTGTCTATGCACATAGTTTTAGTCGTTGTGTTTTACAATAGTTGTCTTTTATTGAAGTAATGTTCAGCTGCGAATGCTCCAAAGCCTCTCCGAGTGTCGCCTGATGTTCTTTGGCTGTTTTCGGAAGACCATTTTAGCGGAAGACAAAGCGTTCAGGCTTGTTTCTCGCCCAATGCAATCAGGAAGTGAGTTTCGAATTTGCCTATGTCCTGTCATGTCCTTTTCGACGTGTCAGCATCCTCCAGGAGCAACACCTGAGACAATCAGCCCACAAGATCCGATCGCTTCCCCAGATAGTGGACAAGAAAAACGTCAAGGTCGTGGCACACAGCAAATGCGAGTCCGCAAACATCCATGATGGGTAAAACCGACACACATGTTATGGTGTAGCTTGATGCACTATGTACTCTTGCCAGTCGAAGTAGCATTTGTTGGCCTTTCCGTTCATGTTCCCGGTGCTTCCAGTGCCACTATAGTAGGAAACCAGGGGAAACCATGACGTAACACCCAGAGGTAGCATGCCTGGTTACCTAGTGTAGAGGTAACTGGAAGCACTGGATTTGCGATTCAGTCCAGGCCTAAGCTTAAGCTGCGTCTCGGCAGCTCAGTAACCTGTTCCAGACACCCGGTGGCACCCTTTCTTTATGTTTGGATAGGGTGTCCCTTTAAACTTGTGCCCGTTTTCTTCGCCACTGGGGGTGTGGGGTGTTTGTTGCGTCACAGACCGCCATTTGAGTGGCAGTCTAGGTAACACATCCTTAGTGTATTCTGTAGAGGCAACATGGGACCCGGTACCCAGAAGGTGTTCAGACACTTTTTGAGGGGCCATGCTAAGGTTCCTTCCACACCGTTCGCGGGCAGCAAGTTAGTGAAACTACCAAGGATTGGCCCTTTTGAGAATCCGACCCAGACCAACCCGCAAAGCCTCCTGCCCGGGACCCGTTCGTTTTTCCACCCCCACCTGCTTGTTGACCTCCATTTTACCCTTGAATTTATGGGCAAAACAAAGGTTGGGGGTGCAACCACACAGGGTTCCCCAAGTTTGCAAAGATCTTTCCGGCTGGCAGGAATCTTTGGGGGGTGTGGTGTCCTTGCAAAAACCGTGTTGCCCTTAGTCTCCTCCCTGCGACCTTCAGTGGCAGCATTTTTCCTTTTTATTTGAGCAAGTTACCAGAGGTTTGAAAGTTTGGGTGTATGAACATCTTTCTAGAGCAGGTGGTTGTCAAGAGCAGCCCGGACCGCCGTTTAGCACTTCACTGCACGGCAGAAGCTGATCGCGCAAGAGCCATTGCGTGAAGACACAAATTAGGCGACTTTATTGAGTCGCCTCCATACCGAAGGGAGGGTTGTTCCCTTTTTTCCCTGCAGAAGTCAGTCCTTCTATTTGTCTTGGAAGGACCTTGTTTTTCCAAATATTTCCAATAAGAAGCTTTGTTAACTTAAACGAATCGCGTAATGATCGAGTGGGACCTATGCTGACAACATGGGCACGATTCCCACTATCGGACATGTTGATGAAAGGGTTGTTTGAATGAAACACGTCATTAGCATGTCCTACTACCTGCATCTCTTGAAAGTTAATAATTCCCACTCCAAAAAGAAAAAAAGTACTTTCTTCCATGCTGGAGTGATACTATTCACTCCGTGTTAAAATGCCCGTTCGGGTAGTTCCGACTGCTCAGGCATCCGTTCGGACCCGTTCGGAACCCGTTCGAAACCCGTTCGAAACCCGTTCGAAACCCGTTCGAACCCGTTCGAACCCGTTCGGACCCGTTCGGACCCGTTCGGAGGTACGTAAAAAATACGCCAACAATACGCAATAAGCCTTTGATAGTTTATGTGCAGTGCTGATTTATGAACACTTCGATGGTAGTGAAAATATCCGTTCAAGAGCAGAAATACCCGTTCGAAAGTGGAAATACCCGTGTCCTCAGGCCAAAAAGTACTTTTTCAATTTTAGAGTAGGAATTCTTAACTCCCAGGAGATCCAGGTAATGTCTAGACATTCCATCACTATGTACTGTCTCGGAGCCTCAGCAGGAAGTTCATGGCGCTGGGTCCTGAATGGCCCAAAGAGGCACCAGTCGCACATAGCAACTAGTTAGGTTCGCGAAGTGACACCATGATCGGGATGGCCGGCTGTGCAGATCTCGGGTTCTTTCCCAGAACCACGGAGTCCCTCGCAATGCCTTTTTGTCAAGGGTGAGTGCAGGTACTCTCATTCAGAGCCCTTGATTGGTGGTTTGTTGGAGGTTTGTGGATTTGAAGCCCAGTTCCTTTGAAGCCAATTGGGGAAGGTACCCCTAAGGTCAGAATTCTCTAAACCAAACCACCAAACAAAAAGGGAACTCGTAGCTGTAGCTTTACGGAAGGAGAACGAGGACATCACCGACCCGAGGGTCTATGGGAACAGCTTCTCTCAAGGCCTCCTCACGTTGCTTGGCGCTTAGCCATACGCTTAGCGTCCAATTGATGAAATTAATCCCTTTGATTTTTCCCCTCTTGGTTTGAAAGGGAATCTTTCACTGGAAGTATGTTCTCATGTTTGTCCAGACGTATCCGCAAATTGAGTTTATATTTTTATAGTTCTGCTGGTTCTCGGTAGGGAATCGAATCCGTTAAGGAGGTTTTGGGAACGAAGGTTATCCCCTAGGAAACCGCAAGGTGAATAATTTGGGCTTCACAAAGATTATCGAACCAGGTAGCTTGGACTTGGTTTGAACACAAAACAAATACCACTAAAAGCTTAGTGGAAAGAGCTGAGGTTTCCCTTACACTTGGACGATCCTGTGGAGTTCATGCGAGACGTGAAGAGCCAGATCGATTTGATCAAGGTCTCGCCGGAGCCTATTGCCCCTCAGACCCATGGCGTGAGTTCTTAGGGACTCTTTGGTGCACATCATGGGGTTCATGTCCACCAACCACTTTCAATGTGTTGGTTCCCGATTTAAACTCATAGTCATCAAAAGGGCGTTTCTCATAAAGAAGCCCAGACGTCCACAGCCTCGAAACCCCGGAGCCCTCCCAAGCTCCGAAAAGCTACGAAGAGCTTATTTGGGGCCCTTTGGACCATAGCTTTCTGGTTCTAAAAACTGGGTCCTTTGGGTTCCCTGTTGGTTTCCCTCCTGTATTTGTGAATGATAGCGGAGAAATCATCCCTTGATTTGGCATGAGTCAATGAGAATTTCAGAAAGGGGTCCTTCACCTTTGCAGTTGCAGCCTACTAATCCACCAGCTGTGCAGGTTGGTTATTCCGGGGTCATTGTACCATCGACCCCGGAAAAGGAAAGGTTCGTTCTGTAAGGGGCTGTCCCTTAGCTTGTTTTGCAGGCCCAAAGCATTGATGCTGAGGAGAAAAGCACGATACCCCAGAAGCCAAGAAGACACAGGGAGAATTGGTTCGTTGCTAAACCGAGGCTCCAGAGGGGACACTTGCAGGCCCCAAACCGATACTCAAACCAAAACTCAGTCGATACCTAACCGATACTCATGCAACCAGCTGCCCAGTAGCACGCCCTGTCTTTGGTTTGCTATTTTCAGACCAACTCTCGAGTTCCTCTGTACCAACCATCTCAAGGCCGCAAAGATTTCACGTTTTTGTATTTTATTTTTTCAGCCCATCTGAATTATTT
Source organism: Effrenium voratum (assembly GCA_963377175.1). Lineage (NCBI taxonomy): Eukaryota > Dinophyceae > Suessiales > Symbiodiniaceae > Effrenium > Effrenium voratum. Next base: position 193,370 of record CAUJNA010003595.1, on the reverse strand, counting down.
CAAGATTAGCCCCATGCAAACCCATGAGTTCCACCCCGGATTCATTGAGAACAGCCCGCAAACGCCCGGCGCGCAAGCCGCCCCGAACCAAACTCGGGGTCTGAAAGCCGCGCCTTTCCGAGGTGCGGTACGGCTTGGTTCGCTTGCTGTGCCAGAGCAGCCTATCTCACTCCACGGTTTTGACGCTTCGCTGCGGTTTTGGGTGCAGGGGGTCGAGTCGAAGCCAGGACTTCACACCAAAGCCGAATCCACGGGCCCGCAACCATTCTGAGGCCAAGAAACCTCAGGGCAAAACCAAACGTTGATTGATGTTGACATTGGTCGCTGCTCCCCTGTTGAAATCATTTCCCCGTGCGGTTTCGGCCAAAATAGCCGTTGCCATTTTTTTTTGAACGCGACCAAACTTCCCAAAATTCGATTTGTGTTTTGCCCTAAATGGAGTCCACCAAAGGCTTCCCAACTAAAGTTCATGCCCATAGACAGTTCAAAAAAGGAGGAACCAAGCAACTGAGCTGCTCTTTGGTACGACCATAATATCCTTTTGGCCGGTTGACAAACGACCGACGAACTGCGTTGTCAGGGGTCAGTTGGACTGTTTTGCTGGGTTGTTCACGATCAATGTTTACTCAATCTTTATGCCAGATGAATCAATTGCGTGGTTTCCCTTATTATAGTGGTGTCCCCATTTCGTGTTACCTGGCCTCCAACAATGAGGGAAGCTGACAAGACCGTGTGGGAACTGTTGCTTTCGGAGGACCTCCCTGTCCACTCCCATTATTGGAAGGAGGGTACGGATCGTCAAGTTGTGAACATCAGGAGTGCACCCATTTTGAACAGCCAAGGGGGCCCAAGAGGCTGTCCTGAATCCACGAGAGGTCTGAGGAAAGGAGTGGTCCCAAAGTGCTCAACCTCCTTCCTCTAAGGGTCCGAACTGGGGACAAGAAATATCACCGGGGATTGCAGTTAAGTCGACTTGTCAAAGTGCTATTTGCTGTTAAATGGGAACTATGAATGAAGCTCATAGCTTGGTGGTTCCCAGCCATCCGGTTCCCGAGCTTTCTAGGTTGTTAGTTGGTTTAGTGGTTGAGTTTTTCCGAAGAAGAAAAAAGGCTTCCCCGGTATCCCCACAAATTTGAGTTCCCAAGTTTCCATTTAACCCACGAGTAAAAAAAACAAGTCTGAGCCAGATGGGAGCAAAGACGCCGCTCCTCCAAAGGAGGTTTCGCTAGGGTCGAACGGTTTCGCCGTTGAATGGGTTTAGTCCCCTTTGGAACCTATGGGGCCACTCAAGTTGTTGGCTTAGGGGCCAATTTGGTGTGCCTTCTTTTTCAACTTGTGCTGAAAGATAAAGGATCTCCCCCCCCCCCCCGCAACACAAAAAAGAAAAAAAAAAGCTCGGGCGATATCCCCAACAGCACCACACCCTCCCAGAATCCTCGCGGAACGCCCCGGGACCATCCTCCCTGATCGAGGCCCTACTTCGCAATCGGGGCCCGATCGGGGCCCGACAGCGCAATCGGGGCCCGATCGGGGCCCGACGGTGCAATCGGGGCCCGATCGGGGCCCGACGGTGCAATCGGGCCCCGATCGTCCCGTGGTTCTTCCCCAGCCACCCATAATTTTGCTCAACGCCGGTTTTCCTTAGCATGCGGATTGCAACTGTATTTATAGCAAAACTAGGCGATGCCAGCTTGGTACAATTGACGGGGCCCGACGGCGCGATCGGGGCCCGATCGGGGCCCGACGGCGCAATCGGGGCCCGATCGGGGCGACGATGCAATCGGGGCCCGATCAGGGCCCGACGGTGCAATCGGGGCGATCGGGGCCCGACGGTGCAACGGGCCCCGATCGTCCCGTGGTGCAACCCCACCCACCCATATTGTAGCTCAACGCCGGTTTTCCTTAGTATGCGGATTGCAACTGTATCTATAGCAAAACTAGGCGATGCCAGCTTGGTACAATTGACGGGGCCCGACTGAGTCGGGCCCCGATCCGGGCGCGATGGCGCAATCGGGGCCGATCGGGCCCAAACGGTGCAATCGGGCGGGCCCCGACAGTGCAATCGGGCCCCGACCTGGGCCCGGTGAACCTCGCAAACCGATCTCACGCAACTTTCGTGGAGCTCAGCGTGAAACTTTGCTGGAACCTTTCCTCAGGGCTGCCCCATAGCTTTTGCAGAATTTGGTGGGAACTTTCTGACCTCATAGCCCTCGCAGCCTCGTGGAATTCTTGGAACCAAGCAGCAATGCCAAGCATTTACTCTGCTGCACCGTGAGTTCCGCAGCGACGTGATCTGATTTGCCACAAAGCCAACATTTGCCTGAGCAAGTGAGCAAGTCACAAAACAGTGAAAGTGTGCTAAAAAAATCATTTCGGTTTTGCTTAGTGTTCCGCCCATGAGCAAAGCGATCTTGATCCGATGGCTTTTCAGACGACGGGCGCACGACACACCCTTGGTGGAGCATTGTGGAGCCTTGTGGAACCCGTGTGGAATCCTTGCAGAGCTTTGTGGAACCCTGTGAAAGCTCAGGGCGCACAGCCCTCGCAGAATCTTGTGGAACCCTGAAACCCTCATACAACCTTACCTCAAACCACCCCTGGGACCCTGCTAGAACCGTGCTGGAATGGAACCTTACCTGGTGGAACCCTGGTAAAACCCTGGTGGAACCCTCGTGGTGGAACCCTGGTGGAACCCTCGTCCGGAGCACGACGGCTGGTGGAACCCTGGTGGAAACCTGGTGGAACCCTCGTGGAACCTTACCTCAAACCACCTCGGACCACCCTGCAGCCCTCGCAGAACCTGGTGAAACCCTGGCAGAATTCTGGTGGAAATCTGGTGGAACCCTCGTGGAACCTTCCTCAAACCAGACCACCCCAGCCCTCGAAGAAATTGCTGGAACCCTGGTGGAACCCTCGTGGAACCTTACCTCAAACCACCCTGCAGCCCTGGTGGAACCCTCGTGGAACCTTACCTCAAACCACCCAGACCACCCCGCAGCCTGGTGGAACCCTGGCGGAACCCTCGTGAACCTTCCTCAAACCCGCAGCCCTCAAAGAAATTGGTGGAACCCTGGTGGAACCCTCGTGGAACCTTACCCCACAGACCACCCCGCTCTTGCAGAACCTGGTGGAACCCTGGTGGAACCCTGGTGGAACCCTGGTGGAACCCTGGTGGATCCCCTGGTGGAACCCCTGGTGGAACCCTGGTGGAACCTTAGCTCAGGGTCGCCCCGAACCACCCCGGAGCCTATCTGGGCTGAGACCCCAAAGCTTTCAGCTGTTGGGGAAAAAAGAAGAATGATTTCATGTCCGATTTTGTCCGGGTACGTGGAGGCTCCAGATACCCCAAAACGTGGGAGATATCTTTTCCCCGGTCCATTCCATCGAGAGGAGCAGTTTTCGCCGAGGAAGCTGCTGCTGGACGCCTTTGGCAAGGTCACCGCGATGCTCTCCAGCGTCATGGGCCCTACAGAGGACTCTCGGGGCTGGCGCGGTTTGGGCCGGGGCTGGGGGCGTTTAAAGACGAGTCCAGTTGCGCATGAAATGGAAAAACAAAAACTAGGGCGGTGTTCTGCCAGGTGCAAGTGTTGTAAAGTAAAGGTTATATAAACCTTTAGAACCAGGTTGGGTTTGGGTGATGCTTATTTTGGTGAATGTGTTCAAGGCTGTTTTGAAGGGAAAGCAAAGGTGACTTTGGAGGATACCATACCCATTCTTTGGTGGATTTAAAGGGAAGCCAACAGGAAACCCCGTCAGTTTTGGGGGCCGCCGAAAAAGAGACACCCAGATATCCGTTCTTGAAATGCTTTACTTGGCCTTGGGTCCATTGAGGTAGGTGTTGATGGCTTGGGTGTAGTTTGAAAAGGGCCCAGTAGCCTTTTCAGGTGTTCGGAAGCCCAAGGGACGTCTCACCGAATTTGGTGCAGAAGTACTGGATGGAGGGCACCAATGGGAGGGATTCCGGGTGTGAAATTCTTCTTCGGGTTGAGCTTTCGCTCCATTTTTTTCGAAAGTCAGGTGAGGCGCAAGCCCGATGGAAGCGGCTGAGCAAAAGATGGATGTAGCTGGTGAAAGAGCAACCGTTTAGCCAGCATCGTTGATTCCCGTCTTGTTGCAGAAAGTGTCGCCACGGGGCTTAGATGAAAGAAGCAAAGCAAAAGCACAATCTCCTAGGCAAAGCCTTTGAGTTGGAGCATATCCTTGTTGATCTGTTATTTTTGCCTGCCTCATGGTTTTCCTGGAGGTGTGTTGATGACAAGCAAGAACATGCAAAAACAAAACACCTGGAGGCAGACCAGCGAAACAACAACCGTCTCCCAGGCAAAACCTGTGAGTTGTCGCTTTGTCGTGTTATTATTTTTGGTTTGTGTTATTATTATGTGTTTTGTTTCTTTGTTTTTGTTTAATGAACATGTGTGCTTTTACTTGTTTTCATTTTTGTGTTGGTTCTCCTCGAGGTTTTGGATGAAAGCCAGGAACATGCGAAACCAACTCGAAGAGAAGAACCAACACGAGTTGGGGATATTCAACATTCCCCCGACTGTGGTTTTCCTCGTGGACACCAAGAAATGCAAAAAGGACACATAGCAAGGACAAAAGAATCAAACAACAAACTATCTCCCGGGCAAAGCCTTTGAGTTGGGGATATGCCAGATTATCCTGATCGATTTGTATCATTTTACTGTTAACATGGAAGCTCCCGAACGGACCCCGAAATCGAAGACTTGGTCCTGCTGGGAGCTTCCATGCTAGTCCGAGGGAGTGTAGCTTCCAAACTCGGAGCTGACTTTTTTGCCAGGTGGCATCATTTCGCCCCAAGAAGTTGAGTCACATATCGGGCCAGTCAACTCAGCTTCAGGAGAGTGAGTTAGCCCGCCCAGCTGCATGGTTTCCGAAGCTCCGGGAGGTAAGCCGGGGGCCATTCCCCAAGCAGGTAATGGGTGAAGCGCGGGTACCGTAGGTGCAAGGTAGGGCAAGGTGCCAATGGAAACCGGATTAGGCCCTTGGTAGTTGAAACAACCAGGCCCTGCCTCCTTCAACTCACTTCTTGAGTTCATGGACTTCATGCTTTTGGGGAAGACAATCGTAAACAGAAAGTCCAACTGTTTCTTTCCAATCCACTCAGGAAGTGAGTTATAGAGAAGCCACAAGGAGGTTGAATTTGCTCCCTGCGCCTCGCTCCTGAGCATTGGTTGGTCACCTTTCTTGTCCTAGAGGTTTCTAAGGCTCCCAGATGCCCAGTGGCGCCCTTTTTTCCTTTCTTTTGGGGAAGGTTTCCCCTTTAACCTCAACCAACCCAAAAAGGGAGGCCCATTTTCTCCATGGCGAGTGCGTGTTTTGCTCCGAAAGGGCGAATCTACTTGCTGCTGCTGGTTTTGGACGTGAACCCAGGGATTCGCTGAAAGGAAGGCACAAGGGACGGTTTCTTGGGGTCATTCCAACAAGCTCCCTGGCTATCGAACCATCAAGGCTACGAAAGGGTCGCCTGTTTCTTTGCAATTTCAAGATGTTGATGATATCATGGATATATATATATAATATATATATATATATATGTAGAGCTATCTCTAAACAGAAAGAATTGTAGTGAAAGTATCTCAAAGCTCGGTCTGCCAGGAGGTGCAGATGTTTGGCCAGGCCCTGAAAGACCTGAGCTTTTACGCTATGCCGCCCCTCGGAGTTGCTCGGTCAGAAAAAATTGCAGGCGGCCAGGGAGTCCAGGGGTAAGACCTGGTTGTTGGGAAACATTTGAATCATTTTTGCTTATTGTGGTTTCGTGGTTGAAATCCAACCACTTAACTGCTAAAAGTTGTGCAATGTCAAACAAGAAGACGAGCCAACAATGGCCAGTGGGTCCTTTGCTTAGGGCTCCATCCCCCAAAAAAAGGGGCCGGGTTTTGGAATCTCCAGCTTTTTCGTTGCTTTTCGCTGCATTGTGGACGTCTCAATGTTTCCCCTTGTGGGTCCACACATTGTCCAGGAAAAGGGGGTGCCCAACAAAAAGGTATTCCGGGACCCAGCGGCTATGAATTGGTTTCTAAAGTGACCCTTCAGCTATGTTGGGGGCCATTTGACTGAAATTGGCATCTGTCTTTTTGTGTTCTTTCCATGGCCACCGAAGGTTTACATCGGCATCCTCACTTACAATGGCCGTGCCTTGGCTTTTACGTTGAGGGAGCTGGCCTTGGGTCAACCCTTCGACAAACCTGGTTATTTTGCGAGGCCCATCGGATTTGGGGAAAGCCTCACTGTTTTGTCTAGGGTAGACTATGGGTGCGTGTCAAAAGGCAAAACGTGTGGGTTTCCCTTAGGCTTCCCTTTGAACCAACCTGAGGGGGACCAGCTCAAATTACGAACCAAGCAGAATCTGAAGACATACCACAGAAGTGCAGTGAACCGCTTTCTGGAATTGTTTCGCTCGAATTGTTTAACCACACTGTTTTGTCAGGAAGGCTGTAGGGCATATGATTTGTTTACCAAAAGCTGCGGACGAAAAGTGGGGTCATTTAGTGTCTCCTCCAAATCTATTCTATATCCTTCCCTATGAATCATAACTTGAAGTCTTTTTTTGTTTGCGGACACCATACTTTTTAGAGTACCCCAGTGGGCCAAGCTATGTTTAAGGAGGAATCAGAGGGACTGACTGCGACCAAGCCTTCTTGCTGGTGCGATAGGTAGGTTGGGATTCCCTCATTTAAAAAATGCAATAAGACAAATAGGAAACAAGACACATGCAGGAGGAATTTTCTCGGTTCCATGTCTCCTTCCCATCGCAGCGATCGCAAATGTCTTGAAGCGTAAGGCGTAAAGGTGAGCATAACTACGGACATGGAGGCGGAGACGGAGCCCAAGCGCTTGGGGGACTGCTGGGAGGCCAGTCACCCAGGGGAAAAGTTGGTAGGGGAGCTTCCATTTACTTTTTGTCTGGCTTTTGGTTGGTTTAGTGGTAGTTTCCGAATTTAACCCACACTTCAAACGTGTTTGCTTCCATTGATTGACAAGAGCAATCGCTGTCGTATGGTAGCTTCCCGTTTGGTATGTTTTTTTGGGTTTTAGTTGTGTTCATTGTTTTGGGGGTTGCAAAGCTTCCATATGCTGAAATACAGTATATTTGTTTTTTTCTTCCCCTGGTGGTTTTAACGGGAATCGAGTTCAGTGCTGGACATATGTTCTTTTTGTTTGCAGACTGAAGCAAATGGAGGGTAACTGTTGGTGAGGGGAATCCCCTTGAAAGTAACTCAAAGGAATGGGCATCCCACGTGACAGCAAAGCCTATTTAGCCTATGTGCAGGCTTTCAGTCGAATTGGGATACAAAAAGCAGTGGCATCCTTCCTATGTTGCTATCATCTAGGTCCCCCAGTAGAGCTCTTTTTTCCCTTTTTTGGGGGAGGATTCCCCTACTAAAATAGACTACACAAAAAAAGAAACGGATACCCTGATTCTAACCTCTCTACTGGAGGACCTAGTCATAGAAAGGGCGGATTCTCCACCACGTAGGCAGCGATGGACAAGCTGGCGGAGGCGGCGAAACGCTGAAGCGTGGATCGTGGATGGCAGGATTTGAGACGTGCTTCGGCGCGTCTCGGCAACTATTTAACTATTGGCTTGATTGGTTGCTTGCTTGGTTGCTTGCTTGTTTGATTGGCTGGTTGTTTGGTTGGCTCGGTGAGATCTTGAAGACTTGACTTGTGAGAAAATATCTTTTGGTTGGCTTTCGAGGGAAACCAAGACGGACTTTTCCTTTTGGGAGTCTGCCGCGTATGTGAGTGTTGGAATGTGGTTCCCAGTGCTTTCGTGAGAGCTCAACCTTCTCAGGGTTGGTTTGAAGGAAACACACTGGAAAGCACTGATTTTTGGGGCTTCCCCCATTTCCCATTTGGAGACGGACTCATGTGCTGATGAGCAATTGTTTGTTAGTCGCCTGCGGTCGGACGTTTTGAGCCTTGCTGTGCATTGCCTTTTTGAGCCTAGCTCGATAGCAAGCAAGTCGCACATCACTTCGTTGCTGATCGTCATTTTGGTTTCATATATGTATGAGAGCTGACAGAAACCCTTCCCCGCACCTCATAGGAGTAGAACACTGAGAGGGTCGCCTTCCTGCATGGATCTCTGTGAATGTTCGTGAAGAGGAGCCTCCCGTGTTCAGCTCCGTCTCTCTCCTGGGAAAAAAATCATAAAAGCAGCTGGAAGCATGACAAGGCGACTCTCCAGATTTACATGTGTGTTCGTGCTTTTAGGGGACCTTCCCAAAATGGTGGGTGTTCCATTTGTTTGTCTTCAAATGAATCCCAAAAGGGTACAAGAAGCGGCAGACCCACATGGGACCTGCAAAACTGAACCCTTGTTTTGAGTTGGAGGGCAATCATGCTTCATGAATCAATGCTTCTATCACAGTCAAGGGCCAACAAGTTTTGTCAAGGCTCCACAAGTTTAGTTGCTGTGTCTGGCAAGTCATCGCTTTCTTCTGGTCCGTCAAGAGCCAAACAGCTGCATGTGTTGCGCGTGTGTTACTGTTTGTTGCGTTTAATTGAGACCCGAAGGAAACTGATGCCCGTATTGGGAATTCATTTTCCATAGCATTGCTAACTCAGTTGTTCACTGGCGCGGTTCTTGTTTGGTTTGGTTGGGTCCCAACGGCGTCGACCCCTTGTTTCGGGGCCCTTGTTTCTGGGCAGTTGCAACTGGAGTGCTGATTTGGCGCGCCACTGAGGTAGATCGAAATGATCTCAAGTCGCGGTACTCGATGGTTTGGACCCGCGAAAGCCGTGGATGATAGAAATTTGGATCACGGTCCAAACCAAGTTTGGGTGACTGGCAATGTGTTTGGCCCAGTCGGCCTCTTTGGGGGCGAACGGGTCTAATCACGACCTCCCAGTGCTCTCATTTTCCATTGCCCACTGGCGCTGGGGGTTAAGCCCTTGGGTGTGAACCAACCCGTTTGGGGGCTCCGGCAGGGGGAGTGATGTCCTCCGGCCATCGCTTGACATGAAAAAGTGTGACTTCGCGCGAGCCGCCGGGCTCGTTCCGGACGCGCTTGAGGTTTGGCAATGCACAAACGACCGTTTTGTTTTGTTGTTTTCCCGTCCTTGGTGTTGACGTCAAAAGACCGCTTCTAGTTGGGGTTGGTAAGGTTTATCAACGTAGAGGTTTAGACAGCCAATGTGGCTCAGCATGAAACCACAGATTCTGGGTTTGCACCACAGCTCTTTCTTGGCTCAGTTCGGTCAGTTGGGCCCAGCCAGCGACACATGTTAGGTGCCACATGCTTTGGATTTCTAGCTGAGAGCTTCCTCACGTTTTTTGTTTACGACCATTTTTACATACGTATTTTTATATATACGCGAAACAATATGTAGATGCAACTGCTTAAGGATTGAACATTGGGGACGCAAGCGACACCAATGCTGCATGCTCGCTGCTTCGGCTTTTTGCAGGCGCTGCGAGGGCGCTTTCGGACGGCCATGAACAAGCTGGGGGCCGAGCGGGTTTTAGCAGCTGAAAAGTCCCCGGGGCCTCGTGTCGCCAGATTGATCACATCCCTTTTCAACGAGTTCTGCTGGGTTTTGGTGCTTTGTCCTCCAGGAGTGTTCTCCCAGCCTGAGTTCCTGGACTGTATTTTTTTTTGGAGTGGTCAAGAAGATTGGTTGCGACAAGAGGCATGGTTGCCTTTCAGTAGCAAAACTACGAGTGCCGAGGATACGAGTTATCACGTTCCCATGGATCCGGTGGCTCACTGGAATGCGCTTTGTTGGACACTGGAGCCCCTGGCAAGTGGAATTGCAAGGTCCCTTTGCGGCAAAAGGACAGGCCACCCTCAACGACCCTGCCGCCAAAGTCCAACCGAGGCCTGAAGCCCCAGACTGTTGTTTCAAGTCACAGGGATCCAGAGATATTTGCGAACGACAGTCCCCTGCACAAAACCACCTAGCGCAGCAGGTGATTAATATGGCTGTGGGTCAAAAACAGGTACCCAAAATGGAACCCTGGTAAATGGACGCATGCGAACATTTGCGGTAGTTTGGTGATTTAATGTTGATCCAGAGTCATATGGCTACCTCCGCACAGCGAGAGAAGCCTTCAGGGCAGAGCAGCAGCTACATCAGCTTGTGCCCATGCACGCGCCGGACTGCCGAAGACTCGAAGGGGAGCGGAACGCTTCGAACCCCCCACACCACTACTCCACTACCCAGCCTAGGAAATTGGATCTATAAACGCCAAACCGTTGATATATACACACATGATATATAGTTTTGCATAATTTGGACTAGTGGGTATATACCCCCCCCCCCATTTTCTTTGGGGGTAGTGGTTTGGGTGGAGTGGCAACCGTCCCAAACACACATTCCTTGTTGGCTGATTGAGAAGCCCCCAATGAGGTTTCATTAAGTGGTTAATGGGTGATAGCCCCCCTTCCCCAAAGCCAAAACACACGTTCCTCTTTATGTCTGGTCCGCTATGGTTGCCACCACCCCCCCAACCCTCCCAGACACACTTTTCTTTTGGCCTACTTTAGTCTTTCTGATACATGATTGTCATTTTTGTGATTATTGTAAACGTGTCGCGCTGCCCGCCTCGGCCAGGCGTTATTTGATTGGGAGGCTTTCTTGGATCTGCGTTCTTACTGGGGCCAGTCGTGGGAAAGCTGGGCAGCTGGCAAGAAATGAAACGCTCATGCGTGAAAGTATCCGCTTGGCACTGAAGGACAGCTGCAGCCGCAGCCGCAAACGGGAGGGTTGGGGCTGGACTCATGAATGACAGCCATAGTTCAAGAACAAGTGGCCGTGCTTCACCCTCAGTTACTGCTGTCTCTTTTTGTTCCGCAGGCATGCCGCAGTCTACGTTTGACTCTCGCCCTTCCCGTAGAATTCTCACTCCACATGTGTCTCCTGTTGCATGCATTCGAGGTTGAGGCAGGTTGACAAGCGTGCGACTACGTAGCGGCAAGTTTCTCGCCTGCGTGGGTTGAGTTCGACATATCCCCCTCCGTTACGCCAATGGGACGGATGGAAACTCGTGGTTTTGGACAATGATGTTTTAAGGCCACTTCGAACCGCCTTTACAGTGATAAAGCCAGCTTTGGGTATCACGGGGAAGGAATTGTTGGACTTCAGTTTGCCAAGAGGGACCTTCCTGAGCTCATGGCCAGTCATGGGTGTTTCTTTTGCGACACTGTTGGTTTGCGCGTGGGATATCGCTGACGCTTCGTGTCCGTTCCGACTACCTGGAACCCCGGGGCACCAGCCTCCGTCGGTCCTTCAAAGGGGGTGTTTCATTGGAACCCAACAGGTGGATCAGGTGTTTTGGTTGTAACTGACCCCAATTTGGGTGCTGAATAGCCTGCCTTGAATTCCCACCGGACGCAAAAAGAGGATGGGACCCCTCGTCGGCTATCAAATGGTTTGATTGACCTCCGGGAGGTGCCGGGAGGGGCCATTTGAAAGAAATCCTTTGACCCCCAGTCTCCGTCTGCAGGACTTGGACGGGATGCCTTTTCAGATGAAGGCGCGCCCGCGGCCGGGCTTCCGTGACTCACTGCTTCAGCACCAGGCGTCTTTGATTTGTAAGGGAGCCATGGAAGGACCTCAAAAAGGGAAGCCCAAAAAAGAACCAGCGCTCATTGTCCAGTGATTTGGAGACAGGCGGTTTGCCCGAACTGCGCGGTTGGCCCCGGATTGTGGAGATGGTTTATCCCAGCGCATCCCGAGGGTTTCGCTGGCTACTTGGACCACCACACAGAAGTGAGTGCCCCGGCTCATCCATGTGGTAACCCATGTACTGTAACCCTGAATTTCCGGGACCCGCCAGTGGCAAATCACTTCTTTCGGGGCAATACCCCGCCTTCAAGGGTCACTTGAGGGCCGAGGTTGCCGCTTTATTTCGAGTTTTAAAAGGGTGGATCGCTTGGTTGGCCACAGAGGTAGTACAGGAATGACTTGGTAAGCTATTCCAACTAAAATGTAATAGTTCCACTAAAATGTGTCTTGCTGTTACGCAGTTTGTTCAATTGTGCTCCAAAGGTCTTTTGTGAAGCGACCCCGAAACGGACATGGTCTCCTTTTCGTCTTTGGTTCAGCTGAAAGCTATGGCTTTTCTCTCTGCCCAGATCGGCTCTGGGGGCAGCATGGCCCTATGTCTTTCTGTCGTCTCCCAGCCTTTTTCCAGGGATCTTTTGGCAGACGAGTGTTCATTGCAACTTGTCACCGCTATGGGGAAAGTCGACAAAAAGGGAGGTCCTCTTTCCGAGATTGTTTGAAAATTGAAACCGAAGCTCACTTGCGGGGCGGGGGTGGTCCATGTCCCATTTGGAGATAGTAGCACTTGCTACACTTAAGTATCTCCGATAAAGGACATCTCCCCACCGTTTTGCCAGTCGGGAGTTGGAATTCAAGGAATTACTCGAACAAGAGTGGCACAAAAAGCGTAAATTCTCGCGAGCGCAGCCTTGTTGTTTAAAACCCCAAAACAAAGAGATGGCAAAATCCATCACCTGCAGCTGGGCCCTCTTGGAGAGGTCTCTGGCTTCAAGAACGAGCGCCTGAATCAGGCGCAAAGAGGGAGCTTCCGTGATTTTGTGCTGAGGTTCCCTATATTTCCCTAAAAGGTTTGTTTCGAACATCGTCTTTTAGGCCCTTTAAAGTGAGTTTCGTCTAGGTGATGTTTAAAGCGGAAATATGATTTCCCCCAAAAGGCATCCCATGGCGCACGTACTTTTTTATGGTCCATGGGTCCATGTCAAGCGTAGGCTGTCTTTTGATCAACTGGGTCGGGAGAGAAACAACTGGACGCAGGGTAAAATGCCTTTTCTGGCTTATTCCTGCATCATAGCGACACCTTTCGGGGATGCTGTATTGTCGGCCAAAGAGAGCGCAAGAGAGAGAGAGAGAGAGAGAGATAAAATAAATAGAGAAACAGGCAGGTGTGGAGAAGAGCAGGGATGGGAAGGTTATATCTTCTGGCTCGGGACACTTGAGAAAGGGTGTTCAAGTGAGGATTGCCTTCCTGGATGGGACAGATCTCGTTGAGGGCTTCCCTAGGCGTCATGCTGTCGACAGGCCTTCTGCGTGGATGAGAACTGCAGCTTGCACGATGCCCCTCTCTACTGGAGCGAGGAGACGCCCAGAAGGCCTCGGCCATAGGCTGTTTGTCATTGCTTGCCTAAAGAGATTCATCCAAAGTGGGGCAACCCATTCAAAGCATGGGAATCGGTTGACCTGTAGGGAAAGATTGGACAGCTGTTTGCATTGGACGAGCCCGGGGTTCGGGAGATGTTTCTCTTTATCTGAGCTCAAGTGACATGATGTTACATGTGAGGGGCGTGAAACACGAACCACAATCTAAAATTGGCTGCTATGTTTTAAGTCTAGCTATTGTCTCTTTTTTTTACGAGCCATAGTCAAAATTCGCCAGCTACCTAGCTCCATCTTTATGCTTTAGCATCTTTTCCTGAGAAGCGCGCCCTGTTTTACCTCTCAACAAAGACGTTGAACCAGAGGCCATGTATCTATCCCATCAGATGGGTTTAAATTTTGAGCCCTGGCAAGGTCTGAGGTTTGCGGTGACTGGTTTTTTGCCCTTCTAAAGCCACCTCAAGAGGCCATGTCAGTGTCCATCCCATTAGATGTTTTGATCTTCCTTTGGCTCCTATGTTGGAAGTTCCGGCGACCTCCTTTGCAGCAGTTATGAATCATGAAAGGGACCGGACACATTCAAGAGCAAAATCTGTCAAAACGTGTCCGAGAGCTCCCACGACAAAAAGAGACGGCCAATGACATGTGGCGCTACTGAAGGAGGGGCGGGGCCTTCTCTTCTCATGGACACTAGAGCCCTCCAAACTCACTAAGTGATTAGAAGCTCTGGGCGCAACTCACGGGGACTGGGCCTTTAACAGGTGCAAGTGGGTTATCATTCGGAACCTTGCCTGCTTCAGTTCGTCCGATGCTCGCTCAACTCCCTACAGAACCGGGGGGAATCGAATCCTGTTTTTTTCCATGTTTGTCAGGGTAGCTGCCTACCATTTTGCACCCTTGCTTATATGTGTTGTTTTTTAGAATAAACATGGTAGAGAGGCATGGCCATTTAAAGGGGTTCCATGACTCCATGAAGAATAGCATTTCTTCACTGTTGGTTTGCTCGTTGTTTTGTTGTTTTCGTTCTCTGGGCTTCAAAGAATACCAAGGGTTATAAATAAAGATTTGACAGCTCACACGAAGTTTTGGTCGCCAGGACACCCTGTACTTCATGTACAAGAGTGTCCGGGCGCCACGATGGAAGGGTTGGCCCCGGCTTCCCTGTTTTCAACTGTTCAACTGTTCAGGTTTGAAGATAGACGTGGCTGGAAATTACGTTCTTTGTCTCTACTTGCGAAGTAGCATGGTCAGTGGGACAGTTCCAGGGTTAGTTCATTAGAGCCATGGTGACTTAGGGCATGGATTGACACAGTTTCATGTCCTCTGCTTCTGGCCATGAGTTTTTGTCCAGGCAACCGGCATCAGATCGACCCATGGCCCAAATATTGAGATTTCAGGCATACCAAGGCAGTCTTACTGTAAGATCTCCGGCTGCCTCGTGGGCCTCCCGTACCAAAGCTGCGCCTTCTCCGGACTGCGGACTGCGACTCCCCGCAATGCGCGGCTTGCCATGTGCGTCTTGTGGTTGGACAGCATTCAAGGGTCCTCGAAATGCACGGCGGCGCCACTGAGCCTTATATGTATATATACATATATATATATACATATCTTGGTTAGTGAATTTAGGGTGGACCAAGTATGACGACAGCGTACCTGAGATGTGGGCCAAGTTGCCATGGCTAACATGTTGCGTCGGCTTGCCCTGCTTGCAGGTGGCAGCGCAGCGCTGGCGCATCAGCCCCAGTGTGGAGGCAGAGCTGAAGGTTTTGTTTTGCCCAAAAAGCTTAGTTCGAAACCAGGGCACTTAAAGGGCCGGGGTACTCAGTAAGTGGTTAGTAAGCCTGGTTATAACCCACTTACCATGGCTACAAGTCTCCTAAGTGGGCTTGAAGAGATTTACCTTTGGACCCAGAAAGTGGTTGCGATGTGTCAGCCCCAAGACGGGAGCTGATTGCTGCAAGCGCACGCCCAAAGGAGATCCTCTTCCAGAAGGAGCGTCCTTTCAACATAAGGGCTAGGTCCCCCAGTAGCGCCCTTTACCTTTTTTGGGGGAGGGTTGCCCTACTAAAATAGACTACAGAAACAAAAAAGAAGTCGGGTACCCTTATTCTAACCTCTCTACTGGAGGACCTAGAGGGCTTCTCGGCGCACAAAACCGAGTCCGACTTGGGTGAAGGAGCCTGTGGTCTACCAGCTCACCCAAGGGCATAGGGATCAGAGCTCATCCAACCTAGATGGTCCGGAAGAGAGTTGCCTAGTCAGCTTTGATCCAGCTCGTCCCCAGACTCAACCCTTTTGGTGGGTTACTGCCCATTTTGCGCTCCGACCATGTAAGCAGGAATCATCAATTCCAGGGTATGTTTGGGAGCCGAAGAGGGGCGTTGGGAGCGTTACTTTAGGCTCCTGTGATATGTTTTTGCTGACCCCTACTTTTCGGAAACTGCGCAGCGACAGGAGTGCAAATATAGACACCTTTGACAGTATTTGGTTCAATACCCTATAAACCGGTTGTAATTATTTAGGCCCTTGTTGTCCAACAACCAACAAACAGGTGGACCACCAATTGGGCTGCCATGTTCGGAGAGTTTGGTGCTTACAGGAAATGCAAAGGGATTGCACATATGTTCATGGGTTGGTGAAGTTTGACGGTCGCAAATGTACAGAGCTTACTGCATGGGCTAACTCTTTAAACACACAACATCATCAACAGGCAAAGAGTTTAAGCCCTTACACTACTGAGTCCGTTACAGCGACTTGTGCCAATTTAACCTCTAAGTGGTGGTTGCAGGGGAAACCGCCCAAAAAAGACACCACGTCACACGCAGGCACCTACACAGGGATATGACATGGGAGGATTGCCCCTGACAAGCATCTAAACATAGTTTGAACAGGGAATCCCACATCCTCCACATGCCTAGTGCAAGTAACTAGTACCGAGGGCAACAAACAACACATTACTTGGCAACGTGACCCGTAGCTAACCCCACTCCAACTATTGAGGCCCAATGGGTACGTGTCGCAGGGATACCAACCTTCAAACCAAGGTGAAAAAGGGTACCTAGCCTCAAAAACGACACCCATACGGACGAATTCCTGCTCCTTTAAATTAACTCCTGGAATAATAGTTCCCCTGTAAATGCCAACAAACCATGGCTTCCGCCTGGTTTCTTAGGTGGTGCGACATGGAATGCGTCCATCCACACTATTGGTAGGTGAATTCACCACCCATGATAGAACCTATTTTAGTGGTTGGATTGAATCGGATGTTCACTGGCTAACCGGGGTTTTGACCCATGGCCATGTAATTAAATTGGTTAACAAGGACTTTGGACCATAGTAAGTTTCAAAGGGTTCAGCCCCCATGAAGTGTATCCTCCCCCCAACCATGACTCGCCAGCAGACTGTCGCCGGGATGGGCGTGGGGGCCGGTGGCCAGGATCAGCGGCAGCTGCTCTATGCGGTGCGCTGGGGTGCGGAGCCTGCGGTGGCCCGGGAGGAGCAGGCGAGAGGCTGAAGCGCTTTTTGGGAGAGGAGCCATGGGCGCTTGGTGGCCTGGAGCCTTTGGCTTCGGTTTTGGGAGGGGAGCCCTTCATTTTCTGGTAGTGGTTTGGAGGTGGTTTTGTGGTTAAGGAGGGTTTTGGACGTGGCTTGGTGGCTTGGAGCCTGTGGCTTCGGTTGTTGGAGGGGAGCCTCACTTCCTGAGTAGTGGTTTTGTGGTTAAGGAGGGGTTTGGGCGTGGCTAGGTGGCTTGGAGCCTTTGGCTTCGGTTTTTGGAGGGGGGCCTCACTGTTTTGTGGTGAAGGAGGGTTTTGGGCGTGGCTTGGTGGCTTGGAGCCTTTGGCTTCGGTTTTGGGAGGGGAGCCCTTCATTTTCTGGTAGTGGTTTGGAGGTGGTTTTGTGGTTAAGGAGGGTTTTGGACGTGGCTTGGTGGCTTGGAGCCTGTGGCTTCGGTTGTTGGAGGGGAGCCTCACTTCCTGAGTAGTGGTTTTGTGGTTAAGGAGGGGTTTGGGCGTGGCTAGGTGGCCTGGAGCCTTTGGCTTCGGTTTTGGGAGGGGAGCCCTTCATTTTCTGGTAGTGGTTTGGAGGTGGTTTTGTGGTTAAGGAGGGTTTTGGACGTGGCTTGGTGGCTTGGAGCCTGTGGCTTCGGTTGTTGGAGGGGAGCCTCACTTCCTGAGTAGTGGTTTTGTGGTTAAGGAGGGGTTTGGGCGTGGCTAGGTGGCTTGGAGCCTTTGGCTTCGGTTTTTGGAGGGGGGCCTCACTGTTTTGTGGTGAAGGAGGGTTTTGGGCGTGGCTTGGTGGCTTGGAGCCTTTGGCTTCGGTTTTGGGAGGGGAGCCCTTCATTTTCTGGTAGTGGTTTGGAGGTGGTTTTGTGGTTAAGGAGGGTTTTGGACGTGGCTTGGTGGCTTGGAGCCTGTGGCTTCGGTTGTTGGAGGGGAGCCTCACTTCCTGAGTAGTGGTTTTGTGGTTAAGGAGGGGTTTGGGCGTGGCTAGGTGGCTTGGAGCCTTTGGCTTCGGTTTTTGGAGGGGGGCCTCACTGTTTTGTGGTGAAGGAGGGTTTTGGGCGTGGCTTGGTGGCTTGGAGCCTTTGGCTTCGGTTTTGGGAGGGGAGCCCTTCATTTTCTGGTAGTGGTTTGGAGGTGGTTTTGTGGTTAAGGAGGGTTTTGGGCGTGGCTCGGTGGCTTGGAGCCTTTGGCTTCGGTTTTTGGAGGGGGGCCTCACTGTTTTGTGGTGAAGGAGGGTTTTGGGCGTGGCTTGGTGGCTTGGAGCCTTTGGCTTCGGTCTTTGGAGGGGAGCTTCACTTCCTGAGTAGTGGTTTTGTGGTTAAGGAGGGTTTTGGGCGTGGCTCGGTGGCTTGGAGCCTTTGGCTTCGGTTTTTGGAGGGGAGCCTCACTTCCTGAGTAGGGGTTTTGTGGTTAAGGAGGGTTTTGGGCGTGGCTCGGTGGCTTGGAGCCTTTGGCTGCGGTTTTTGGAGGAGAGCTTGACTTCCTGAGTAGGGGTTTTGTGGTTAAGGAGGGTTTTGGGCGTGGCTTGGTGGCTTGGAGCCTTTGGCTTCGGTTTTTGGAGGGAAGCCTCACTTCCTGAGTAGTGGTTTTGTGGTTAAGGAGGGTCTTGGGCGTGGCTTGGTGGCTTGGAGCCTTTGGCTTCGGTCTTTGGAGGGAAGCCTCACTTCCTGAGTAGTGGTTTTGTGGTGAAGGAGGGTTTTGGGCGTGGCTCGGTGGCTTGGAGCCTTTGGCTGCGGTTTTTGGAGGGGAGCTTGACTTCCTGAGCCTTTGGCTTCGTTTTTGGGAGGGGAGCCTCACTTCCTGAGTAGTGGTTTTGTGGTTAAGGAGGGTTGGCGTGGCTTGGTGGCTTGGAGCCTTTGGCTTCGGTTTTTGGAGGGGAGCCTCACTTCCTGAGTAGTGGTTTTGTGGTTAAGGAGGGTGGCTTGGAGCCTGTGGCTGCGGTTTTTGGAGGGGAGCTTGACTTCCTGAGTAGGGCTTTTGTGGTTAAGGAGGGTTTTGGGCGTGGCTCGGTGGCTTGGAGCCTTTGGCTTCGTTTTTGGGAGGGGAGCCTCACTTCCTGAGTAGTGGTTTTGTGGTTAAGGAGGGTTGGCGTGGCTTGGTGGCTTGGAGCCTTTGGCTTCGGTTTTTGGAGGGGAGCCTCACTTCCTGAGTAGTGGTTTCGTGGTTAAGGAGGGTGGCTTGGAGCCTGTGGCTTCGGTTTTTGGAGGGGAGCCTCACTTCCTGAGTAGTGGTTTTGTGGTTAAGGAGGGTTTTGGGCGTGGCTTGGTGGCTTGGAGCCTTTGGCTTCGTTTTTGGGAGGGGAGCCTCACTTCCTGAGTAGTGGTTTTGTGGTTAGGGAGGGCGAACCGGAGCCTCAGTTCCTGAGTGGTTTGGAGCTGGTGGAGCCGAATCGGTGGTTTGGTGGTCATGGAGGGGTAGACCCCAACTTGTTTACCCTCTACAAGGATCAGGGGTTCAAGTCCGCACTCAAAATCCAAACCACCAACTAGGGATTACCTGATCACTCCCGGAATGCCTGTTTTGGGCTTTGGTCACTTTTTGGAAAGACCAAGTGGTAAATCAGCAGCTTGGTTACGTTTCTTGGCCAGAAAGCGAGTAGCCATTTTGGGTGTGGCGCTTTGCTTCCATTTGTTTTTTGGTTGTGTTTTGTCAGTTTAGTGGTCGTTGTCATTTAACCCACAAGTTAAACGCTTTTACTTCCATTAATTGACAATAACAATCGCTGTCGTATGGTAGCTTCCCCTTTGGTATGATGGCATATATTTTACTTGTTTAATTCTGTTCATTGTTAGTGGGAGGGGGCTGCACACCTTCCATTTGCTGAAATGCATATTCTTTATTTTCCCGTGTTTAGCTTTAAAGGGAATCTATCACTGGTGGAAATATGTTATCATTTGTTCAGGGGGAAGATGGGGGTTGGCTTGTTTTCTCGAGGCTCGCCACTGTAAAGGCATGGCTTGGGAAACCATTTCTTGAGGCAGTCCTAATTTGACACACTCAATGGAGCAACGCTCACAACCAGTCCATTTTGGATGTGCGTCCTCCCTTCCAATTTTGGAGCCCCTTCGGAGAACGAGTTTGACATAGGGAACTGAGCCCAATTGTCGAAAACTGGGTCTCCGCCTTAAACATATGTGATCTTTGTTTGGCGGAACATGGAGGGGAAGCTTTTGGTGTAACCCAGAGTCTGGCGGAGAACCGAGGCCAGTTTGGAAGGTTCTACGACTTGGTATCATTTCATTGGGGTTATAGCCCGCCTCCGTAAACGTTTGCCATGTTGGTAGAAGCAAATGCCAATGGGTTTTGGCTTGCAGCTAGCAGCAAGCGCAGTAAGGATATGCGTGGCTTGCTCTATGCCAAGAAGGTAACATCACCCCTGTGAGACTGTTGTGCCGTTTCTGGCTGCGCACCAAGTCGGAAAAGATGGGCTCAGTGTTGGCTCGACAGTGTTCTTCTCCAATTTTCAGTCAGACAGGGGACGCTGAGCAGTGTCATGTCCGGCTCGGAAGATGACCTTCCATTTGTTTAAGAATATTTCCCCTGTTGGTTTGAAAAGGAATCGATCACTACTGGAAATATTGTGTTTTTCATGTTTTCCAGGGGGCTTAAGCAATTGGAAGATGACCGTTCACTTCTTGTGTCTTCAGTCAGCCGAAGGGCACCCGCCTCGAGGGGCAAGCTTCAGCCATAGATTTGCGGGCCGTAGTGGCGCCTTGCCCAACGAATTAAGAGCTGAAGCAGCTTGCAGGACACCTCGTGTGCTATAAGATATGCATGAGTCCTTCTATTTCCCTGTTTGGTGATTCAACCATTACCACCTTTTGGGGCATGCTTCAATCAGTTTGCTTTTGCTAGGGTGATGTTTAATTGGGCCGTATATCGATGTATGTCCGGGCGACCTTTGATTTGTCCTTGTTTCTCGTTGGTGAATTGCAGTGATTAGTTTGCCCAGGTCAATGTGGTTTGGAAATGAAGGGATATCCAAACCAGTGAAGGTTCAGCTCGGTGTCATTCCAACTTTTTCTGTGCCTATCAAACCAGCGAGCATTGTCCCTTGCCTGTTTAAAGGGGATCCATCACTACTGAAGATATTTTTGCATTTTTGTCTGAGGGCGGAAGAAAGCAACTGGCCGTGGGTCAAAACCAATGGTACCATTTGGGGGGTAGGTGAATTCAACACACATTTTAGACCCTATTTGAGTGGTTGGATTGGGATGTTTACTGGGGGTACGGGCTTTGGATTTTGACCCATGGCCAACTGGAAGACGTGGAAGCTGCCCAAGCCACAAGGAAAACGAAAACCCGAGTGGCCATGTGATTTCGCTAGGAAGGCTGGCAAGAGCTTGGCCTGGCCGGTACGTGGGCTGCGGTGGATGTGCAGCCGGGGCTCCAAAGATGCAAAGTTTGGGCTGGGCAAAGTATTCTGCACTCTTCTGGGGATCAAGTTGTTTTTGGGTGGTCGGTTCTGTTAAAGTAGTTCTTGGATAGTTCTTGGATCAAGTTCTTTTTTGTGTTCGGTTCTGTTCATTTTTGGTTTTTGGCTGCAAAAGTAGTTGTTTTTTGCTGCCATACCAAGGGTTCTGAAGTATTGGCCGGAATCTGAACATATATATATATATATATATATGGGTTTGTCTTTTTTTGGTGTGTTGAGTTGCTTCAAAAGGCAGAAGGTGGGACCTCCCCGAATCATACCCCCGAATCATACCCCCGAATCATACCCCCGAATCATACCCCGAATCATACCCCCGAATCATACCCCTTAAAACGTATGCTGCAAGATGCTACTGTTCTTCTACCGTTTTGTGTTGTTCACTGCCTCCACAACAACCACCACCAGCGCTACCCAATACTACCACTACCACTACCACTACTACTACTACTACTACTACTACTACTACTACTACTACTACTACTACTACTCCAATTACTACTACTACTGCTACTACCACTACTACTACTACTGCTACTACCGCGACAACGAGTATTACTACCACTACCACCGCTTCTGCTTCTACTTCTGCTTCTGCTACCCTTACTACTAGCTACTACTACTACTACTACTACTACTACTACTACTACTACTACTTCTACTACTACTACTACTACTACTACTACTACTACTACTACTACTATTCCTGCTGCTGCTGCTACTACTCACTACTACTACATACATCATTCTGAGTCTATAATCAGTGCCGTTTTGCACCTAGCCGAATCATACCCGCGAATCATACCCGAAACATACCCGGACAATGAGCTTCCCCTGCCAAGGCAAGTGCCAAGTCTTTTTCAAAGCGTCCGCACCACTACAGCCGCTGCTGCTTATGCTACAGCTGCTACCACTACTTCTGCAACTGCTACTACTACCACTACTACTGCTACTACTACTACTACTACTACCACAGCTACTACTACATTCCATCATTCTGAGTTTGTAATCAGTGCCGTTTTGCACCTAGCCGAATCATACCCGCGAATCATACCCGAATCATACCCGTGCCAAGGCCAGCGCCAAGTCTTTTCAAAGCTTCCGCGGCACTACAGTCGCTGCTTCTACTGTTACTACTACTACTACGACTACTACTACTACTACTGCTGCTACTGCTACTGCTACTGCTACTGCTACTACTACTACTACTACTATTAGTACTATTGTTACTACTACAATATTACTACTAGTACTACTACTTCGACGACTACTGCTACTACTACTACTGCTGCTGCTGCTGCTGCTTCCGCAAATCATACCCCCGAATCATACCCCGAATCATACCCGCGAATCATACCCGAATCATACCCGCGCAATGAACTTGCCTTGCCAAGGCCAGCGCCAAGTCTTTTCAAAGCTTCCGCGCCACTACAGTCGCTGCTTCTACTGTTACTACTACTACTACTACTACTACTACTACTACTACTACTACTACTACTACTGATATTACTACTACAATATTGCTACTACTACTACTACTACTACTCCTACTACTACGAGAACTACTAGCTACTACTACTACTACTACTACTACTACTACTACTACTACTACTACTACTACTACTACTACTACTACTACCTACTGCTACTGCTACTGCTACTGCTACTGCTACTACTACTACTACTACTACTATTAGTACTATTATTACTACTACAATATTACTACTAGTACTACTACTTCGACGACTACTGCTACTACTACTACTACTGCTGCTGCTGCTTTCGCGAATCATACCCCCGAATCATACCCCGAATCATACCCGCGAATCATACCTGCGAATCATACCCCGTACTCAAACCTTCCTGCCCGGCCCCCGTAAAAAATACAAACCCATATATATGTATTTATAAATTGGGTGTGCCCTAGATTTGAGCACTGGTGTTCGAGTGTTCAAGGGTCATGTCCATTTCAGCAAATGTTCCTTGAATCAGCTACACAAGTGTCCTTTCAGATTTCAGTTTGACTCCACTGCTTTCAGTTCGTTTGCATTTTGCCCGGTGAAATCCATCTTCATGCTTATCCTTTCCACCCGGACACCTAGGGTCGCTCTTTGTACTGGGAGCATACTCCCCTCGCCGCCGCATTGTCAACAAATGGAGCTCTTTTGGATCACCCTGCAGTTTGGCCCATCGTTCAAACAAGGCAGCTGAAACCCAAAAGCAGGCGCCGGTCAAGGGTCTGACCGATCCCCTGCCTCCAAAAGAGGCCCAGCCTCAAAAGGTCTTTTTGTTGTGGCTTCGAACTTCGGACAACAAAACTATCTCCCCAATAAACTAATGGATCACAAGGATGCCCCCCATTTTTGGTGGTCCTTTTGGTGACCAAGAACGCAAAACCTTAAAGGGTACCCTCAACTTCCGTTTCTCTTAAGCATATATGTCAATCCAAAGAGAGAACCTACCACTGGACAGATATTTATTAACTTTGGGAGACTTGTCATATCTTAACTTTCCTGAACAGATGCGGAAGAAAACAACAAAACCCAAAAAACACACACAAAAAAAAACGCCTGCCAAAAAAAAGAGAGCACCCCAACTTGGAGAAACCGTTTATCACGTGACCCACCTGCCACCTGCGGCCTGGCCGCGCCCGAGGTGCATCTGCCTCTTCGAGGACCAGGTGGGCGATACCCGGCAGCCTCAGACGCCCCCGGAGTAAAGAGAGCGCTCGGCGCGGCTGGGGTTGGGGTGGGGGGTGGTTGGGGGTGGTTGGGGTCGTTGGGATTGGTTGGGGGTGGTTGGGGTCGTTGGGATTGGTTGCGGTCGTTGGGATTGGTTGGGGGTGGTTGGGGGTGGATTGGGTTGGGGGTGGTTGGGGCTGGTTGGTGGCTTTTGCGGCCATATGCGGCCATGTGGAATCAACTCCTCAATGGAATTGGGGAGGGGGGGAACCCTGGAGATCTCCATTTATCGTAACCCAGTTCCTTTGGGAATACTAGAGAAATGAAATTGGGGACGCCCTGCCCCCCTCCCCCCTCCCCCAGAAGGTTGGGGGATGCTGTGTGAAGGTTGCAAAGTCTGTTCGCGGCTCGCCATGATAAAGATCCTTTCCTTGGGGATCCCAATCTCATTTCAGGTTTTGGACATATGGTATGCTTTAAGATTGTTTGGAATTTACAGGGATCTTAGGTGGTGCGAAACGGATTTCGTCCAACAGTAGGTTTCCTTTTGATCGGTAAATCGATGGGTTCCACTGGTGATTGATGTTATAAATGGGAAACCTACCTAAAACGTTTTGCCAGCAGACCGCAGGTTTTAGTCCTTTCCATTTACCAGGGCAAGCTGTTTGTTTTGCCTTTTTTTGACCCACACCCATATGGGTCTGTCGTTTTTTGAGGGTACACCTTTTTGGGTTTTCCTCCATGCGATGCGCGACCCTATCGGGTAACCAGAAGCAGGTTCGGATTGGTGGGAATCACACCCGAGTTCCTTTTTAAATCAAGTGAAGGTGCCCACCAAAGTCCAACCCAGCGCATCAGGCGCCAGAAAAGGGATACGTCCCAAGAGAGGAGCCCTTTCCAAGTCGACCCTTGACCTTTTGCCTGCATTACGCCAACGGCCTAAGACCATTCCGAAGAAACTTCCTTAGTTGGAACACACACGAGTTCTGAGTTGATAAAACCTGGAAATCTGAGGTGATCTTTTCCTCAAGCAACTCATGGGAGAAGACAGCCCGCTCAGATCCGGTCGTTCTTGCGCCTATTTTCAGGCAGAGGCGACCCCAAAAATCAGGGGGTCGCTTTATCCAATTTCCAGCTGATCTCTTTCGGGTTGGGCGTTTCTCACCCACAAAGGGAGGGTGTAGCATGGTGTAACTAATCTTAGGAGACAACAAAATCCATTTTAGGCGGGCCCTTTCTGAATGCCCTTGATTCTTGTTGGGGGGTTGCGACAGTTTCCAACCAATCCTGTAGCACAGCTGTTGACCCAGGTGAAGACTCAAAACCGCTTCCAGTTACCCACATTTACCAATCCAAATGGGTCAAGTCTTGGAAATTACATGGATTGTGCCGGGAGTTCGGGCACTGTCACCTTGCCACTGCCTTCCGTGCCGGTCATGGCTCAGCCTCAGCGCTGTTTTCCCATGTCGCATGTCGGCGCGGGGAACTCTGCGAGTGACCCCACCGTGGTCTGCGAATGACGCGAAGTGGCGATGCGGCTTTGGAGCTTCGGCCGCCGGCCTCAGGTTGGCTTGGGCGATTCGATGTGTTTTCGCCACAATAGAGGACCACTACAACGGTAAAACTAACCACCACCACCACCACCACCGCCCGCCCGCCCGCCCGCCCGCCCGCCCGCCCGCCCGCCCACCCACCCACCCACCCACTTGCGTGACCTATGCCACATCCGACGTGACCATCAAGACCCACTGCGAGGACGAGCTCACCCACCCACCCACCCACCCACCCACCCGCCCGCCCACCCACCCACCCACCCACCCACCCACCCACTTGCGTGACCTATGCCACATCTGACGTGACCATCAAGACCCACTGCGAGGACGAGCCCACCCACCCACCCACCCACCCACCCACCCACCCACCCAACCACCCAACCACCCAACCACCCAACCACCCAACCACCCAACCACCCAACCACCCAACCACCCAACCACCCACCCACCACCACCCAACCACCCAACCACCCAACCACCCAACCACCCAACCACCCAACCACCCAACCACCCAACCACCCAACCACCCAACCACACCCAACCACCCAACCACCCAACCACCCAACCACCCAACCACCCAACCACCCAACCACCCAACCACCCAACCACCCAACCACCCAACCACTCCAACCACCCAACCACCCAACCACCCAACCACCCAACCACCCAACCACCCAACCACCCAACCACCCAACCACCCAACCACCCAACCACCCAACCACCCAACCACCCAACCACCCAACCACCCAACCACCCAACCACCCAACCACCCAACCACCCAACCACCCAACCACCCAACCACCCAACCACCCAACCACCCAACCACCCAACCACCCAACCACCCAACCACCCAACCACCCAACCACCCAACCACCCAACCACCCAATCACCCTCCACCCTCACCCACCACCACCACCACCAGCAGCAGCACCACCACTCCTGCGAACGAATGGAGCCGGGTACGGGGTCCAGGAGTTTCACTTGAAAACCAGCTGTGCTT
This sequence comes from Effrenium voratum, assembly GCA_963377175.1. Lineage (NCBI taxonomy): Eukaryota > Dinophyceae > Suessiales > Symbiodiniaceae > Effrenium > Effrenium voratum. The sequence goes on along the minus strand of CAUJNA010003595.1, from coordinate 167,073 downwards.
GAGGGCGAGCTTGGCACAAGACCCCGACGCCGGGGCTTACAAAGTCCAGATAGGCTTGCTAGCCCTGCGCGGGCGGTATTTGTGCCTTGTGAGGCTCTGGAGCAAATTGTGCGGGCAAAGTTTCAATTGAGAAAAGGCCGGACATATGCTAGCCCACCCAATGGCTGTTGAACGGCCCTCAAATCTCGAAGCAACTGAACTTAACAACCAACTGATAGCCGTGGGGGAGGGGTTTCCTGGTACGGAAACCCCATGTAACCTTCAGGGGGCACGACCCCGCTTTACCTTCAGCTCATCTCGTGTGGTTCCCTTGTTCATGAGTAACTGACAATAGTCCTCCACGCTTCCCAACAATCATTGAATTGGACAGAGTCCGTAAGAGGACCACAGTCTTTCAACGTTCTGTCAGTTTCCATAACTGTTGGAAAGAGGGAAGATGACCGCGCCCAATGTTCTGTCGAACAAGTCCAGGGGCTAAAGACTGGCGCCCATGATCCGATGTCCTTTTGGGAAACGTGGGTCAAAGGGTCTCCAATTTCTCAGCTCATACAAGTGCCCTTTTCTTTGTACAACGATTCTTAGCCATTGATCCCTTGGGGATGGAAACCGGGAGCCAAAAGGAAACCATCCATTTCCAAGAAGCCCCCCCGAAGTTCACAGTCCGAATCATCTCACTTGCCCAACGCCGGCCTTTTGGCCTTTTGCCTTTTGGTCCATTCGGCCCCTTTAAAGGTTAACCTTTCATTTCTGGGTCCTTTCGGCAACTGAGTTATGCATTCGAAACCTGGGTATCCTTACGTAGGTGTGAATGGGTGGTTCATGGTCACCACCTGTTTTCTAAGGCTTCTTTGCACTGCTGGCGGCCGAACGCCTGCCCCTCGATGAGGCAGGGTGAGAGTTTGGCTTTCCTGCGGTTATGGCGCGAAAGCAAGTTGTCACCTCGCATTGTCTAATGTCTTTTTTCAATACAGTCAGAGCTGGGAATTGCGGTAATTTTCCCAGATTAATTGGACCCTTGGGTACCCTCAAGATCAGACACAGCCGAGGTCTGAATTTGAGCTGGTACCTCCGAATGAATCCGAAGCCGACATTCCAACCTTCCCTTGCTGGTCCCCAGCCATCCGGTTGCTTAGCTTCTTAGTTGTTTTGAATTGGTTCAGTGGATTGCTTTCGGAATTTACCCCACAAGTTGAACAAATCTTGTACTTCCATTTTTTTTGGTTTCCCCTTGGCTTTCAAGGGAATCTATCACTGGACATATGTTCTCATCTGTTTCAGTTCAAACATTTTACCAGGGGATCTGATCACCTTCGGGTTGCTCGCTGCTCTGCACTCGGAAGCCATTGATCGTATCAAGGCTAACATGGGGCATCTGCTATGTTAGGCTCATGAAATATTAGGGGGGGGGCTCGTCCTTTTTTAGGGTACCCCCCCCACAAAAAGTAAAAACGGCTGGTTTCCTTTTGGTGGCCCTGTGAACCAACCAAGAAAAGGCACCCTCAAAAAGAGACAGACCCATACGGGTCAGAAATGGGAGCTGCATCAGCAAACGCAGAGGTAGAGAACCCAGAATCATATTGGGGGGGGGCATCCCTTTTAGAGCGAAGCCCTCACATCAATTTCCTCCGCCAGCTGATTTCTCGACATGATTTGTGCGTAGCTTTCACATCCCTTCCATCCCACTGAGTTACAATTTGGGTCGATTCCACGGGCCTTCCCGCGCAGTTTCTCACCCAAGGGTGCCTTCATGTTAACTTCAGGTCAATACGAGGGGCGACATAAGCAACTGATTCTGGTGTTTCGAGTCCTCCGCAACAATAATTTGGAGCCTCACAGTCTGGAGGACTCGATAAGGTCCCCAAATGGATCATTTCCCTGAAGGGGAGCGGTCCCATGTTGCCAACTCCATGAGCCGCAGAGTGTCAGTTGCCTCAGTTCCCTTTGGCAACAAGCGGGGCTTTCGGAGTGTTTCACAGGTGGGTGATTTAGGCATGTCTTTCTTTTAAGGGTACCCCCAAAATAATGATATTCCCTTCGGTTCCTGGTGGAACAGCTACGAGCAGGGGGAAAAACAAATCGTCCATCCGGGGATGGTTGCAAGGCCGGGGGTACGGGGCATGTCTCAAAGGAACTCCCAAAGATGACAGGTTTCCACCCAGAAAGGGTACCTGCAACAGGCTTGCAAGCCTGTTTGCTGTGATAGTGCAATCACTCAAATTTTGCCAGTCTTACCAAGGGCCACCCCCCCAACCCTCACACTCCCCCACCCTCCCCAAAACTCGGCTTCAGCTTTCGCCACGGCGTGTTTGACAAGTCCTCAGGCTGTGAAAACCGATGTAACCATTTCCCCCCGCCTCGTCTCGCAGGAGCTGGGGAGCTCTTTGGTGCAGCAGGCGCATGGGATGAGATTCGCAGTGGGAGCCACACCGTTTTGGCCAAGGACCAAGCGGCATCAACCTCTGTTCGCTATGTTCAATTTCCGCAAGATCCTTCGGCCTATGTTATAAAACGAGCTCACCGATTCGGGGGTATAGCGAGCTCACCATGACAAAGGTCCTTGGCTTGGGGATCTCTTAATTCAGCTTTTGGAATTATTGTAAAATTTGTAGAATCCTTAAGCTGAGTTACGGAGGGATTTGGCCCCCTTGTAGTGGCTTTCCACTGATTGTGGATTAGGATTGGCCAACGCCCCATTTTGAACAGCCCGGTTTGGCTCTGGTGGCTCTGAAACCATATTGCACATGAGGCAGTTGGGAGAGAAAGTGCGGCTGCCAGTCACTTTGGGCGGTGACGATGTCTACCCCCCCTTCCCATGAGTTTCAAAACCCTTCTCTCGTCTATATGGACACGAGCCACGGGAAGATCATAGTCTATGGTTCTCGGCCTTGAGAAAAGCCGTTGCCCTCCTTGCAATGGCGGTGAAACAATATATTAGCAAGTGTCCACGGTCATCCAGTCATCCATGTACAGGGGGTGACATGGGGCACACTCACCAAATCACCGATAGCAAATAGGAGATTACTCACCAACTTCCCATGCCAGGTGGGAACACCATGAAACTTGACCGTCTCTCGCATGCCGTTTTGTTAGAATTTCCAGTAGGCCACGTTCAATTTGAGAACTAAAATCCCCCAAGTCCCAGCGGAACACTCTATTTTCCCATGTCGCTTGTCCGGTACCCTCCCACCCGCAACATGGAAGTGCACAAAGCCCCTTTCTAAGAGGAAAGTAGTCTTTCTACAGGGCGTCGGTGCACTTCCATGTTAGCTGGTGGGAGAGTAGTTGCTCTTTGGTATGGGGGTGTTTGCACCATAGCCTTTGGTAGTGCTTTTCTACCCGCTATGCACCTACTCTCTGTAACATGATCCGGGTCTGGGGTGGGGTGGATGGGGGGCTTGTGAACAGCGGCCTTGGGTATACACAATATATTAATATATATATATATATAATACACATACAGATAGAGATGTAGAACATCTTACGCTTACAACGGGATGGATGGCGGGTGGTTAATAGACCCAAACCCTCAACAGTTCGCATGGGGTTTAACAGACACATGGGTGTGTCGCAACATCTGGGGTCACCCCCCAAACTGATTGGTTCCTTTTGGTTGGCATTAGCACGACGACAACAACGGGTTGCGCCAAGCCCACCACACCTTACAAACCAACCCTGACCCTTGAACAACACCTAGCCTCCAGCCCTGTCCATGCTTCAAACCCTCACCCTGGATGAAAACCGCCACCCTGCGACCTAGGCCTCAGTGCCGGAGGTGAAGCGAAAAGCGCAGCCAGGCAATCCCGGCGGCTGAGACCTCAGCGAGAAGGGACCGTCCATACACCCTTTTGATTTGATTTTTGGGGAGGGGAGGGGTGGGAAGACTCGAAAAATGGAATGGGAGAACCCCACGCCACCGTTCGACGATTCACATAAGTTCCGCCCCTTTTGAAGCTTGGCTGAGTCCTTTTGTCGTCAAGTCAACCTCAAAGTGCCCATTGTAGAGGGTGATCCCTTTTCAGGAATCCTGTTAGGTGTGCGAGAAAACGCACCTTAGACAAGCCTGGAAGAGAAAACGGGGCAACTCAACCCTGGAACCGTAGACTGGACATGACCAGAGCTGACATCTGCGCGAGTCTACAAACTCGCGAGGTTCTGCAAGGTCAAGATGTTCAATGGCACCGATGCAATGACGCGCAAAGGCAACATCAAGCTGTGCATACTGAGCATCTCAATTGCTAGGATTTTAGTTGTTTGATTCTGTTCATTGTTAGTTGGGGGCTACCAGCCACCATCAAAACCCCGTGTAATTGGAGGGTAAGGGACAATGCCGGTCATAAATGGGCGTGTGGTCGCCTTGTTCATTCTTTACATGATTCCGGTCGACCGTTTTAATCCCGGGTGGTTTTTTGCTACCATACCAAAACTGGTTGGTTTCCTTTTGGTTTTCTCTTGAACCCGCCAAAGAATGGGTACCCTCAAAAAACTGACATTCATATTTGCCCAGGAACCGGCCCCATTTTTGGAGAATGATCTTGCAGCCCCTGTCCAGGGTCTACGTTTTTTTTCCTTGGGAGAAGTTGGTAGCAATGGGGTTTCTCAGGATTTCTATTGGATGATTTTTCCTATGTCCCATGTTTCCTAAGGATTTCTATGTTCTATGTGTTTTTCCTAAGGATTCCGATTGGACCATGGTCCACGGAGTCCTGACCCAGGTGGCTGTGATCTTCCCCCGGGGAAGATTTGCTTCATCGTACGCCGGGAGTCCCAGAGGGGGGTTTTGAGTGGAACTCATTCCATTGCCGGCCCTGAAGAATTGTTTTTTGCTCAGGGTGTTTGGGTTGCCGGGTCTGAATATGGGTGTGTCTCAAAATTTGGGACCCCTCCAAAAAGAATGGTTGGTTTGCTTGTGGCTTCCTGCAAGTAATCCAAACACGGCTCCCTATTTGGAGACAGACCCATATGTTTGCCGATTGTACCCTTTTTGGGCTTGGCTCAAAGGGAACTCAAAGGCTGCTCTTTATCGGACAACATGTGTGTTCTGTGGATGAACTCTGCTGAAACACGTTGTGATATGTGACGGTATGTGTTTCGGGTTCGCAAGACAAAGAGCTGGGCTGCTGTTTGACATCACCATCTTTCATCCGAGATGAAGGCTGCCCCAAGAAGTGTCACATCCTGTCAGCGGTGGACTCAAGGTAGGCCAGGAGAATCCGTGTGCTGCGTGTCACACGGATGCTCGCTTGGCCTTCCAATGACACCCTCATGTTGCTAGAAACTTTAGAGCCTCCGGCTCAGTCCGCCGACATTGTCCTCTCCCTTTTCTCCGTCTTCCTCTCTTCCTTGTCTCCCTTGTGTGTTCTGTCGTCCTCTCTCCCTCCCTCTGCTCCCATCCTCCCCATCCCCCCAAGCCTCTCTCTCCCCAATCTCCCTCTCTCGTATGTATGCATGCATGTACGTTGTATGTATGTATGTATGTATGTATGTATGTAATGTAATGTAATGTAAATGTAATGTAATGTAATGTAATGTAATGTAATTGTGTATGTAATGTAATGTAATGTAATGTAATGTAATGTAATGTAATGTAATGTAATGTAATGTAAGGTGTAATGTATGTATGTATGTATGTATGTATGTATGTATGTATGTATGTATGTATGTATGTATGTATGTATGTATGTATGTATGTATGTATGTATGTATGTATGTATGTATGTATGTATGTATGTATGTATGTATGTATGTATGTATGTATGTATGTATGTATGTATGTATGTATGTATGTATGTATGTATGTATGTATGTATGTATGTATGTATGTATGTATGTATGTATGTATGTATGTATGTATGTATGTATGTATGTATGTATGTATGTATGTATGTATGTATGTATGTATGTATGTATGTATGTATGTATGTATGTATGTATGTATGTATGTATGTATGTATGTATGTATGTATGTATGTATGTATGTATGTATGTATGTATGTATGTATGTATGTATGTATGTATGTATGTATGTATGTATGTATGTATGTATGTATGTATGTATGTATGTATGTATGTATGTATGTATGTATGTATGTATGTATGTATGTAATGTATGTATGTATGTATGTATGTATGTATGTATGTATGTATGTATGTATGTATGTATGTATGTATGTATGTATGTATGTATGTATGTATGTATGTATGTATGTATGTATGTATGTATGTATGTATGTATGTATGTATGTATGTATGTATGTATGTATGTAATGTATGTATGTATGTATGTATGTATGTATGTATGTATGTATGTATGTATGTATGTATGTATGTATGTATGTATGTATGTATGTATGTATGTATGTATGTATGTATGTATGTATGTATGTATGTATGTATGTATGTATGTATGTATGTATGTATGTATGTATGTATGTAATCTATGTATGTATGTATGTATGTATGTATGTATGTATGTATGTATGTATGTATGTATGTATGTATGTATGTATGTATGTATGTATGTATGTATGTATGTATGTATGTATGTATGTATGTATGTATGTATGTATGTATGTATGTATGTATGTATGTATGTATGTATGTATGTATGTATGTATGTATGTAATGTAATGTAATGTAATGTAATGTAATGTAATGTAATGTAATGTAATGTAATGTATGTATGTATGTATGTATGTATGTATGTAATGTATGTATGTATGTATGTATGTATGTGATGTAATGTAATGTAATGTAATGTAATGTAATGTAATGTATGTATGTATGTATGTATGTATGTAATGTAATGTAATGTAATGTAATGTAATGTAATGTAATGTAATGTAATGTAATGTAATGTAATGTAATGTAATGTAATGTAATGTATGTATGTATGTATGTATGTATGTATGTAATGTATGTATGTATGTATGTACGTATGTAGGTATGTATGTAGTGCATGTATGTATGTATGTATGTATGCATGCATGCATGTATGTATGTATCTATGTATGTATGTAATGTATGTATGAAATATATGTATGTATGCATGCATGCATGCATGTATGTATGTATGAATGTATGTTATGTATGTATGTATGTATGCATGTATGTATGCATGTATGTATGCATGTATGCATGTATGTAAGTAAGTAAGCAAGTAAGTAAGTAATGTAATGCATGTAATGTATGTACGTATGTATGTGTGTGCATGCATGCATGCATGCATGCATGCATGCTTACATACATGTATGCATGTATGTACGTATGTATGTAATGTATGTATGTATGTAATGTCCGGTAATGTCATGTAATGTAATGTAATGTAATGTAATGTAATGGACTGTAATGTATGTATGTATGTATGTATGTATGTATGTATGTATGTATCCTTGCACTTCCCCTTTGCTCCCGAGTATTTCCCGCAAAAAACACGGTTTTTCCAGCGTTTTCGCAAAGAGGACGTCCAAAAACATTGAGTTTTTCCAGATTTTCGGCAAAAGGATGCAGGAAGCCCAAGCCAGCAAAAAAGCCGGCAGGGGGAATCGAGCCTGGGACCCCTGTTTTGCCTACGTTTAGTGGAACGTCATCAAATTGCCGCGCGGTACGTGGGCCCCACCCCCCCCCCCAAAAAACCTACGTAATAGACGTCGGGCGGGGGGGGGGTTAGGGGGGGGGTTATCCTCTATCCTCTAGTAAGTATCCGACACGCCGAGCAATGTCGGCGGATTTGTTTGAACATATTTTTGTTGTTGTTTCTGTTGGTTCAACCCTCTTTCCCATGAGGCCCCTTTAAGGCACTCGAAAGATGCTAATGAGAACCATGACGCATGGCTCATGACAGGTTTTAGGACCTCAAGATTCCAAGCCAGGTGAACTATGGAAGACAGTCAAAAGTCTACTCAGTGGTTTGATTGGGACGGGGTAACCCTTCGGACCCAAGCAAAAGCCGAAAAGTCCCGGGGGTGTTCAAGCTCAGGGGCTTCAAAAGGGATAGACAAGCATGCATCCAAGGGGTACTTCAAGAATGGCCTGGGTGTTTCTGGTGGTTTCGCGAAGACACCTAAAGGTAGGCTCAACAAACACCAATCAACCAAGCCGGAGAGGGGTTGCAAACGCCGAGCAACTGGGGTCTCCGGAATTGTGGCTATAAAATTTCATGCGGAAACCACTCAAGTGGTGGACACAAATCTCAACCTAAATCATTCCTCCAACCCACGGCCATACCCATATGGAACAGGGTCAGAAAATACTCAAGGGCATTTCCAGGCATGGATGGGTTTTGGAGGTATTGATGCTTATACACACCAAATGTAAGCTTGTACCGCGGTCTTCAAGTGGTATACGCCCTCCATACCTCCAAAATCCATGCCTGAAATCACTCTTGAACTTGGTGGTTCCCAGCCATCCGGTTCCTTAGCTTCTGAGCTGTTTAATTAATTTAGTGGCAGTTTGCATTTAACCCACAAGTTAAAAACTGTTGCTTACTTGCTTGAGACTGTGTTTGATTTCCCCTTGTTGGTTTTAAAGGGCATCTATCACTACTGGACATCTAATATCTCATTTCTCGTGTTTTTTTTTCCCCCCCCCCCCAGGCGGCACATTCGCAAATGGAAGTTTCGCTCTGAAAACAAACGGACGGCCCAGTGACATCTGGGGCCCATCTGCGGCCGATGGGAATCTCGAGGCGACCACTATGGCTTCGAGCACCCCTTGGTCGCCTCCCCAAAGGCCCGACTGACTTTGTGCGACTCCGAGGGACGGGAGTACTGACTCCGACTGACTCCGAGGGAGTGCACTTTGTGCGGGTTTGAGGGGAAATCACGAGGGAGACCATCCATTTTTTTTTTTTTGGGGGGGGATACATACCTAGGTCCCCCAGTGCCCGTTGACTCTGTTTTTTGGGAGGGTTCCCTCACTAAAATCGACTACAGAAAAACTCGGGTACCAACTTATTCAATCCTCTCTACTGGAGGACCTAGATACCCAATTGGACCGGGGGAAAGATGCTTTCGGGTGTGGGGCCTTCATGCCTCAAAGGTAAGTTCGAGAACCTCTAGTAGATCCCCCCCCCTCAAAAACGGAATTGGGGAGGGGGGTGAATTTTGGAATTGTTCATGGTTCCATTTTCCCCTTGGTTTTTTTTCCGGCAATTTTTGTTTGTTGGAATTGGGGACCCCCCACCCAGCTCCCCCTCGTGGTAGGGGGATGATAAGAGTGCACCTATGATTTGCTTGGTTGTCCACCCCTTACGGAGTTTCGGTCCCAGGGTTCGAACAATCGCGTTCTCTTGCGTGTGCTACACACATGATTGTCTTTTGGTGCAAGCTCGAACCTGTAGAAGCTGCCGAATTAATCGGTCTGAAAGAAAGAACACCAGCTGTGACAAACCCAGGCCCACTTCGGGGGACGCTTGGAAATGAAAGCCTTTGGGCCTTTGGATGGGGTACTACTGTGGACGAAATCCTGCACTTTGAAATCCATGGGGAACATGGTTTTGGCATTTGCAGGGGAATCATCATTGCAGGGTTTCTCAAATGAAGCCACAGTAGGTTTGCACAGAACACATGGCAACACAACTGAACATTGAAACTTGGAAATTGTAGAAGCTCATTTGGACGAAAAGGACCCCAGTCCAGATTACCTGCCTCCAAGAATACAGGCCTTTCCAACATGTGTTGATTTCATTTGGGGCTCCTTTGAAAGCCAAGATGGGGTCACCTAGCGCACCGCGGGGTGTCCCCAAGGCTTCAGAATTCCTCCAATTTCCTGGACCATGCCCATGAAGACGCACATCAAAAGTAAGGGTTTATTAAGGGTCAAGCCGCAAAGACGGAGGTATCATAGCTCTGCATGGTCTAGAGGTCTGTGGGGGAATCTGTGAGTGGCCTGTGGGGTGAGGTTCCAAAACAAAAACAACAACTCGGAAACGGGTTCAGCGAAGGCCCTACGAATGTATTCCGGGAGATATGAAATGGTGTAGGGTGGTTCCCCTCACTCGTGGACAAACCCATCCTGCCATTTGCTGGAGAAAAAAAACACGAGACAGCTAAACACAAACCCGCCTCCTTGCCACAACATAAGAAAGCAACACGACCTGAAGGTCAAGGGGTCCGCGCTCTGACTCATGTGGCTGTGGGTCAAAACCAATGGTACCTTTTTGGGGTAGGTGAATTCGCCACACATTTTATAACCTCTTTTAGTGGTTGGATGGGGATGTGCACTGGGGGTACGGGCTTTGGATTTTGACCCATGGCCATGTCATCTTCGGATCAGGGCGTTGACTCGTCGAGCCGCTGTGTTCGAGAGGTGCACAGTGTGAAGCGAGCAGCGCTGAAGCTATTGCAGCTCGGCCTTTCGGGCTGTGGTGGTTGGAGACCTTTTCTCCGCCCGGTGGGTTGCTTCCATTTTTCCGTTCTTTTTTTTTTGGTAAGGGCTTCCCTTGAAACTCAACCAACCAGAAAGGCTGCCCTTTCTTTCCCATGGCCACTGGGCTGAGATTTTTGACCTGGTGCCACCAGACTTTCTGTTTGAGTTTGCAAGCTTTAAATCGGTTTTTGTGGCTGCGAGGTTCACAATGTTAGTCATCTAGTCAAGATCCAAAAGTGTAAGCTTTGTCTGACCAGTGGACTCAGCTAGTCTGCAGGAGCATAAGGTTTGCTAGAACCTGCAAAGACAGTGGCAACCTAAACATGTGCTTGAGTCGTTCTTGAGGATGTCCTGTGTGGGGTTGGGTGTTCATTCCGCTGTCAGCTGGTTTCCATTAACTAGGTTCCGTTTTAAGACTCAAGAGGGACCTTGTCAACTACGGACACATCCATTTGGGTGGATACCCTGCTTGGGGTTGGTTTAAAGACATACCCAGCAGGTTGGAACGCACGTTGTAACACGTTCCTTGTTTGGAATTTGTGTTGTTTGAAAATTATAATGTTTTGGCGTATCAACTTAAACATGAGCAAGCAGCAAAAACGTGCAAAACATTGTTGATCAACAAGATGACCAGTGTTTTCACACATCCCTGAAGGGACCCCCAACCACCCCCGCCCCAAACACACACCCCATTGAAAAGGACCAAACCATGACAGCCCCCCTTGAAAAGGACCAAGCCATGACATTTTGGGAGATGTGTTCGGGGAGGATTGTGTGTTTGGGGTTGGGGGGGTTTGGAAAAGTTCTATGAATGTGTTCCCACTCAACGAGCAAAACTTGGTGCAGACCTGAGGCAGAAGCAGGGGGCAGCCCCACGGCACAAGGACGGGCACAAGGTCACCGCCGCTCGGCAAAACGCAAGCGGGGGAGAAGGGGTGGGCCACAGCTTTCACCAATCCGAGGGGGCCACCTACATCAAGAACCTCGTTATTCCCCAACAGCTGCAAGCTGTGGGGTCGATAGACCCAGATAGGCTCGTTCGGGGTGCTGCTTTCAGGGTGGATTCCGGAGGGCTGTTGAGGATATTACCTGTTGAGGATATTATCTGGGCTTAGTTGCTTGAAACAAATGCTATTTTCTGCAGGTGTTTGATCATTGTGCAGCCCCTGCCAGACTTGTTCGAAAGGGACACTTCGATCTGGTGAGAGCCCTGCCTCGGGATGAAGGGGCCGCTAGGTTTCTCCCCTGGTTGACCAATCAGGAAAGGGACCGCTCGTGCCATTTACAACTCACAATGTGTTCCAGAATCTGCCAGTGGTGTACCTGTCACTGAAGCCAACCAAGGGAACCATCCTTGAAGAACCAAGCCGAGCACACGCCTTGACCAGCAGGGAACCACCCAAGAACCAAGAAGAGCATCGTATGCCTTAAGCACTCGAGGGCAAAGTCACCCAACGAGAGAGCTTTAGGTGGAGAACATGAAGGAGCTCGCGCAGCTGACGCCGATCTTCCGCCCCACGTCCAAAAAAAAAGAGTCTGAGTGGGTTTCTTGGGTCTGGGTGGATGTGTTTCCCAGTGGATGCATTTACCTGGTAATGGTAAAGGTTTAACCAAGAACACCACCCTTTAAAACTTTAAATACACACCAGAAGGAAAATAGCGAAGGGTTGCCTCAAGACAAACCTGGGATCCACTGGGTTTGTTTGGCGTACCCTTTCACCTGGGTATGGAAGCCAAAAGGGAGACCATTTCGCGGAGTCCCTCTAGGACACATACCACTTTGGGGGTTTGACGAAGCCCAAGCAGGACGTCATCCATTTGTCTTGGGCCTTTTCTTGTTCCAGAGAATCCAGAGATGGGTGCGTCTCAAAATGGGCGACGTCCCAAGTGGGTGCTGTTCATTCATCAGCTCTTTAAGCCTTTATGCCAGCCAAACCACAACCAACTCACTTCCTGAGTGCCTGGACTTTAAACCTGTTGGGAAGACCATGTTGGTTGCAAAGAACATTTTGTTTGACTTGCTTTGGCCCATCAACTCGGGAGGTGAGCCAATGTGTTTTGTCCTCGTGAGGGTTGATCCAGTCGCCTGTTTGGATCACCGAGCTAAGAGACAGTTGCCTCCGCGAATGTCCTTTTCAACGTGTTCCTTCCATTTGCTGAAATGTATATGTTTTATTTCCCCCCCGTTGGTTGTTAAAGGAGTTTATCACTACTGGACATATAAATGTGTTTTCTTTTTTTATTCCCCAACAGCTGAAAGCTTGGGTCTCAGCCCAGATAGGCTGTGGGGTGGTCCGGGGCGGCCCTGAGCTAAAGTTCCACGAGGGTTCCGCCAGGGTTCCACCAGGGTTCCAGCAGGATTCCACGAGGTTCTGCGAGGGCTGCGGGGTGGTGCGAACACTAAAAAGGGCACCGTATTCTGTTGGGGATATCACCTGAGCTTATGTCGAAGTAAAGGTAGATCATGCGGGGGCAGCGGGGGGTGACCATACAGACTTATCTATATATGTATACATGTGTGTGTGTGTGCGTGCGTTTGTTTATTGATTAATTTAATTATTTGTTTGTTTGTTTGTTTGTCTGTCTGAGGCTCTTTGCAGGCTGCTTTGGAAAGGGCAACTGTTTAGCTTGCCACCTGTTTGGGTGGGGTGGGGGTCTATTTGAATTCGACGGCTTGGATCAGTCAGAACGGTTTCTACGAGAGGCTCGGTGCCTTGGGCTGCGAAAGAAAGGGAAGCCCAAAAGGGAAACCAAAACAAAATAAACGGTCCCCGGCTTCTACGCGCCTGCATGATTGTACACAATCCAACCAATCAGTTCCGGGGGGGAAGGTGAGCGCCCAAAGCCCCCACTGGCTGTTTTAGGAGGTGGTTCGACCTGGTTCGCGGAGGGGAAGTTTTGCACAAACATTTACACCCAGACCTTCAGGTGTGCCCGATTTTTCTTCGGGGCGAAAACGGGTGGCCCACCTGGCCATCTTCGGTTGCGCACATGAGCCTATTCCGAACAGAGAACAACTGGCGTCCCTCGGCCGGTGACGAAACCAACGCCACTTCGCAAGCAAGATTAGATGTTCTCAACAACTGGACTGGCGGCCAATTTGAGAATGGCTCACCTGACTTGGCCTGACCGGGCGGAGTGGAACAAACACATCACCCAAACCTTTGGATCAAAGGGCATACTTGCGTGCACTGAGGGTATGCCCCAAACGTGTACCCTTTTTCTACCCCTTAAACCCAATTGCTTGGTGCCCCCAGGTGATATGGACTACATGAGGCACCTTGAGCGTTAACTTGCCTCAAAACGGCAATTCTAATAGGTGGCTCTACTACGATTGGTTCATGCGGGTTATATCCAACCAGCTTGGTAGAACCAAGCCGGCTGTTGTTTTTGAGGGTGTGTTTTGCACTCCGTTACAAGGAAAGTAAAACAGAACACACCACTTCGTGGGTCCCCTCATTTTGCAATGCGGCAGGATTGCGTCATCTACAAAAGGTGATGCGCGAATATATCCTAGCCAACCGTTATGGATATTGCCAACCCCTCCCCTCAAAAAAACACAAAAAACAACAACAATAACAACACAAGTCCAAGTGTTTTGGCCCTTACAAGGGAAGTCATAGACAAAGCACCACTTCCCGGGGTCTCATTTTGGGGCACATAAGTCCAAGTGTTTTGGGGGCTCAGGATACGTGGACGAGGAACTCGGGGATTCGGACCTCCAAGACTTGCTGGAAGAGAACCCGCGTGTCAACAAGCTGGTCGTCGACTGGACGGGATTTGGGTCTTCTTTGGTGTCTCCAAAAATATGACGTCCACGAACAAATCCACCCCTTTTTAGGGAACATCTATGGAACAGAGTCAGCAAACATATGATTTTCTGTATGCCCCTTTTGTGTGGGCCGAGGGTCGGTCTGAGGAAACCCGCGGGAAGGTAGTCTTCGCTGCGAACCTTCTGGGTTGAAGGCCTTTGATTGTATTTCTACTGGGTTGACGGGGGTTTTGATCCCATGTCCCATTAGATTGCTAAGTCAAGCGGCAAGATGATTTCACAAAGTTCATTCTCCCATGATCATGGCTTCGCTTCTCTCTAAAACCAACCAACAAAGGGGCTCCCTCACCACTTAGTCTAAACTAAACACCCCCCCCTGTCCACTAACATGGAACCTGGCATTTTGGGTTCCTGGAAGACGATGGGGCTTCTCAAAAGTAGGGGACCCCAAAATAGTTCCCCAACTGCTGAAAGCTTTGGGGTCTCAGCCCAGATCGGCTCCGGGGTGGTCCGGGGCAGCCCTGAGGTAAGGTTCCACGAGGGTTCCGCCAGGGTTCCACCATGGTTCCACGAGGTTCTGTTGGGGATATCACCCGAGCTTGCGTTTTAAAGCACCGTAGAACCCCATTCTAGCTGTTTACTAAGCTTGTTGAGGGAGCCGCACTCAGAGGCTCGGAGCTGGGGGTGTCCAATTTTGCCTCAGAGGGAGCCTTGTGGAGCTTGCAGTTCTGTGAGGACACGGCAGAAGTATGTTTTATACATGCCCGTGTTCGCCAGGAGACCCCTGGAGGGTGAGACGCGTTCGCCCCCAAGGGCGCGGGAGCTGGATCCCCAGTCTTCGTAGAGACACAGTCAGCCTTGCCACTGTGGCCCCTTTTGGTGGGTTTTCAATAGAAACCAAGAGAAAACTGAAGCGCTTTTGGAGGGTTCCGACTTATTTTGAGACAAGTCCGCTTTGCTTGGTTGCATCTGCGGCCGCTGGGGTGGCTGAACTCGCCTTGTCCTTTCACTTGCGGAAGCTTTTGGGCTGCATATGTTTAAGACCATTTGAGTTGCAAACCAACAGTTCTCATTTGTTTGGGCCAAGCGAAATTATTAGGGCCTATCCTTGATTCATTATAGTTTTATTCGGGATAGCCCGCCCCCACACGAGCAATTGGGAGACATGCTGGTAGCGATAGTCCATTGTTGGTCTGGAGAGGACATGGGGGGCCCAACCCATATTTCCTACAGACACCATGTCATGTCTCAACCCAATTTTCCATGTTCACTGGGGGACACAAGTAGCTTTGTCTGCATTTTACAACAGGCCACCTTGGAGGTATATGCAATAATAAATGTTTGTTTTGCCGCGCAACACCTTAGTCTCAAAACGAATTGCGAAGCGACTGCCTGTGTCATCCCTTGCATTCGCCGTGGCTGAAACTCCCCAACATGTTGGCCGTGCTAGTCAGGGTTCCTCAAAAAAGACTAGGGTTATGTTCCATTTTGGTTAGGGCTCGCCTGGACTGTAGATGCAGGGCACCTTGCAAAGATGGCATGCTGGCACTTTCCATATTTGAACAAGTTGTTTGTAGCTCAGCTGCCCGAGCCTCGAGGTCCCACGATTTAGCCAGTGCCCTTGTTTTGCAGTTGAGCGCAGTTCAACATGAGCGGGCCACAAATGTATGTCTAACACGACACAAGGGGGCTGCCTTTATTTGCAGATGGGTCGTTGCCTGTGAGGCTCCCAACACCAACGCTGTAAAATCAAAGCTGGAAGGTTGGAACGGACACTGAGCCGGTTGCATCATTTTTGCGAAGACCATTTTGGCCCATCCCCTCAGAAAGTGAGACAAGATGGAGCGAGCTCTCCCGGGCAGTTTTTGTTCGCGACCTCGCCTTCCAGTGCTGGTTTGCAACCTTTCCCCATGACACTCCTTTCGTCAGGACCACGTGTGCGTGTGGCCCCGTTTCGGATGGTGAACCAGCAAGTCCCCGGACACGCTTTGTTGCCGAGTGTTTACTGTGACAGAGACATATCGAACCTACAAAGTTCTAAAATGCTCTAATCCTTGGGAAATAAAAGGGTGGCCCAGGAACCACTTCAGAGATGACATGGAGCTCTTGCGTCCACACAAGCCCGTAGCAAAGCTGAGCTGTCAGGCAAACAAGCAGAGGATTTGTCCGGTTTTTTGTTTGACTTCATTGGTTCAGTTCGAGTCAACGCCATACTCGATCCAAAGCCCGCTGACATCGTCAGGAAGGGGTTCATCATGATTCATCTAGTGATGACATGGCAGGAAACATTTCGTCCCACATACCACTTCGGATAGTGACTCGTGCAGTTTCTTTATTGTTTTCTTTTATCCAGCTGGTGCTCAGTAGGGAATGATGCAGTTTTGGGAATGAACCGGAAGGGGATTCCATTAAAGGAAACCATAGGGGTTTGTTTTTTCTGGTCATTCCAACTCATTCCCTGCCTATCGAACCAGCAAGTTATACGACCTTTCGCCTACCTCAAAATTAAGCTTGCTCTGATGAACATGAGTTAGCGTTTCACCACGGGATGTATCAGATCCTTCCAGAACAAGAGTTCCTGTTTTTGGCTAGAAGGACTGGCCTTTTTGCTTAAAGGCGGTCTGGCATGTGATGTCCTCCCCCAGCCCCTCAACGTTTCTACCCTCCCTTCAAAAAAAGAAAGCTGACAGACGAATGTTTTTGTTTGGACAACAACTTTCCTTTCGTGGATGCCCTTTGTCCACTTCCATGGCTGGAAAGAGGCCATCTACCAGGAATCTAGCAGCTAGCACCCCTCAGCAACTTCTCTTTCCCGTGTCCAAAAGTCCCAACCAATTGCTGTGCCAAAGAAGGGTGCACTGCTTTTCCCCATGTCCAAAATCCCAAGGTATCACTATCACTGTGCCAAAGCAGCAGTGGTTGGGAGCTGGTAGACGGTGGATGCCGCCCGCCGGTTGAGGCTGGACTTCGATGACGACGTGAACCAACTGGCGCTGCGCCCCAGCTATCGGTTCGTTTGATGCGAGGTGGGCAAACGGGAACATGTTGGCTGAGAGTACCAGTCTGGTTTGTGGTTTAAAGGGGAACCAAAAGGACCCACGATTTTGGACTCGTTAAACTCCTGGTTGACTAGGGGGTTCCCATTTTAGAGGCTTGACGAGAGGGGCGTCCCTTTTGAGAAGGCAACCTTGTACATGTTGGGAGCCCAGATTGAACCCGTGGAAAACTAGCGGGGTGTCCTAGTTTAGAGGAAAACCTTGCACATATGAGAACCCAGATTGAACCCCTGGTTTTACAGGGAAAACTTGTACGTATTGTGTCAGGGTGGCAGACGTCACTTGTATTGCGGATTATGGGCCCCATGTCGAAACGAAGCCAAGAGAACGCCGCTCACTGCTGCCACACCTTGCCTTCAAGTTTGCAAGTTCGCTCAGAGGTCTGCTTGGGCGAGCAACATGGGAAGTCGGGCGTTGATCGCTGCTTCGGCTGGTGCAACAAATGGATCAGTGGCTCACGACGGACCATCCACAACCTGGACGATTTGCTCGCTGCTTTGCGGCAACGTATCAACTAATTCCGAGAAGCTGCTGCACTAGTGCTTGGAAATCCTCCATTTCTGTGCAACTATGGAAATCAATCGCGTGGGTATCACACTAGTCAAAGGGCATTGGTGCGTCCCGCACGTGTAATTGAAAGCGCTGCTTGGGTCGCCCGATCAGATTCCTCAACGCACTGTTCTAGTTGATTTAGATCCCCGGAACCCTGGCGATACGAAAGATCGATCTTTGAGGGAACCCTGTGCGCATTTGGGTGTCCATCAAATGACAGGTGTTCAAACGTCTCCTCTTCTTGTACATTTGGGGGCAACTTGGTTTGCGAGCTTGCTACTGAACGCTTCTTTGTTCCAGGGGCTAACAAGCGGTGGGTCAAGCGGCCTTTGGGCGATTGAGGGTCATGTCGGCCAACATAATTTCGCCTGTTTGGAGGTAGTTTGGCCTATTGATTATTTATGTTTCATCAGAAGAGTGTCAGAACTACTGGCAAACCCATGGTTTCTTATTTAGGAATGAGGGGTGTTTCCAATCAAGGCCCGTCCCAAAAAATGCGAAACTACTCCCTTGTTGGTTTCCCATGCCAGTTTTCCTCGGTAATCCAAGCCAAGCTAGTTGCGGAGAGCCACAGGTGGTCCCGAAAAGCACTGGAATTGTTTGGGGCAGCAGCCTCACAAACAAGAAGCCATGGGGCGGGGGCGGGGAGGGGCAAGTAGGAGACTGGCATCGGAAAACATGGGACTCGGAGCCAATCGGCACGTCCAGCGACGACCAGGGTTGCCAGATCACAAGCTGCGCAACTACTCCCCCCATGGGATTTATTGGGATGTACAGCCACTACATATTCACCATGTAAAGGGTATGTAGTAACATCCAGCGAACGAAGGAAGACGGATGGGTCAGCTTAGTGCCCAACCGAGGCTTTTGGAGTCGACGTTGTTCACCCTCAAACTCCAAGAAACATGATGGATATTGACTCAAGGTGGCACCACTATGGGTAATTTTGCCAATTGAAGGGCTCAAGGCAGATGTCCGTGGGGGTTGTGGGGAAGTTTCCTTCAATGAGCCAGCCCAAGGCGGCGAGGGATCGCTTCGGGGCGAGGTTGGAAGGCGATGGCGCATTTGTCTGGGTGAATTATAACGACCTCACACGACCGAATTCACCCCAAATGGTGGTTTGTGTGGGGAATATCCCTCCACCGCAAGTTTCAGGCTGGTGAAATATTTTAATTCACCCAGAGTTGTACGAAAGCTCGCGGATCTGGGGAGGACTTGCGCTGATGGACACGAAGCTTGTCAAATGCATGCAACCATTGGATCCCTGCTCTTTTTTCTTAGATGAGATCCTAGTTGATTTATGCGGGATGTCCTATTTTGAAGGGGATTGTGAGCTTTTCTTCGGCAACACCCTCAGAATCATTCACTATCTTGATAAATCGGATCGACATAGGATGTCCACCAAGGTCCGGCTTTGAGGAGTTGGGGTTACATTGCATCGTGTCAGCTTGGTTTGGCTTTTTTCCAATTTGGGCGTGTGTCTTTTTTAAGGTGACCCCAAAAATGGTGGTTTTCCTTGAGGCGTTCCTTTTCGTCTACCAAAATAGGCATACCCTCAAAACACCTGCGGAAGGTGTTGACCGCTGACACTCTGCCCACGGTGTCTGGGGTTTGGAGGCCGAATCCGTTGGATTCAGTCTGTTCGAACAGACCAAGGAGTTCGAGAGTGGAACTTGTGTGGAATCCACAGGGGTCTGTCTTTTTGTCGAGGGTACTCTTTTTGGTTAAAGGTAAACCAAAAGGAAACCAACCATTTTTGAGAAGGTCCCCGAAAACAAGACGCATCCAAAGGATTCGGCCAGATTCCTTTTATTATGCTCCCCCGAATCGGTCTCAAGAGGTGGAATCCATACATGCCTATGTCAGAGCGAACAGGTCATGTTGATTCACTAGTAGTCATTTAGAGAATCCACCGTAGCCGCAATTTTCGACCGAACTCTCTCCCAAAATCCTTCTTTGCAGAAGTTCGCCTAAAATGTAGTTGGATGAACCTGTAGAACAAAATCAGTTCCTTCAGATGAACACTTCCTGCTGATCAGCAAAACCGACAAAAGGCATCCAGCATGAGCAGCGCTCAAATCCCCCATTGGCCGTTTTAGTCTATGCTTCTACTACGTGGCTTCAGGGGGTTCGTAAGGTATGTATAATCATGTAGAGCCAAAAGTCACTGGGTTTCGGGCACTGACATGTTTTTCTAGATTCGGCGCAGGCGCTGCTTTTGACGGCCTTCAGGCGCCAGACTTGTCAGGCGCGGAAGTCTGGGGAGTAGGTAAGGGGACCCCGGATCCATAAGCCAGGTCGATAGGAAGGGAGGGTTCAAAAATGCCGAGGCGGTTGCCTCATTCAATGTGAACGCTTTCATTGTTTGGAATATGTTCTTATTAATCCGAAAGGTGTTTATGGTCCAGCATCGACTTTTAGGCTGAAACAGAATACCTTGGACCAGTTTCAGGCATAGGTTTTGGAGGTAGGATGGTGGCTTGAATACCAATAATACGAGTTTGTAAGGCAGTAGATACCTCCTAGTACCATCGGTGAATAAGGGTCATATCTCCAATAAAAAGGAGTGCGTTCAGACGGATTGCCTAGCAGCCCAGATGATTCCTGGTTTATGAACTCAAGCTTTGTCAAGCAGACTTTTAGCATATGTGCGACCACAGGCTGATGCTTCTTTCAAAGGCTAATGGCAGGTCTGGCTAACATGGAAGCTCCCAGGACCCCTCTGGAAGACTCAGTTCCATAGCCTTGGAGCTTCCATGGCCAGGCAAGAAGCGATCGGACCGCAGGCAGATGCAGGCGTGCGCAGACAAGGAAGTGTAAACTTGAAACTGGAGCGAAACGCGCTGGAGGACGTAAAACAGGTTTACATTGCTTTTTTGGTCTCCCAGCATTGTATTTGGGTGCTGATCGAACCGATCCGATTCAAAGGGAAGCAACATGGAGGGCGCAACAATGGTCGTTTAGTTTGTTTGAACAAGTTGGCGCCCTGACATCTTGGGACGTTGGACTGGGCGCCTTCCTCAAACTGGGCCATGTGAACCTGGTTTCCTCGCGCCCGTATCGCCACGGGCCAGATCCACGAGTCAACAGGTTTGGCTCAAAAACCGTGAAGGCTTCGTCCCGAACAATGGGCTTTGGTACCTGGACCCTCAGATCTCAGAGGGTCCATCTCCATGTCAATACCTGGTTTCCTGGCGAACCCCCCCAGCCCCCAGCCCTCCGAATCCTCAAGTGTTTGTGACTTTAGTCTTTTTTTGGTGGGGTTTTCACTTAACCCTCAAGTCAAAGACTGTTATTTCCATTTAAGCTTTACATACATATGTTTATTTTGTTTTAATTTATCCCTTGGTTTTACAGGGGACTCCATTTCTCACTACTGGACCAGACCACACAAACACGCCTCGCTCATTTTCCGCCGCTCGGTTTGGCTGGCGTGGTCACGTCTCCCACCGTCACCGCAAACCTCGTTCGAGGCTTCGCGGACCTCACGTCGAAGTCGCCGGGGCTCTGGCAGTGCTTGTCCTCGTTACCAGAGCAGCGCCTCGAAGCGAAACGCGGGGCTCGGGGCTCGGGGCTCGTTTTTACACAATGGGGAACCAAGTCGGAAATACTGTTTTGGGGTCGGCCAAAAGCCTTCCAAACAACTGAACCATTTTGTATGCATTTTGAGGCCCCCGAGCTCTTTTCCAGCACAAACAGATTCTCCGCATTTTGAGGGGTCTCTGAGGGAGGATAGGCCTAACCCAGCTTCGGCCGCGGTATGGCGTAGAGAGTGTGGTTTAACAGGGCTTCACAGTTCTGGGAAGGTTTTGGTTTGCTTTGGGTTCTGTTCATGTTTTCTGGGTGTCTGCAAGAAACACACAGCTTTTTGCCCAAATGCCAAGGTTTGATGGGTGTCTGCAAAAATAACATGCGAACATGCCAAAGATTTCAAAGAGGCGTGCCCCCAGATTTGCCTAGTCCAGTTCAAACCTGAACAGCCACCCGTGTCACCTTTTCCAAACATCACCTCCTCGGCCAATTTAAAGTGGGCTTTGGGTGGGGTGATGAGGGAATTTGTGCTGCGGAAAACTGCGAGGAGAAGGCCGCCGTGGATTCCAGTGCATCAGCCAGCTTTCTTGAGCTGCGGAGAGAAATCGGTGGAACTTCACCTCATAAACCATGTCCCCGAGCCATGTCCGCGAGTTGCTGGGTTTCGGGGACTTTCGAGTTCGCCCATATCGATAACCTGAATGAAAGGAATTGCAGCAATGCATCTTCTGGGAAACGGCAGAAATGCCCATAGAAGCCTTCCGGAAGAGGTTGGAGCACTTCGCACGTGGTGGAGTGCATGGAGAATGAATCCAACTGACAACATGTTTTGTCACATGAAAAGAGCGAATATATTTATTCCTTCTGGTGGCCAAAATCCAAGTTGCCGGGTCTCTTTCCCTTAAACCACTACTTACTTGTGCTGGGTGACTTATCATTTCCGTCCAACTTCAAGCACTAAGTGTTTTGCTTTCATGCTTGCAAGTTCCCAGTGACAGCGTTATCCCTTTTTCTGTTTTCGGGACCCACCAACATGGAGAGGGGGGCGAATGTTGCCAAGGTATCGGCTCTCGCGTATGCTTTCAGTGGTCTGGGGCCAAGTGGCTTTTCTCGGATCGCCCGGCTTGTACTTGATTTCCGCAAGCCAAGCTGCACGTCTTGATGGAGGTTGGGAAGTCTTTTGAAGGGGGAGAGGGCCAAGAGTTATATATATATATATATATATGTGTCTATTCGGTGATCTGGGGAGTCTGACTGAGCCAAAACCCCTGACAAAGAAGCTTCAACTTTTCTGCGCCTGTATTCGCAAAAAACAAAGTATAAGCTTTGTTTGGCTCGGGCGGAGTGGCCCAGTGGCCTGGGAGCCCAGTGGATTGACAAGCCCGAGTTCCACCTCTTCAGGGGTCGAAGAAAATTAGGGAAACAACCGACCGGGAACCCAATGGGAAACAACCCAGTTATAAATTGTATGGTTGCTCCCATTCGACGGAGTAGAAAGCCGATCCTTCGGAAGCAACAAGACCCAATGCCAGATGTTGCGGAGTTGGGCACAAGTGTTGGGCTGAATACAGTTCTGAGTTGGGACTACGCTCACTGACGCTAAAGACATGGCGAAGCTTCAACTGCCATCAAAGCACTCCTATCCGATCCTGGGATTGTAACACATGAAGTTGAGGGGTCTGCCATTCCCTCTGACCTGCTTGAAGATGAGTTCAGGGCCGCACACCCATTGGCAGCTCAGTCAGACAAACTGGCTCCCCAAAGTCCTTTGAACCTGTGCGTGTTCCATGTGAATTTGAATCAATATTATACACACGAGCAGCTTGGACTTACCAGTTGAGTCGTGAAAGCGAAGCTTCCTTTGTGATTTTGGTCAAGGCAGCCAAGAAGCTAGAGCAATGTGGCCAGTAAACTCGCGTCAGTGGATCTTTTTGGTTGGGGTCTACCTCTTTCCCCGATTGGATGGCTCCAACCCCTGCAGAACGGCCCTTCAGTTCTTTCCTTTCCATCTTCCTCGGTGGGAAGCACATTTGGGTGTGACTTTCTTTGCGCAGGTTCCCTTCTGGTGTTGTTCCCCAAACAGTGGGCTAGCTAACACTAAGGGGTTCTTGCGGTAAGTGTAAAGGCCCGGTGCCAGATTGAGGTGCTCTCCCTGAGCCGGACCGTTTTTCGTGGTATTTACGTACGCAAGTTCCCTTGTCACATTTCGACCGTGCGGGCTTGCACAAAGTGGTGGGACGAGTCTGGTGTGTTTCGAGCCGTGGTGCGGTGCGAATTCCAAAAAATGTTGATTCGTGAACCCTCTGCGGACTCTCGGCGAGTCGGATTACTCTCGTTGTGGCGCGGTGCGATTTTTGAGCATTGAAAGTGAACCCTCTGCGCACTGTCAGCGGGTCTCGCTGTGGCCCGGCACGAAATTTAGCATCAAAAGTGAACCCTCTGCGGACTTTGGGTGGGTCGGATCGCGTTGTTGTGGCATGGTGCGAGTTTTCAGCATCGAAATCAACCGTCTGCGAGCTTTGGGTGGGTCGAATCGCTCTCGTTGTGGCGCGGTGCGAACTAGTGACATTGAAAGTGAACCCTTTGCGGACTTTGGGTGTGTGGGACCGCTCGCGATGCGAATTACGGACGTCGAAGTACAGGATCTGCAAAGATACTCTTGCAATATATCTTGTGGATCCCAATATGTCGAGGATCCTGTCATGGATCCTCTTGCCAAGAGATTCTACCAAGACCAAGACATCCTGTCCAGAGATCACGCGCGCAGATCTTGCAAAGAGATCCTACCGAGAGATCCAACTCATACACCTTGCGAGAGATCTTGTCGAGGATGCTTTTTGCAGATCTTGAACAGAACACTTGTAGAGGCCCAGAGACTCTGCAAAGATTCTACAAAGTCCTATCCACAGGTCCCGCGCAGACCCTTCCACACAGATCTTGTCCAGGAATTTACAGAAACTGTTGCTATTGCAACTTCCTTCCATTTTACATGTCATCTCACCCCTCACCTGTTGCGTGTTTAAGACATCGCTCGCTTTTCTATTTTCACACCTCCCCCAACGCTGTTTGGGGTCTCTTGCCGAGGAAAACGCGTCCATTTCGAGGGGCTTCCTTGTTGAGACAACCAACTATGTCTTTGTGTACGTCTATATGAACCCCTGGTATGAACCGCCTGGCCGTTAGTTATGCTGCCTTCATTGGAGTCCCATGGGTTCACGGAGCGAAAAAACGTTGAGATCAGTCGTGGGCTTCAGGTTTTGAGCGCCTCAGGCCGGCAACGTCCCGGAGCTGCCGGAAAGTGTTTGGAGGCGCGGCAAGCTCTCGGCGCTTGGGTTTGCTCGAGCCCCGGTCTGCCGTTTTATGAGTTTCGAGCTCACCTAGGTGACCACGATTGTCCGTCACTTGGGATCCAACTCTTCTTTTTTTCAAGTTTTGGAATTGTAAAATATGCAGTGGTTTTCAGGGTTGCTCCCAACCCCTCGTTACTGTTGGCTTCCACCAGGGTGTCACTTTCCTACGCTTGTGACGATCGGATTGTTGGCTCAATTGCAAAGTTGGGGTGCCCGCATGGGGCAGAACTTTGCCAGCGGAGGGGGGGGAGGGAAATACCTCTTGGACAAATAACAAGTGTAGAAATCCCTCTTGGAAGATGTTCAAGGGCAAGCCGTAGGGTCGAATTACAGCCCCCCTTGATCAGCATGGATGCGTAGCTCGTTTCCAGAGATCCTAGCCGCGCATTTTCATTGGCAAGTTGATGTAAAGGGAACAATACTGAGCGTTAACCACCCTCACAGCCTCCAACAAAGCCACCCTTTTCAATACATGGAATTATTGGGTGCAAATGACACAATGTATGGAGGGGCGCAACTCACATGCGTCAACCAGAAAGTCCATCCTTACTCCTCGTGCAAGATGGTAGTGGCTTCTGTTGTTGCATTGGTGTCCCAGCCACTACACAGACAGCCACTACACAGACAGCCACTACACGCATTACGGACTAGGGATCCTGCCATTTTGAACAATGTTTGTAGGAGGCCGAGAGTTGTTTTTGTCGTTTCTTCCCAATGTTAGCCTGAAGCCACCTGACCATGTGTTTTGGATGGAATCTGACATACCTTTTCGGAGTGTTTCGGGGTCCATGTTCATTCCTAGGACCTCCATTGTGTGTAAAATAACTGCTTTTTCAGAAATATCTGCTTTTTCACCCCTACGAGCGATTTTCAAATTTGCGAGTGTTTTTCCTAATCATAAAATATTTGATAATTATGCAACTTCTGCACTCATGATTTTCGTGAACAAAGCGGATTTTGCCGGTCAAAAAGCGGATTTTGCCGGTCAAAAAGCGGATTGTCCTGCCATTGAATACGCTGCCCGCTCCAGGAAAACTATGGAAGGAAGCAAGGCTCCAAAAAGCACTTTTGAATCGAAACGGCGGATTTGAAATGAAGCGACGGAAATGTGTGCTTTTTCATCAAACGGCAGAAATTTTACACAGCGGATGTTCTAGGTTCAAATTTGAAGGGGAGTACCTACCCTCTCCCCAATCATGGAAGTGGGCAGAAAGGTTCAAGGGAAAGTAGTCTTCCAGCACCATCCTGTGAGCTTCGATTGGAAGGGAGGGTAGTCCAAGCCATCGCGCAGGGATTACTTGCAGCCGGCGCTTGCGCCAGTGCGGGTTTGGGCAGCCCTGAGCGTGCGGGAGACCATGCGCCAGCCTCAGCGCAGTCGGGCGGATGGTGCCGGCGCGTTGGGGGAAGACTCATTCCTTCGAAGCCAGCCTTTCGTGTTTCGAGCTTTGATTCGCTTTTTGGATGAGACAGAATGGGGAAGTTCTGGAGCTCGGGGGAATGAGTGTGGTGGCCGATGCTGGTTCCTTGTTTCGTGATGAATATGATTTCAGGTGTGGGAAGTATCTCGAATTTGCCCATTTGGAATTGTTTTGGCATCTATGGCCATCAGCTGGCGAGTACTGCAACTAGGCACAAGTTCGTGATTTGGGCGCACGGCGACTCTTTAGGCCTAATTTTGACCTGCCAAGCTTCATTAACTATGGCCCGCAATCTAATCATGACATGTTTTGTTAGGAGGAGACGCTGAGACAGACATCTGTGTTGCAGCACGTGTTTCGCGAAGTACAGCCACCTGAGTGAACTAGACATCAGTTTATCTCAACATTGGGCACCTTTTAGATTGGGCTTCAAAAATACCCAAGGTGTGTCATGGTGTTGACAGTGTTTGTTTTTTTTGGGAGGGGAGGGGGGGGTGTCAAAAACAGCAACCGGAAGTGTTTCCATTTAGTCGATCATGTGGGGGTAGCTTTAAGAGTGGCAAAGGAGGGCTGGCAAAAGGATAACAATGGTTTTGTTTGTGGTTTGGTTCACTGACTCAAGTGAAGCAAAGGCGTCTTTGGCAAAAGCAGATGGAGCCATCCCGGAGCGACCGGAAGCATAGCGACAAGCGAAGATCTGGCACTCTGAAAGTCCTAGTGCTAGCTGAATTCTGTGAGAAGTACGAATTGCCTCCATTTGCTTAAGAATGTTTTTTTTTTTTTTTTTTTTTTTTTTGTTCCCTTGTTGGTTTTAAGACGAATTTATCACTACTGAAAATATAGTTTTACTTTTTTCTGGGGCCTGAACCAAATGTCAAGACACATTCTCAGGCAACCAATAGAACCTGACAGCCTCCTGGAAGGCCATGATGAAGGGGACGACTGTGCAGGTTCTTTTTTTGCGGGCGAGGGTACCATGTGTCAGGTACTTCTCCTTTGGTGCATTGTACTTGGATGTTAGGACTTTAACTTTTTGCCAATTAGTGGGTTTTCCATTAAACCACTAAAAGTTAAACTTTTAGCAGGGGAGCAGAAAGCAATCGAGTCTCAATTGGTGATTTGGATTGGGGGTTGGAATTTGAAGCTCTGCTTTCTGCAGAGGGTAAATGGGTCTCACCCCTGCGGAACACCACCAAACCACAGGGCTCCACCAATTGCAGGGAAGCTATGACGCATATATCCATGCTCTCCATAAGATCCCGAACCAATGCCGCCCAAAACCTTGCCAGAAATTGCCACACGAGAATCAAGCTATGTCTCCCCGAACGGATCTTGGACCGCTTGGACTTGCTGATTTTGCTGGCATGTACCGTTGTTAGTGTAGCGTTGGGCTATACGCCACTCCAAGTTGCCGTACACTGCCACTTATGTTTACCGAAGCTTATGTCACTTTTACAGAGTGAGTAAACCGGACAAAGAGTTCCCTTGGTTCTCACCGCTCCGACTCCACAGTGCACATTCAAGGGTGGAACTAATTTTGTGCAGCATAATGCGATCAACTGGCAAAAGTGTCCAGCAACGGGGACTACAGGGGCAAATCCATACAAAGGAGCAGGACCGGGTTGTGCGCTCATTGTCACCTAGAAGGGGTTGGTCTCACGAAATCTCCCACAAAAACCAACAAAACTCAGGGCCCGTCGTTCGGGCTCACCGATCTGAACAATTATCCGTGCCATGGTCTTGCTTGATGTTGCTTTTGTTTTCGCATGGAGCCAAATGTCTGCGCTCCAGGGCACAAGATCACAGGAAAAAATGCTGAGCGCCAAATCGCACCATACTTTCAATCTACGCAAACAGAAACATTTGTGAATTGTTTGGTGTATCCACACCCGCGTTTAGCACCCAATTTGTCTGGAGTTTCTCAATACAAATGAAGGAAAACCGGATTCAGAAGTGATTTCCGAGTCTCCCACTTGGTATGAACCAGAATCCGCCAATCCATTTTGCACGGAGTCGGATCCTCTTTTAGACTCGTTTGTATCAATTTGTAGCGCCACCCTTCTCCAGCAACAAAAACAGGGGGGAAGGTCGACCCAGGATTCATAACCCAGGAATCCTTTGGCCCCTAGTTTCACATTTGCAGACGCAAGGGGGTTTTACAGAAATTATTTGGCCCCTTTCGCATTTGCAGACCTATCCTTGGCCCAATTCTAAAGACGCTCTTGGGTTTCCTTGTTTCCTTTTACCCAGAAGGAGGACTGGCGGGCCAGGCACTTAAGTTTGCGACTCGCACCGAGGCACGGCCACCGCACTGTTGCTGGGCAGAGCGTGGTCTGGACAGGGCGTGGAGGTGAGGGAATCAACGAAACCTCTTTGGACCCCCATGTTTTGAAAGTTTTTCCTTGACCTTCAAGTTCTTTGACTTTATGCTTCTCGGAAAGGGTGAACGGTAGCTTTGACACCCCAAGTTTGCACGGCCAAACAGCTACAGGATCCTGCTTCAGGGTCTTGCCACCAGTCTGAACTTACCTTTGGCTATTGACACCTTCTGGTGTCCTTTATTTTCCCTTGGTCGGGTTGTCCCACAACGGCCTTGTTGCCAAAGCTGTCCCATGCTGTCCCTCATCTCCCCAAACAAAGGGCGACGGTTTCTCATTCCGACACTATGCCAATTGCCTGCGGCCAAAGTTCTTTGATGCCCAGGGACCGGCCCGAAGTCTTCGATGGCCTACTTTTGGTGTCGCAGAAGCGCTCATTTTCCACGGTCGATGGACACCAATTGGGGTGGATGAATTCATACAGTTTGTCCGGGTTCTTCTTGTCGAACATGTTTCCAAAAAAAACGATCCCATGTTTGGTCCATTGTAGTCTTTACCGTTGGTGTGTTCTTGGCAGATCGATGGCGCGCCCTCATTTGGGATCACGTCGCGCATGGGAAACAACCCCCCTTGACGGCAATGGAAGATTTAGGACTTAAGGCTTTGCACTACCCCAAACCACCCGCAACGAAAAGACTTGATGTACACCCTTCATGTGGTTCTATGATCGTATAGCCATGTTCCCCGGGTTGCCGACTTCGAGTGCGTGGGAAAAGCGGTGCCGAGTCGCTCACTCCAAACTTTTGAGAACTTTAGGAGAATCGAGAGACCTTGGAAAAACTAAGGGCGCCAACAAGCGAACTGTTGCTTGCCAGTGATTTTGATGAGACTGAAAATCGGGGGGGGGGCTGGTTTTCAACATGGCCTCTCGCGGGGAGATCGAGCGACCTGAGGTTCTTGTGGATGTTGGCAGGTCCTCAGCGAGCAAGCTACTTGGCTTCAAACCATGAATAGGTGGAGCCGCCCTTTCAAGTTCTGGGAATTTTACCAGCAGGTGTTAATTATATGAATTCTACATGCCCCCAATCCCACCCTCCCCAAGAACAATCGCATGAAGGGTGTGTAAGTTTAAGACACCTTATTCGGATCAAGCAAGGCACATTAAGGCTTTTGCATTGTGGGGATTGCAGGGTCCTTGCTTCACATGGCCT